>CALZFC010000251.1:1900000-2227500 GCA_945643635.1 Allodiplogaster sudhausi
CTTATTTTGAGTGAGACTATGTTTATTTTTTTTTAAATCTCTATGTAAAGTAGGAGTCTCCTCCCCCTGTTACACTGAAGCAAAAACTCTTATTCACTCTCGCTTTCTCTCTATCTTCGTCAGTTCTCTCTCTCTCTCTTTCTCTCTCTTTCTCTCTCTCTCTCCCTCTCTCCTTTCTCTCTCTCTCTCTCTCTCTCTCTCTCTCTCTCTGTTTCAGAGTCTCGCCCCTTCGGCCGGCCATTTTCCTTGAACTACACGGTGTCAGCAATGAGTGAAGATTGGAACAAGACCGCGAGAATTGGTCATGAGAATGTCGATGGAAGGATCGAGAATCCTTCTCTTTTGAGTAGATATGGTTAGAGCATCCTTTCATGCTCCGAAATATGTAATTAAAGATAAGAAAACTATAAGTGTTTATTTTTTTCCCTTTAAAAACATTGTTATATCTGTACATGTACTTCGTTCACGGCACCGGATAGATATGTAGGAGGAGTTTTATTTAAATGAACTTCTACTTTAAAAAAATTTATTTAAATTTTAGGGATAAGGTTTTGGAGGCAGCTAAAATAATCCCTTTTATGAAATTTTCTCTTTTTATTAGATTACTTTTTATTAGACGGAAAGCACTATCTGGCGTAGAGGTCCTTGCCGGAAGAACAAAAAATTCTCCACCTTAAGCAGAAATTTTTTTAACTCTTAACTCAAGATAACGTGGTTTTGTAATGTGTAACTTCTTACATTTGCCACAGAAGAAGGAGAATGAAGATGACAATGCATCTCTTATCGTTTCGAACATTTTCCAAATTTTGAGAGAGAGAGAACGAGAGAGAGAGAGAGAGAAGTGAGAGATATACGGACAGAGTGAGAGAGAGTGCAAGAATGGAGAGAATTAAGAAGAACATTAAGAAATATATGATGAATATATTTACTTTCAGCATGATCATTTTCATCGTATTTTTTGTCACTGCTCTCCCGGTGGATTTCTTTCGCATATTTTCCTTTAATAACACCCAGTTAAAGGATCACTGATTGACTTTATGGCCGAATATCCTAACCAGATACATCGAAAAAAAACCTAAAAATATATGTACATACATACTCTTCCTGCCTTATCCTACTTCTGTTTTGCACAAAGTAATTAATGAAGATTTTTAAAAATGTGATAGTCCAAATCATTCCTCCCAAAGAGGTATTTTAGTCTAACTTTCAGATATTACAATGAGACTCTGTAAAAAGGGCCTGAAAGGGGCGGAGCCTCTAGTCGAAAGAATGGAAAACCTCTCTGGATTGGAGCTTGGGTCGGGAAGGCTCAGAACAGTTGGTGGTGGGTCCGTAAATTAGGGGGTACATACCTTTTCGGAATCCACAGAAACTTCTCTCACCGAAAGTAGCCGTGTGCCGGGTAGAAGATCTTCCTCTCTCCCGGATTCATGGATTCGAGACGGAACGAGGCGTCCGAAGAATCCTCAAGGACGGTGTAATCTCAAACAATTTTATTTATCATTTATTTATTTATATCAGAACGCACGTAGTGAAAATAGAACACGTTAGGAATTAAAACCCACTGCTGAGGACCCTGCTGAACTGGGAAGGCAAATCAAAGAATGCACATATATTTGAAGGATAATGTGTTTCTTGGATTTGTTGTTATCTTCAGAGTTGTATTATTTTAGATTCTGTCAGTGCGTTTTTTAAAAATCAATTCCTAACGTATATTATAGATTATAATAGAATTTTAGAACTTTTAGTCAAAATCGCTTGAATCATGTTCGAATCCATATCAGTGTTCCTTTGACTGTCTGTGTGTAAAAGGAGGATATGCGAAAGAAAACTACAGGGAGAGAAGTGACCAAAACAAAAAAGTCAAGCTATATTTCTCAATGTTCTTTTTTTACTTTTTTCTTTTTTTCTCCCCCTCTTTCTCATTCCGTCATTCTCTCCCCTTCTCTCTCTACCTCTCTCTCTCTCTCTCTCTCTCTGTCTCTCGCTCTTCTTCCAGAATCGTCCGTCTCCCCCGCCTCTCGCCCCTATTTCTATTCTGACGCGAGAATTATAGGAACAAACAAATATAAATATCCTGAGTGAGCAATAGTGAAAGAGCAATTAAATGCACGGAAGCAGCAGCTCCTTCACGAGGCAATTAACCGTTAATTTCAACTCGCGAAACATCGAGAAGAACGTTTTTTCCAAGTCCCACCGTTTTTAGAAAAGGGGTAAAAAATATTTTTTTTCAGACTAGTATACATTATCAAACTCTTTCTTGCCTCTCTCCTCGTCGCATATCTCTCCTTTTCTTTCGCTCTCTATATTTGTCTACCATCTCTCTCTCTCTCTCTCTCTCAAAAGTATGCCATAGTCGAAAGCTCCAAAAGGGAATAAAGAGAGCCCGAGAGAGAGGAGGTAGAGAGTGACAGAGAGAGAGAGAGAGGGAGTGAAAGAGAGAAAGAAAGAAAGAGCTAGAGAGGTTATAGAGAAAGAAAGAGAGAGAAGGAGAAAGCAAGAAAAAGAGAGAGAGAATACTAGAGAGAAAGAAAGAGCATGATAGAGCAGAGAGAGAAAGAAAGAGAGTGAGAGAGCAAGAAAGAGAGAGAGAGAGAGATAAAGCAAAAGAGTAAAAAGGAACATTGAGAAATATACTACAATTAGTCCAAATACTGTCTCCGGACAATCTCATTTCAGCTTGATTTTTTTTATCACTGGTGTCCCGGTGGATTTCTTTGGCATATCTTCCTTTTACAAACAGACATTCAAAGGGACACTGATATGTCGAAACATTCGTTATTATCTACCGCTCTCTTCATCTTTCTCTCTCTGTCTATCTCTCACTCTCACTCTCACTCTCTCTCTTTGCCTCTCTCTCACTCTCTGACTTTCTCTCTATGCTCCCCATACTCTCGCTATCTCGCCCTTTTCTCTCTTTTTCTCTCTCTCTCTCTCTTCCTCACTCCCTAACATCTCTCCCTCCATCTCTCCCTAGATCTCTCTCTCTCTCTTTCTTTCTCTCTCCCCTATCTCTCTCTCTCCCTCTGGCTCTCTCTCCCTCTCTTTCTCTCCCTCTCCTCCTTTCAGCGTGGCGCAACTTCTGCCGGCCATTTTCCTCGCCATCCACATTGTCACCAACGACTGAAGACTCAAAAGCGGAGAGGAGAAGTAAAAGAAGTTTGGAAGAAGACCAAGAGAAATAGTCAAGTGCGCCACAAAAGATTGATATGAGGGAAAGTAATTAGTGGATGTTATCAGTAAATATGACGGCAATATTGTTGATAAAATTTTTTATGATATTATTACAAAAGGGAGGGATTAGGTAAATAGAGAGAAAGAGAGAAAGAGAGCTGAAAATGAGAGAAGTAACAGAGAACGAGTCTATATTTGCTCTGCACCTTTTCACTATTTTATTTGCGATGGTCCGATGTCAGTAAAACGTTATGAGACTTATTTATTTATGAGATGCAG
The DNA here is from genome assembly GCA_945643635.1 of Allodiplogaster sudhausi. Lineage (NCBI taxonomy): Eukaryota > Metazoa > Nematoda > Chromadorea > Rhabditida > Diplogasteridae > Allodiplogaster > Allodiplogaster sudhausi. Next base: position 1,903,454 of record CALZFC010000251.1, read on the forward strand.
GATCGGCCTTATATCATTAAACAAATAAGAGCAAGGAAAAGGTAGAAATAACCCCTCGAATGAGAGAGCCGAAGGAGGCAGAGAAAGAAGGATAGAGAGACATAAGAGACAGATAAATAGAGCGAGAGAGTGAGAGAATATGGAAGTAGACAACAGAAAGGTCAGATATAAATAAGCCTTATAATTCTGAGCTATACAGTCGTCATCTCTCTTATGGCGTGCAAATGTGCATAGCTTTTTATCAGCGAAGGATTGCACGACTATTTCCCTGTTCAGAAGGGAGCAGTGGCTTTTATTCCCTGGCACACATATTTTTTTTTTAATCCCGGATGCAATTCATGCAAACAGTCTACTGTGGACTGGTTGTTATAAAAGGAAGAGAGGCAAAAGGAAATCACCTGGAGAATAGTGACAAAAAATAAAACGAATCAAGTTACATAACATTATTTGGATTGATAATTTATTTATCAATGTTCTTTTTTTTGCTCTTTCTTCCGTTCTCATCCTCTCTCACTCTCTTCTTCTCTCTCTTTCTTTCTCATTCTCTTGTTCTCTTTCTCTCTTTCTCTCCTTCTCTCTCTCTCTCTCTCTCTCTTTCTCACAACCCTTCCCTGCCCCAAGCTCCACCCAGAGATGTTTTCCATTCTTTCGGTTTCCACTTTTACAGGGTTTCGTAGTAAGATCTCATATAAATTAACACCATTTTGCAGTTTTTTTTTGGACAATCACATGCATTTCTTTTTATATCCGCGGTAATTATTTTGTTAGAAGTAAGATAACATTTTAAATTTTTCTATCATAAGAAATCTCTACCGATCAATCTTTTCTTTGACTAAGAGGAAAATAAGCGAAAGAAAACCACAGGGAGAGCAAAGACAAAAAAAGATAAATAAACTGAAAAAAGTTCGCCAAAAATTGATTACCTAATACTCAACGTTTCTTTTCCTTTCCTCTCTCTCTCTCTATTTCTCTCATCTCCCTCTCCCTCTCCCTCTCTCTCTCTCCCTCTCCCTCTCTCTCTCTCTGGTTATCTCTCCTTCACTCACTGTCTCTCGAGAAGTAAGAGAAGTTTGGAAGAAGGCCAAGAGAATTGGTCAATTGCACCACAAAAGAGGGACAGTGCGGGTGGAGAGAAGAAGTCTACGTAAAAAAAATTATTTCTTAGCAGGCTGCTAAAATATTTCGGTATATATTTAATTTACAATCTACAATTTTATTACTATTATAAGTAGGGAAACACGATCTGGCGTTGAGGAGAAGAAGAATTCTCAACACTTTCACCATTTCGAGAAAATTTTGAGCTACCGCGAGCATTTGACTTTCGAACTTGGATTGATGATTAACATATATTTTAAAAAACACAAAGAATTAAGTTAAATGATATGGATTTGTTAGAAATTTTGTTCATTAAAATTTAATGATATTATTATAATAGTAAAATAATAATTAGTAATGAACTTGGTAAAACGATATGAGGGAAACGTAATTAATGGCTGTTGTCAGTAAATATGTTTTCATTAATGAAAAGTTTATGATATTATTACGAAGGAGAGTTAAGAAGGAAGATGGAGACTGAGAAAAAGAGCTAAAGAGCTTAAAATGAGAAAAGTATTTCTCTATATTTGCTCACCACGTGGTTTGCGATGGTCCGATGTCAGTATAACTTGATGAGACAGATTTTCCTCGTTACTTGCGTTAGATCACTCATTAAACAAATAAGAGCAAGTAAATATTCCTCGAATGAGAGGGTGGGCCGAGGCACAGAAAGAAGGATAGAGAGCAAGAGAAAAAATGAGAGCGAGATATTAGAGAGAGAGCGAGAGAGAGAGTGATATATTCAATTTTAACAATTTTATAAATTTTCAGGTAAAAATGATAATATAAAAAATTACATTAGGTGTTTTCTATTCGTGGAGATCACTGCTCGCTTGCCTGGCTGTTATAAAACGGAAGGTAAGCTAAGAAAAACCACCGGGAGAGCTAAGACAAAAAAAAGTGTTAAATAAACTGAAAAAAGTCCGCCGAAAAGTATTTGGATTGATCACATACTCAATATTTCTTTCCATTCCCCCTCTCTCTCTCTCTCTCTCTCTCTCTCATCTCAACTCTCCCTCCCTCCCACCCCTCTCTCTCTACTGCCTCTTACTCTCTCTCAGTCTCTCATTCTCTTTAAAATGTGAGTGGAGGATTATAAGTATAAGGCCCTCTCTTTCCTCTCTCTGTCTCTCTCTGTCTCTGTCTCTCTCTTCTCTCGCCCTCTCTCTCTCTTTACTGTCTTCCCTGCAACTAGAGTTGATAATGCCCTTTCAATTAAAAAGGGAAAGCTTCTGGTTGTTCGGAATGTGATCATTTGTGACGCTTTGCAGCCTGAACTGTACAATGGAACAACTAAAGTACAAAATGAATTCGATGACTATTAAAAGTATTCATATTATGCTTGATGTGATGAAAGACGAGAAAACGCTCGATTCTGGATGATAAGATTGACGAGTTTTCATATGACTACCTTTAATAGTCATCGAGTTCTTTCTGTACTTTAGTTGTTTCATAGTTCTGTTCAGGCTGCAATTAATGTGAATCAATCGGATTATCTGAGCGATCCCTTGGATCCGTTCAAAAAAATTACTCGTAATATGTTAGCTGTGATAAAAAAAAGAAGAATTACATCTAAATATAGCCTCCCTTTTGCTCTACAAAATTTTATATCAAAATGAAGGTGCTTTTCTCTGCAATCGCCTCTCTAAAAGGGCAACTCTTTGAAGCAAAAGCGATTCAGACACTAACTTTCCCTCCCTTTCCCTCCTTCTCTCCATCTCTCTCTCTCTATCTCACTCTCTAGTTCTTTATTTCTTTCTCAGTCGCTATCACTCATATCTTATTGTCTAGTAGTTAGGAAATTTTTTCACTTTTATTTCCTTTAAAATAAAACAGGATTTTATCCGAATTATTCAAGGCATTATTGAATGGTCGATAATTCATAGAAGGGAGGAATTTATAAGATTGTTCTATTCGAAGAAGGTTAAAATTAAGTAATATCGGGAGAGATTCTGTCTGATTGTGAGTAGATCCTTGTCGATGTCACATTCGAGTTAATACGCATGAAATCGCCTAAAACATTTATTTTTCCGAATTACATTTCTGATTAAAAAAGTTATTACTTTTTTAATCAGAAATGTAATTCCAGACACATCAGTCTGCAATTCACTGGCTATTGTAGAAGGAAGAAAAGCGAAAGAAAACCACCGGGAGAGCAGCTACAAAACAAATACGACGACAATGTTCAAGATGAAAGTTTCTTTATTGATCGTGTATTTCTTAATGTTCTTTTTATTCTTCCCATTCTCTCTCTCCCTCTCTCACTCCACTCACTCTCCCTCACTCTCTTTCTTTATCATTCACTTTCTCTCTCTCTCTCTTATTTTTCTCTCTCTCTATTTCTCTCTGTAATTCTCACTCCACCACCCTCTATTCAGGGCCTTCCCTGCCCCAAGCTTTATGCAGAGAGGTTTTCCATTCATTAGACGAGTGGCCCCCTTTTCAGGCCTTGTTACACATTCTCATAGTAATATCTCATGTCATATGAGACTAAGATACCTTTTTGGGAGGGAGAGTTTGGACTATCGCATGTTTTCTTTGATCTGTATTAATTATCTTATCACAACATATGTAAAATAAGGCCGTGATGCATACCATGTATATATATTGTTCGGTTTTTTTCTATCTTGATGAAAACTTCCAGACACCAGCGCAAGTTTGACTGGCTGTTATAAGAGGAAGGTAGGCGAAGGAAAACCACCTGGAGAGTAATGACTAAAACAAATACGACGAAAATGATCAAGCTGAAAGAGATTCGGATGGATAAAATAGATATATCTCTTTTTACCATGTTCCATTATCTCTCCCTCTCTCTCTCCCTCTCTCCCTCTCTTTCTCACACTCTCTCTCTTCCCTCTCCTCTCTCTCTCTCTCTCTCTCTCTCCTTCCAGCATCGTCCGTCTCCCCCGCCTCTCTTCCCTCTCTCCGCCCGCCCGTCCTGTCATCGATCTCAGCTTCGAGCTCCATCGCCGTCACTTTGATATCAAGATCCTCCATCTCCCGCCCGCACTCGGAGATGACGAAGGAGAAGAAGGGGACACGAAGAAGAGGAACGGCGCAACGCCCTGTGGAATACCACAAGACTTTTAAGCCCCGCCCTCTTCATTCCCACGCTCCCATATGACGAAGAATGATACTTGTTTAAGCCCCGCCCACTCAGTGGACGTTTGGGCGGAGCCTAGGCTGATGTCTCTTGTGACGCACGAATTATACTTCTATCTGCGTCCGGAGTTTTTCGCTTGCATTTTTTTCGTTCTCTGCACTTTTCGTTAATTCTTATTGCGGGTTGTTGTCGTGAATTGTTATAAATTCGATCCTCTCTGTATCTTGAAAGAAGCTGATTACAAAATGATGAAATTGAGGGAAAAGGTAATTGAGATGCGGAGACGCGGCGAAGTCTTGCTGCGACTCTCGCTTCTGAAGACTTCGTTATCGAAGAACACAACGAAGACAACAGAAGCGGCATGGCGCACTCTGCAAGGTTCGAAATGGGAGATATTTAATTATTATTATTATTAGTTATTTATTTCTCATTCCAGTCTAAAGAGAGAGAGAGAGAGAGAACGAATAGATGCATCAATAATGTTGAAATGTTAAAAGATTAAAATACTTCCATAAAAAGATGCCGAGATTTGATTATTCAATGGGCGAGTATGAATTCTCATAATCATCGCTCTCCTTGTTTGTGTGGCTAATTTAGGAAGCAACACAGCGAAAACAACCTGATTGAAGAATGCAAGAGCTGCACTGTTGAAAGTCGAGGGAAAGTTCGAAACAATAAGAGATTTCATTTTTTTTGTTTATTATGTTTATGTATTAAAAAAGCTCTGTGAAGTAGGATTTTCACTCTTTTACATTGCAACAGAACCTCTCTCATTCACTCAAGTTTTCTCTCACATTCTCTCTCTCCCTATCTCTCTCTTTCTCTCTCTTTCTCTCACTATCGTTCTTTCTCTCTCTCTCACTTTCCCTTTTTATTTCGCATCTTCTTTTTCTCTTCTTTCAGAGTCGGGGCCCTTCTGCCGTTGTCACGTTGTCACCAACCAATGAAGACTCAAGAGCGGAGAAGAACTATAAGAGAAGATTGGAAGAAAAGCAAGAGACTTCCTCAAGTGCCCCAGTGAAAATTGAGATTATAGATGGAGAGAAGACATCTCCATCTCCTTCGAATAGTTATGGTCATCATTTCTTGTTCCAAAATATCAATATGAAATAAAATAAAATTTGGCAAGTTTTATTGTCTATAAATAAAACGCACCTTGGCACCCCGTGGTTTTGCGATGGTTCGATGTCGGTATAACTTGATGAGACGAACTATCCTCGATCTGGGAACCGTAAAGAGTGCATCATAAAACAAGTTGGTGGTTACTCTAATCTATTATTGTTTTGTGCTTGATTTTTGTTTTGATATTTTCTGGAGAGAGAGGTATGCGGCAAGGAAAGATATTAGAAGGAATGTCATGTTCCAAATTAGTCTTTTAAAAAGGTATCAAATTTGGTTTCAATTTTTTAGGTGGAACTTCGAAGGAGCGACCAAAATGTTTTTCTCGATGTTCCGCGAGGGAAAACTGGCGGATCATTGCCTGGATAAAGAGCTGCTGCTCCTTTACATGTAATGGTATTGTTAGAACATTCTTATTGCTAGAAGCGGTGCTATGATAAAATACCGCACTTTCTCTCTCTTCCTCTCTCTCTTTCTCTCTCTCTCTCTCTCTCTCTCTCTTCTCCCCTCTCTCTACCTCTATCTTTCTCCCACTCTCACTCTCTTTCTCTCACTCTGAGTAAAGTTGCGGGTTTGCAGAAGATCGCTTTCTTTGTATCATTTTGCTCACTTACTCAAAATATCTATGTTTGTTTGTTGCATGAATTTTGTACCCACAATTAATAACACATGTTGCTGCTTGAGGAATATCTGAAGTTAACAGAGGCTTTGATACATTATTCGGCGTTGTCAGTCTTAAATGAATGAGAGAGAAAGATGGAGAGGAGAGAACAGTAAGGAAAGAGAGAGAGAGAGAAAGAGAGAGTACATAAAGGTAAGAAAGAGAGAGAGCGATAATGTTATAAATATCGCTCCGGTGGTTCCACCCAATCGAAATGAGATATAGAAAATTGTTTCGCCATTGCAGTCCGTTTCCAGTTAGCTATTTATGCTCTAGAAGAACAATCATTCCCTTAATTCAAAGAGACTGATCTTGTGTATGCAAATCGGTGTTCCATCCATATAGCACTCAGTGCTTCTTGCGTTCGTTCTATGTCACTTTCTCTCTCTCTCTCTCTCTCTCTTTCTCTCTTTCTCTCTCTTTCTCTCTCTCTCTCTCTCTCTCTTCTCTCTTTCTCTCTCTTTCTCTCTCTTTCTCTCTCTCTCTCTCTCTCTTTCTCTCTTTCTCTCTCTTTCTCTCTCTTTCTCTCTCTCTCTCTCTCTCTCTCTCTCTATCTCTCTCTTTCTCTCTCTTTCTCTCTCTCTCTCTTTCTCTCTTTCTCTCTCTTTCTCCCGGGCTGGCTTTATCTCAACCCTCAGGGCCTTGGACAAGATAAAGCCACTGAAGATATATTAGTATGCATTTTTTTAATTTCCTTCCACCATGCTACATTCGACTGGCTGTTGTAAAAGGAAGATATGCGAAAGAAAATCACCAAAGCAAGAAAAACGACGAAAACGACCAAGCGAAAAGAGATTTTTCGGAGAAAGTTTTTGGATTGATCGTTTACTAAACCTGATCTGATTCGTTTCCCTTTCACTTATCACCGACTACTTTGCACTGTTATTTACCTTACCATCTTAACCGCATTTACACTCGAACAACAGTCTGTGAGAGAGAGAGACACTATTGTCCAGAAAAATTGAAAAAAAAGATTATGGCACAGTTTCGTGCTCTTGGCGTCAGGCAAAGAGAAGCGTATTCAAGCGTTTTTGACTCACTTAATATTAAAGTTCTACAATAATCTATAATAGAACTCGTACTGCATAAATTGATTTATTAAAAAAAACTGATAGAAACTGCAATGTAATAAAGGTGAAGGGAACAACAAATTAACGTAACTCATTATCCTTCCATTCTTTGAGATGATATCCACTTGCCCTCCCTGTTCATCAGGGTCCTCAGCAGTGTCTTTTAATCCCTGACGTGTTCTATCATCATAATATGTGTCTCTTATCAAGTGAGACTGAAATACCTCTTGGGGGGTAGGACTCTCACATTTTTTTAAACTTCACAAATTATTTTATTACAACATTGAAGCGGAATAGGCCAGGAAAAATATATTGTTTAGTTTTTTTTTCTATCTAGTCTGGAACTCGCCAAAAAATCAGTTCCTTTGACTGCCTGTTGTTAAAGGAAGATAACCGATAGAAAACCACATGGTGTGAGGAAAACATATCGAGAAAGTTTAGAGCTTTTTGCGAGAATTTGACTTTCGAACTTAGTGTTATGGCTTTAATATTTCCAAAAAAAAAATGAAAACAAATTCTCCTTAAATTTGCTAGAAATTTTGTTGATTAAAAATTAATGATATTATTACAAAAGTACAAACAATAATTAGTGATGAACTTGGTAAAAAGATAATAGGGGAAAAGTAATTAGTGGATGATATCAGTAAATATGGCTTAAATTTTGTTCATAAAAATTAATGATCTTATTATTAAGGAGAGGGAGACACGAAGAACGGAATAAGAGCTGAAAATGAGTAACAGTCTATATTTGTTCTGCACCTTGATGAGACGACCTATCGCTCGATCGCTGAAGGGCGTCATTCCATCATTAAACAAATGGTTGGTTGCTGTGATCTATTATTGTTTTGTGCTTATTTTTATTTTGTTTTGTTTCTATATATATTTATTTAGAAGAAAAAAGATCTATTTAAACCTTCATGCATATTTCCTCATTATTATTAAATACATATGTATATTTTGAAAAAGTAAAAAATTCTACAAATTTTTTTTGTCCCCAATTTATCAAAAGATATGAAGGGTTCCAAAAGACAGGCGGAGGGACAAAGAGATCCTGGCGGAAACGTCAAATTTATGAAGAACTCTGCTTTTACGTGGCAACTTTTTAAAAGTTATTATCAGTGTGTTTATTTCAATCAATTCACGACCTACATTTCCTGCGTTAAAGGAGCCAAAAATGTAGTCTTGAACCGCTCATTTTTTTGTCTTACACAAGTTCGAGAGAGTGTATGTGTTTTTGAGCGACGCAGCTACAATACTCTGAAAAAGTCAAATAGATTACGGCCGAGATCAGGGTGAAAAGGGAGTTATTTCGTGCTCCTTTTTAAAAATGACAGGAGAGAGAGAGAAAATAGACATGAAGAGCGAACGACAGAGGTAGGAAGAGAAAGAGATATTTGGAGAGTGGGAGAGAGAGGACAGGGAAAGAGGGAGAGAAACGGGGATAGGGAGAGAGAGAGAGAAAGGGAGAGAGGGAGAGGGAACAGAAAGGCAAGAGAGAGAGTGAGGGAGAGCGATAATGTTATAAATATCGCTCCGGTGGTTCCACTCGATCGAAATGAGATAAAAGAAAATTGTTTCGCTATTCCAATCCGTTGTAAGATTGCATAGAAGAACTATTCATGCAGTAGAAGAACAGTCATTCTCTGTAATCAAAGGGACGGATGGACGGCTCTTGTGAATGCAAATCGGTATTCCGTCCATGTAGCATTCAGTGCTTCATGCGTTCGTTGTCTGTCTTTCTCTCTCTCTCTTTCTCTCTCTCTCTCTCTTTCTCTCTTCCTCTATATCCTCACGCTCTGTCTCTCTTTCACTATCTTTCTCTCTCTCTCCCTCTCTCTCTCTCGCTTCTTTCTATCTCTCTCTCTCTCTCTTTGTCTCCCTCTCACTATCTCTGGCTATCTTTATATCCTTCCCTTTTGTTGCTTTGGACTTGCTTTCTACTATCGCATACAAATTGTTTTCTTACATTACAGAAATAGGGTTATAGCGCTGAGGATATTGCTTTTTAGTCCGAACAAGTCATCAATTTTCCTTTGACTGCCTGTGTGTAAAAGGAAGAGATGCGAAAGAAAACCACCGGGAGAGAGGTGACAAAGAAAATGAAAATGATCAAGCTGAGAATTAGGATTGATTTCTCAATGTTCTTTTTTACTCTTTTCTTTTCTCTCTCTCTCTCTCCATCCCTCTCTTTCTCTCTACCATTCATGTATTTTTTATGTACATATCAATCTATAACTTCTCTATTTAACGAGTCAAAAACTATCGTTTGAATTCATCGTTTGAACCTTTTTGCCTGACCCCAGGGCGAGAGAGTACGCGATATAGAGAGACTATTAATGGCCAGAGATATTAAAATATATTAGGTTTCCAGTTCTTAGCGTCAGGCAAAGAGGCGCGAATTCAAATGATTTTGAATAAATGTTCGATAATTCTATTATGATCTATAGTAGAACCCGTACGTAATAAATTGATTTTGAAATATATAAATAAAAAACTCTAAAGGGAACAACAAATCCAAGTAACACAGAATCCTTCAAATACATGTGCATTCTTTGAGATGATCTCCACTTGCCTTCCCTGTTCAGCAGTGTCCTCAGAATCAGCGGTGGATTTTTATATTTTAATATCTATCTTGAATACGTGCATTCTGATATAAATAAATAGATGATAAATAAAGTTCTTACAACACGGAAGTAAGATAACACGAGGCATATGTATATTGACAAGTATTTTTTCTCTCTGGAGCAAGGCTTCACTACTGATCATTGCTCGGCTTACTTGCGGTTATAAAAGGAAGATAAGCGAAAGAAAATCACCGGGTAAATAGTGACAAAAATACGAAAACGATAAAGCTTAAATTATTTGGGTTGATCACTTATTTCTCTATATTCTTTTTTTTACTCTTTTCGTTTTCACTCCCTCTCTCTCTCCCTCTCTCTCTCATTCCCTCACTCTCTCACTTCCTCTAACTTTCTCTCTCTCTTTCTATCTCTCTTTCAAGCTATCTCACTCCTCTCTCTTTCCTTTACACTTTCTTCGGCCCTCTCTCAATCTCCCCATCTCTTTCTCTTTCGCTCTCTTTCTACCTCTCTGTCTCCCTCCCTCTCTCTCTCCCTAGCTCCCTCCCTCTCTATCTCCCTCTATCTCTCCACTCCCTCTCTCTCACCCTCGCTCTCTCCCCCCCCCCTCTCCCTCTCTCCCTCCCTCTTTCTCTCCCTATCTCTCTCTCTTTCTCTCTCTTTCCCCCTCTCCCTCTCTCTCTCTCTCTCCTTCCAGAATCGTCCGTCTCCTCCGCCTCTCTTCCCTCTCTCCGCCCGCCCCTCCTGCCGTCGATCTCAGCTTCGAGCTCCATCGCCGTCACTTTGATGTCAAGATCCTCCATCTCCCGCCAGCACTCGGAGATGACGAATTAGAAGAAGGGGACACGAAGAAGAGGAAGGGCGCAACGCCCAGTGGAATAGCACAATACTTTTAAGCCCCGCCCCCTTCATTCCCACGCTTCCATATTTGTTGTTTAAGCCCCGCCCCTAGGTTCCCACGCTCCCATATGATGATAGATAGAAAGCCCCGCCCACTCAGTGGACGGGTGGGCGGAGCCTACGCTAATATCTCTTGTGAAGCGAGAATTATACTTCTGCTTCCGTCCGAAATTTTTTTTTTGCATTTCTTATTCTCTGTGCTGTTCGTTTATTCTAATGGAGCACATATTAACTTGTTTTTTCTATAGAGTCCAAAGCCAGTCCAAAGTTACCGATGTTCGTTTTGACTGGCTGGTATAAAAGGAAGATAATCGAAATTAACCCACCAGGAGTGCAAAGAAAAATACTACGAAAATCAAAAAAAATAACTAAATTGAAAAAAATTCGGCGAAAGTATTTGGGTTGATCATATATTTCTCAATAATTCAATTATTTCCTTTCTCAATCTCTCTCTCTCTCTCACTTTCTCACTCTCTCTCTCTCTTTCTCACTCTCTCTCTCTCTCTTTCTCTCTTTCTCTTTCGCTCTCCAGTCTCTTGCACTTTATTTCTTTCACTCTAGCACTCTCTCTCACTCCCTCTCTCCCTCCCCATCTCTCTCTCTCTCTCTCTCTCTCTCTCTCTCTCTCTCTCTTTCCCTCCTCTCTCTCGGGCTCTCTTTATCTCCCTTAGGAGCTTTCGACTGTAGCGTACTTTTTTAAATTTGAATTCGCACTCTTACATTTGCCTGTTGTAAAAAGAAGATAAGCAAAAGAAATAATGCGAAAATGATCAAGCTGAGAAGTGTTTCTCCAGAGAAGGTACTCTCTCCCTCTTCCCGCTTCAGAGTCGTGCTCCTTCTGCCGGCCATTTTCCTCGCCCTCTGTGTTCAACTAGTGAGGACTCAAAAGCGGAGATGAGAACTGAGAGAAGAATGGAAGAAGACCAAGATAATTGGTCAAGTACACCAGAGAAGAGTGAGACTGGCGATGGAGAGAAGGTGTTCGCGAAGTTGAGAATGACCATTAAGTCTTTATCATCTCAAACGTGGGTAATTAAACTAACTTACAGGTTCACAACATAAAAAAAGCAACTACTCAAAAAGAAAGAATATCAAATGAAATGAAAAGCTTCTTCACTTTCTTTTTCAAACAAGTCGTTAAACCATTTTCTCATATGAAACAGTCTCAAACAAACAGAAAGAAGAGGCTACTTTTTTCCCACGTGAAGAAGATTCAACCAAACATCGAAGCAGCTAAATTTTCCCACACTACAAGCGCTTAAACCATCATATGACGCGATTTGCGAGAGAATCAAAATGCTCGGGGCCCTAGAAAAATCATCATCTCCGATTTTGCTTAAAAGTTGTTTCTAGGTAAAGATAGACCCGCAGATTCGAATTAGATTGGTCTTGGAGCCTAAAAAATTCATCTTAAAAAGTTATGAACAATTGAAAAACTGCGCATCTTTTTGAGAGCGTCGAGTTCATGAACATCTCTCCGCGCCCAGTAAAGCAAAATACTTGACAATTTTAATGTAGATAGAAAAGATATTGTTTATGTAAATTGTAAAAACAGAATTTGAAATGTTTCAAATATCGATTTTTTACGTGCACTCAAACTCCATGAGGAATGTACATGTTATATTACAATTTACGCAGACAGTTTTGTATGTATCGTATAGCGCATAAAATTGGCTTTCGGATGATATATAGGGCGTTTCATTTCGACGAACTATGCGGCTTTTCTATGCGTTTAGGTCATGCGCAACAGTGAAAACTGGTGCAGAATCGCGGCGCGACCCGATATTTGTCGCATTCAAATATAGATTTTCTGTATATCTAGTGATATTTTGTTTTTGATCTTTCTTTTAACATTTATGAAACGATTAAGCTCATTTTCGAGCAAAAAAGTTCACTTTTCGACCAAATATTAACGAATTCAGTCATCTCCACAAAATGAGACCTAGTTGATATGAAAGTCCGTTTAATTAGCTACAAAATAACATTCTTGAAACTGAAATTAAAGGAAAGTTTTTCTCGCAACAAATCGAAAAGCGACTAAAACCAGCTATAACACTATGCAAATACACCAATTCACCAGATTTGCCAAGGATGTCGAATTCGAATATTCCAATTTACACATTCGAAGATTCCAATTCCCGCGGTGAAAATCTGGTGAATAGGTGTATTTACATAGTTTATAGCTGGTTTGAGTCGCTTTTCGATTTGTTGCGAGAAAAACTTTCCTTTAATTTCAGTTTCAAGAATGTTATTTTGTAGCTAATTTAACGGACTTTCATGTCAACTAGGTCTCCTTTTGTGGAGACGAGTGAATTCGTTAATATTTGGTCGAAAAGTGAACTTTTTTTGCTCGAAAATGAGCTTAATCGTTTCATAAATGTTAAAAGAAAGATCAAAAACAAAATATCACTAGATATACAGAAAATCGATATTTGAATGCGACAAATATCGCGTCGCGCCGCGATTCTGCACCAGTTTTCACTATTATGCATGACCTAAACGCATAGAAAAGCCGCCTAGTTCGTCGAAATGAAACTCCCTTTATATCATACGAAAGCCAATTTCATGATCTATACGATACATACAAAACTGTCTGCGTAAATTGTAATTTAACTTGTACATTCCTCATTGATTTTGAGAGCACGTAAAAAATAGATATTTGAAAATTTTCAAATTATGTTTTTACAGTTTACATAAGCAATATCTTTTCTATCTACATTAAAATTTTTCACGTATATTGCTTTACTGGGCGCGGTGAGATGTTCATGAACATGCGCCCTACTCGACCAGCTCAAAAAGATGCGCAGTTTTTCAATTGTTCATAACTTTTTAAAATAAATTTTTTAGGCTCTAAGACCAATCCCATTCGATTCTGCGGGTCTAACTTTACCTAGCAACAACTTTTAAGCAAAACCGGAGATGATGATTTTTCTAGGGCCCCAGCCCTTTTGATTAATTTTGATTCTCTCGCAAATCGCGTCATATATTTTCTTGTATGAATATCATTCATGACAGAAGGCATCTCCTCCTTCTATATGTCAGGGTTAGCATTCCTAACTTGTTATGAACAAAATAAATATTTAGAAGAAAACTAAATATGAAATTGAAAAATTATGTAAAATAAGATTATATGTGTACATAAATAGAAGTCCGTTTCAAAAAAATTTCTTCGACATCAAAGATATGTTTTTAGCAAATAGATAAAATATTTATTTATATTATTATTATAACATAGAAAAAAAACCATTAAGCACGTAATAATTTGTTTTAAAAAAAATTCTGAAACCAGAACGTCCGGGTTACCAATGTTAGTTTTGACTGGCTGATATAAAAGGAAGTTAAGCGAAAGAAAACCACCGCGAATGCAAAGACAAAAATACTGCGGAATTCCAAACATAAAATATAAATAAACAGAAAAAGTTGGTCGAAAAGTATTCGGGTTGACCATATATTTCTCAATATTCTTTTTTATTTCCTTTCTTAATCCCTCTCTCTCTCTCTCTCTTTCTCTCACCCAATCTTTCTCTTTTCTCTCGATATTTCAATATATCTGAATCTAAGCCAGACTGAATGAAATTCTCTTAAGAGAAGAAGCGTAGATGCCGATGCTGGAGAGCCAACTCAGGCAAGAATGGAGTAGGAAAGGCACTGGGATAGATTAAGAGAGCAACAGAAGGAAGAATGTCCAATGGTCTCAGGCATCTTCTTGGAGGCGAAGTTAACCATGGAAATCAAGCGAGGGGGCCTCGCGGTCCTTTAGTTACATTTCCCTCATCTCTTGCATATATCCGTTACATAACTGATATGTCATTGTTCAACACAAGGAAATGAAGAGCGAACAAAAACCAAGAATGTGGTATTCGTGGCAGGCTCTTCACGAGCCTTCCAAGAACTGATCGGTGCTTGAGGAATGTGTGAAATAGTCATTTTGATAAATTGTTTGACAGTGACTGTACTCAGGGAGGAGAGATAGAGAGCGAGAGAGAGAAAGAGAGGGAAGGAGCGAGAAAGAGACAGAGAGAGCTGGAATGAGAGAAGCAGGGAAAGCAAAGAGGGAATGGAAGGTAGAAAAGAGAGCGATAACAGCCGCTTCAACGTGAACATCATTGTTTCTTCGACTGTCTGTGTGGTAAGAGGAAGAGATGCGAAAGAAAACCACCGGGAGAGAAGTGACCAAAACAGAAAAGATCAAGCTGAAAAGAGATTCTCTGAAGAAAAAAATTAGATTCATTGTATGTATATTTCTCATTGTTCCTTTTTATTCTCTTCATTTCCCTCGTTCTCTCTCTCTATCTTTGTTGCTCTCTAGAGAGGCTAGAAAGAATGACATTCCATTCTCTCTCACTCTCTCCCTCTTATGTCTCTATCTCTCTCTTCTCTCTCTATCTCTCTCTCTCTCTCTTTCTCTCTTTTCTGTATCTCTCCCCTGTCACTTTTGTCTGATTCTCTCTCTCTTACTTCGTCACCTTTCTTCCCCGCCATCTATTGCTGTCAATCACCCAGTATTCTTATTACAATGCAAATACTTTAGAAACAGTTTGAAATAACAATAAGCGTGGCATTAACAAATATCGCTAAAATATTTAAACTTAAGTTTTTTCTACTTTAAATTATCATAAATAGTAGCTTCCTCTCATCTGGGAAGAGCGCTGGTCTTTTCCTTACGAGAGGATGAGCAGTTCTGCATTTGTCTATTTGATGAGAGCTTTCAGAACCTCGAATTGACAATTGCATTTCTGTGTTACTCGTTATTCGTTATGGAATGCAATTCCTTAACTAATTAAATATCTTTAAATTTTCATTGTCTTTCTGAAAAAAAAGAACTATAGGAAAAAAATTTTTAGCCGCGTTCTTATATTTCAAAAATATAAGAACGCGGCTATAATTCAACATCCCGGAGAGAGAGAGAGATAAGGATAGAAAAAGTCAGATCTCATACCAAGTTTTTGGACTATCACATGCCTTAACTTTTCAATTAGCAGTAAATACTTTGGTACAATATAGAAGTAAGATAAGATAACACCAATAACAATAAGCAATACCTTTTAATCTTTTCAATCGCAAGAAACCAACCACCACTGATCAATTTTTACTTGGACCGTAAAAGGAAGATAAGCTAAGGAAAACCAGCGGGAGCGCTGATATAAAAAAAGGAATTAATAAACTGAAAAAGGATTTGGACTGATAATACTCAATATTTCTTTTACTTTCCTCTCTTCTCTCTCTCTCTGTCTCTCTCCCCATTTCTCTCATCTCCCCCTCTCCCTCCCTCCTACCCCTCACTCGCTCTGCTCTATCCTTCTCCCTCTCTCACTCTCTCACTCTCTCTTTCTCTTTAAAATGTGGGGGGATTGGAAGAACAAGGCCCTTTCTCTCTCTCTCTCTCTCCATCACTCTCTCCATCTCTCTCTCCCCTTCTCTCTCTTCTCTTTCCCCTTCATTCACCCCTTCTCTTCAGCTTAAATAATAGTAGAAAAATATATTAATTTACAATTAGAGCAATTGCCTCCTTAAAAAAGAGGTGAAGAAATGATTCTTTAACTCTCGTCGCTGCGTTGCAAAAATCATCACTCTTCTTGTTGTGTTGCTAATGTAGAAAACTACACAGGACAAAACCACACCTGTTTATTTTAAGAGTTCAAGAGCTGGCGGAAAATGTTCAAAACGACAAAAAAATATATTTCTTTTTATAAGAAAAGTAGAAAAGTCTTAAAAATTTTGCAGTTCGGCACACCAAATTCTGTCAAACCTGACGGGGGCTCCCTCCTTGTCTCCCTACATCTATTTCTATGTACATACATATGTGTCCATCTGCATTCCCCCTGGGAGTGTGCTGACAAGCAGAGAGGGCCGCTGCGCTCCTCTCCTCTCCGTCTAAACATGTTCAACTAAACCCTATCTGATTCCCTTTCACTGATGATGAATAAACCGACTATTTTGCTATGCTGTCTACTTGGATAAAAAACCTTGGCCGCAATTACTCCCTCACCCAACAGTCCCTGAGAATCCCGGCACGGATTTCATGGCGGACTTTGCAAGGTTCGAGGGTGCGTTTTTTATTGAGTTTTTATTCATTTTTTATATTTTATTCTTGACTAGACAACATCCATAATCTTATTGTTAGGAGAAGAAAAATCGTTTGTAAACCCATCACTGTTTCCTTGATCAAAATGTACGGAAAATATTCATTTAAAACACACCCGCTGTTTTGTTGAGCATCATTTTGCTGTGGTGGCTTACAAACGTAAAAGGAAGACACGCAGGACAAAACCACCTCATTGAGATTGGAGTGCATATGACTTTTTCCTGCTAAAAATGGAGGAAATATCTTCGAGGCGATATGAGGTAAAAAAAATCATTGTTGTAGACAGAGCAGCTTTATCGATTTTCCTTTTCTCTCTTTCAAGAGTACGCTATGGTTTTCCACAGAATAGAGAAAGGGAATTTGCTTAGTGAGTCTTAATAAAGAAAACGATAAGCTCGATTTTGCAAGAAGAAAAGAAAGAACTGTTGTCATTAATTCATAACTGGTGATAAATTCATTTTTTTACTATTTTATTATTTTTTAATTAAAATAAAGTTATAAAAACTAAAAAAAGAAAAGATTATGTTTGAACTGTGTTTTCAGATTAAATTATCCGTGTGGTGATAAATATATATACAAATCAATCTTTACAATTTCATAAATTTTCAGATAAAAATGATGAAAATGATTGCATAAAAAATTATAAAAAAAAGAGTGTATAATTTGCAGAGAGAATGCCGCGAGGAAGTCGCGAGATACGACTTGGCACGAACGAGCCAGAAGGAATGGAAGGCTGTTGGAGAGATTCCCAGGGAAGAGAAGAGGGGAGGAGGGGCCACACACAATCAGCTATCAGGTAATCATTCTAACTCTCTTCCGCTCTCTCTCTCTTTCTTTCTCTCTTTCTATCTCTCTCGCTCTCTCTCTCTCACTCTCCTCTTTTTCTGTCTTTTCTGCCTCAACAGTTGACGCTGGCCTTCCATGAAAAAGGGGAAAGACTCTGATTGCTCGAAATGTGAACACTAGAAATTCCAGTTTAGACCACTTCCAATCGCATTTTCTCGACAATTCTGACCGAATAAGACTTTAAAACGAGACATTTTTTATTCGCCGGAGACCTCCTTTAAATGTTTAACACAATCTCTGTTATGTCAGTTTTAAGAGCAAAAATGGGGCAAATGTTTTTTTATTTTTAATCCTTCATGTGGTTTTCATTTGTTCATTTTTTATATATGTTTTGGAATTTTGTGTGATAAGCAGACGCAAACCAGCAACTATTATTCAAATAGCGCGTATTCATGTTATTTATGCAGCGTGCAATGAAATGTGCAGAATGAAAGATCATATCTTTTAGTAATGTAACACATATCCAAAATGACCATATTTACCTAGCACATTTAACAAACCAGGCATTCAAGCTCGTTTAATGACTGGTGGAGTTGGTAAAGGAGCACGATAACCGAAAAAGAATGAAATGCCGCTCATTCACCCTGCACTCTCTCGTTCTCGCATGCTATCTCGCCGGTCGCACAATACCCTGTGTAAAAATAGCACAAGCCTGTATGGGAGTGCACATATGCGCGGCAATTTGAAATCTTACATATTTTTCTCGGTGATCGCACTTCCTTTAATGGAAACTACTTATACTGGGAATTAGTCACCTAAACTAATTTAAATGTACATCTTAATCAAAACGTGGTGCGACTCGTTCGCTCTCTCTCTCTCTCTCTCTCTCTCTCTCTCTCTCTCTCTTTCTCTTCCCCCATCTTACAAAATCCCTAATCGCTCACTTTCACGAAAATTTTTATTTGCTAGTACCATGTGGTCTTCATTTACTGGTTTTTCTTCAAACGATTGAGGGTTTATCCTTTTTCTTGATTTTATACAAATTGCCTATCACTTAATTAATGTATTCGGGATGCTGTGAAATAAGGATAGAAAAATTCTTGATTACAGTAACTATTCTAACATGACCATATTTACCGTAACCAAAGGAGCTAGATCAATCCTTTCCTTTCAGGACCTTCTTGCTCATCTCGCTGACCTACTCTCTTAGCGAGTTTTAACTATCAGACGTGATCGCGCCAGACTCGCTTTATTCGAAAGTAAACTTCCGAAACCACCTGTTCTCACTCCCTCATGTTATAACCTCCGAATGTATTGAAATCTTTTCTTTTCTATAATCCACACTCACATAGATTGCACATATGTATATAAAATGTTTGCACAGCACGCCGTTTCTACTACACATTCAATGTATGCAGAGATGTTATGTTAAATGTTCTATTTTGGTGCAATGAGGTATAATTGAAGGCAATTGTCTGAGATCGCAAAATTGCCGTCCAGTAGCTGGGGGGGGGGGGGGAATCTCTACGCGGTAGAAAGTCTGCTGGTCATCCAGGTACTTCGCTTATCTTCCTTTTACAACAGCCAAACAAATATGTAAGGGTGCCCAAATCAGCTTTAAAAAAGTATAGTCGAATGCTCCAGAAGGAAGATAAGGAGAGCCCGAGAGAGAATAGGGAAAGAGAGAGAGAGAGAGAGAGAGAGAGAGAGAGAGAGAGTGAGAGAGAGTGATGGAGAGGGATGGAGAGAAGGAGTGAGGCAGAGTGAGAGAGGGAGAGTGCTAGAGTGAAAGAAATAACTAGAGAGAAGAGAGAAAGAGCAAGAAAGAGAGAGAGAGAGAGAGAGAGAGAGAGAGAGAGAGAGAGAAACAATAGAAGGTTTGTATACATCTTTTTCCCTTTTTTCTTCAAAATAAATATATAAAAAAAAACCAAGAAGAAAACAATAATAGAATTCAACAACCAACTATTTATTTAATGATGGAATGACACCCTTCAGCGATCGAGCGATAGTTCGTCTCATCAAGTTATAGTGACATCGATCCACGTGGTGTCAAGGCGTAGAGCAAATATGGTCTGTTATTCATTTTCAGCTCTTATTCTTATCCTCGTCTCTCCCTCTCCTTTATAACAAGATCATTAATTTTTATCAACAAAATTTAAGCCATATTTACTGATAACATCCACTAGTTCCCTTCATATCATTTTTCCAAGTTCATCACTTTATAAAAGAGCTAAGTAGAAATAATCTTTTTAAAACGCATGAAATCTCCCAAAAAAATTATTTGTTGAAGCATATTAAGCAAATGTGTATTCTTCCTTCGACTGTTCAGGATGTTCTTTGTGTTTCGTCACCGTTGGACAGGATGGAGATCCTGGAAAAGCTTCCCGACCGGCCTTACATTAGGAAAGAGGACGTAGCAGCAGAAGGACAGGGGAAGGCAGGAATGCAAGGAGTGGAATGGGGAGGCAGAGTCCCCTTCCTTACCCTCTTTTCAATAAATAGTAAACAATGAATAAAATTTTTTGAGACGACATCACGTTAGTAGTTGTTTTATATCACGGGTGGATACACGACTTTTTCAGTCTACCATTGACTGGCTGTGATAAAAGGATGAGAGGCAAAAGAAAACCACCTGAAGAATAGTGCCCCAAAAAAATGAACGAATCGAGCTAAGAGTATTCTGATTGATAATTTTTTCTCAATATTCTTTTTTTTACCCTTTTCCGTCCTCACTATCTTGCTCTCTCTCTCGCTTCCTCTCTCTTGATTTCGTTCTTCTTCCCTCTCTTTATTTCTCTCTTCTTCTCTCTCCTTCTCTCTCTCACCACCCTCATTATGATCAATCCCGGCCCCAAGCTGTACCCAGAGATGTTTTCCATTCTTTAGATTTCCTTTTTTTACAGGGACTCATAGTAAGACCTCATATCAAGTGACACTAAATTAACACCTTTTTGGAGATCCTTTTGGACTATCGCATGCCTTTTTTTCTATATGCAGTAATTATTTTGTTACAACACAGAAGTAGCTGACATATACTGTTTAATTTTTTTATATCACAAGAAACCTACATCAACATAGGAGTTATCAGCTTCCTTTTGACAGGCTGTTATAAAATGAAGAAAAACCTCTGGGAGAGTTGAGGCAAAAAAATAAGACGAAAATGATCCATCTGAAAAGATATTCTCCATAGAAATTCATTGGATTGCTCGTATATTTCTCAATGTTCTTTTTACTCTTTTACTTGGTATAATGATTATAATATTTAAAAAAAGGATAAATGAAAAAAAAATTCTCCGTAAATTTGCTAGAAATTTTATTCATTTAAAATTAATGATACCTAACATTATAATAGTACAAATAATAATTAGTGATGAACTTGGAAAAATGATATGAAGGGAACTAGTGGATGTTATCAGTAAATATGGCTTAAATTTTGTTGATAAAAATTAATGATCTTGTTATAAAGGAGAGGGAGAGACGAGGATAAGAATAAGAGCTGAAAATGAATAACAGACCATATTTGCTCTACGCCTTGACACCACGTGGATCGATGTCACTATAACTTGATGAGACGAACTATCGCTCGATCGCTGAAGGTGTGTCATTCCATCATTAAATAAATAGTTGGTTGTTGAAATCTATTATTGTTTTGTTCTTGATTTTTTTGTTTTGTTTTGTTTTTTATATATTTATTTTGAAGAAAAAAGGGAAAAAGATGTATACAAACCTTCTATTGTTTCTCTCTCTCTCTCTCTCTCTCTCTCTCTCTCTCTCTTTCTTGCTCTTTCTCTCTTCTCTCTAGTTATTTCTTTCACTCTAGCACTCTCCCTCTCTCACTCTGGCTCACTCCTTCCCTCCCTCCCTCTCCATCACTCTCTCTCACTCTCTCTCTCTCTCTCTCTCTCTCTCTTTCCCTATTCTCTCTCGGGCTCTCCTTATCTTCCTTCTGGAGCATTCGACTATACTTTTTTAAAGCTGATTTGGGCACCCTTACATATTTGTTTGGCTGTTGTAAAAGGAAGATAAGCGAAGTACCTGGATGACCAGCAGACTTTCTACCGCGTAGAGATTCCCCCCCCCCCCCCAGCTACTGGACGGCAATTTTGCGATCTCAGACAATTGCCTTCAATTATACCTCATTGCACCAAAATAGAACATTTAACATAACATCTCTGCATATATTGAATGTGTAGTAGAAACGGCGTGCTGTGCAAACATTTTATATACATATGTGCAATCTATGTGAGTGTGGATTATAGAAAAGAAAAGATTTCAATACATTCGGAGGTTATAACATGAGGGAGTGAGAACAGGTGGTTTCGGAAGTTTACTTTCGAATAAAGCGAGTGGGGCGCGTCCACGTCTGATAGTTAAAAGATCTTAATAATATACCTAAAAATGAAATAATTATCCAAATATTTCTGTGAATGAAATTAAAACAAGCAAAATATGATTATTATTATCTCTTATCTGCGTATTAAAACATTTGTCATGCATCGCACGTCTTCGACATTGTCTTTTCGATACATGCATATTTATTTAATTTAATGACGCTTAAAAAGATGAACAGTCCGGAATAAAAACGTTTATAACGCATGATATCTTCTAAAAAAACGTTTGTGTTATAGTATATTAAGCAAATGCGTTTTCCTCCTCCTGTATTCCTCCTTCTATTCTTCAGGATGTCCTGTACGTTTCGTCACCGTTGGACAGGACGGAGATCGTGGAGAAGATGCCGGCTCCGACTTGGGAAAGGGACGTCGCAGAAGAAGGACAGGGGAAGCATGTGGCCGCGGAATAATCCGTGGAGTTCAGAGCCATGGAATACAGTAATCTGGAAGGATAAAGCACAGAAGTTGGATAAAGCCAGCAAGCATATGTTTGTACATATATTGTTTGCTGTTTTTTTTTCTATGGAGGATTGTTCCTTGACCGGCATTTGTAAAAGGAAGATAGGCGGAAGAAAACCACCTAGAGAATAGTGACAAAAAATACGATTAAAATGATCAAACTGAAAGTATTTTGGATCGATCATTTATTTCTCAACTTATTTTTTTACTCTTTCCGTTCTCACGCCCTCTCTACCTCTCTCTCTCTCTCTCTCTCTCTCTCTCTTTCTCTCTCATTCTCCCTCTCTCTAACTCTCCCCATCTCTTTATTTCTGTTTCCCCTCGCTCTATCACTTCTCTCTCTCACTCGCTCTAGCTCTCTTTTGGGGATTTGTACAATTATCATTATTGAATTACAACACAGAAGTAGGATTACGCGGCTCACAATCAAGGTATATGTATTGATTACTTTACTTTCTATCCACGTGGGCCCCTCAACTTATCAGTGTTCCATTGACTGGCTTATATAAGATGAAGATCAACGAGTGGGGCGCGATTATCGCAAGCAAAACATTCAGCTAATAAAAATTAATTTAAATTATTAGGCCTGGTGTATTGCCTGTACTGCGACTCAACATATAAGCAAGCCATAAAAGAGCAGCGATGCGATGTATTTCTCTATGAGCACATCAACAATACATTCAAGAAACACATGCAACTGACTGCACACCAGAATTAAAGTTCTTTGAAAAGAAGTGAGTGAGCGTACAATTTAAATAGAGTCTGAGCAGTTCTTAACTTACTGCGAAGTTTTTAAATTGCAATCACTGGCTTCCATGCACTGCGACTCTATGTATAGACGAGCCATCCGAAAAGATCGATGAACCTGGTTATGTGCGTGCTTATAAATTATTTCGAATAAACAGAGAATTTTACATGGCCATAAGTAAGTACGCAATAAACTGTTCTCTTTTATATATTCTCTTTATTCTTTTTTATTAAATAACCGATTAGAACAAATGTCTGTCCTTTCTATTGTACATATATCTGTGCGAAGGTAATATCAGGAGGGACGGAATTAACGACTCGCTTCACTAGCGCTCCTTCGAATTGGACGAATCTGTCAAATTTGGCGGTTTATTTTTATTTATATTATAATAAATTTGGAACTATTACCCGAGCATAGATTTGCAATTGCATTTTTTGAATAATTTATTAGGAACCTCAATCTAAATTATCATTGAAATGGTCCTTTTTGCTTTGAATCGGTGCCCGTTGTCTTCGATTTGTCGACTTGTGCCATGCAACTCGAAGAGACACAAGTGAGGTTGGGCGGGAACAGAAAGATTGAAGGAAGAGTGAAAGAGAAAGAGAAAGAGAGAGAGAGGGGGAGGAGTAGAAGAGAAAGAGCGAGAGAGAGAGAGAGAAAAAGAACATTAACATAAACAGTTTCAATCCGTGTGCTATTATCGCGCATCGCTTTTCTGCACATTAAAATACTGGGGTGGCAATTGAACGCAGAGACAGAGTGTGTCAATATTTTCTTAAGGGAAGTCTCCGGCGAATGTTGGGATAAGCAATTCAAAATAGGCATTTGAACCAAGAAGAGTCCCGCACTGAATGCCACTGGCGAAAATATGCCTAGTTCTCTACCCGTCACGTGATCCTCTCATTTCAGTGCTGCTGCCCTTGCCCTCTCTTAAATTTGTGGTAAAAAATTTGCATAGGGAGCTGAACTGTTGAGAAAATTCCGGCCAATGAAACCTTCTCTCTCCAAAAAACCTTCTCTCTTCGTGCGCTCGCTCTTTCGGCGTGGTCGCGCGTGACCCGACCGGGCAGAGTTTTGTTATTCCTTTCTTTTTTATTTAATCTTTTTTTTATTCTGATTTCAGAATTTCATTAGAAACGGCTTCCCAAAGAATACTTATTATGATTTATTATATTCATCTCATCGGAGTTTAGTAAGATTGCAGCTTCTTTTATGATGTCCTATGCAATGGAATCCACCGGTTTGAAATGAAAAGCAAATTGCATGTGTTCTCTCACTATTACTCACCATCACTCAGTCTTTCCTTGCATTCCACTATCTCCCTCTCTCTCTGTTATTCACACACTGTCTCACTTAATCTCTCTCTCTCTCTCTCTCTCTCTCTCTCTCTTTTTTAAATGTCATTCCTCACTCTCTCGCACTATTGTTTGAGCAAGGTAGACTGGTGCAGAAAAGCGTTCGTGATACGACGGCCGAAGGCGCCGATGCCAATTCCAGCGACGGCCACTTGACGCACGCCACGCCCATTACGATGAGAGTGAAGAGAGAGAAGAGAGAGTGAGAGAGAGAGATAGAGAGAATGAGAGAAAGAGAGAGAAAGAGAAAAGAGAGAAAGAGAGAGAAAGAGGGAGACTGAAAAAGAGAGAGAGAGAGCGAGAGAGAGAGAGAGAGTGAAAGAGGGAAAGAGAAAGAGAGAGAGGGAGAGAAATAGTGAGTGAGAGTGAGATAGAGAAAGAGAGAGAAACAGGGAGAGAAAAAATGGTGAGAGAAAGACGGAGAGAGAGAGAGAGAGAGAGAGAGAGAGAGAGAAAGGAGAGAGAGAGAATGGAGGGAGAGAGAGAAGAGGGAGAATGGAAGCAGAGAGAAAGCGAGAGGAATAAGAGGGATTTAAGCATAAATGAAGGAGGAGCCCTAGCTTACAGAGATTTTTAGCCTTACTTTACAGAGATTGATAAATAAATAAACATAGTAAACAAATATAAAATGATATTGCCCCGAGCATTTTCCCCACTTTCAACAGCATACTAGCTCTTGCGCTCTTTGAACTCAATCCGGTGGTTTTATCAGGCGCAGTTTCTTACATTAGTCACACAAGAAGAGCGAAATAGTGCTCTAGATGGTGCTTCTGCGAGTCCTCATTTCTTCAGTAGAATAAAAAACAAAAACAAAAATAAAGGATCTATCAAATATTACACTTGCAGACTCCGCAATGCCACCTCGATTTGTCTACGTCCTGCTCTTTGTATCGCAGTCTTCAGAAGCGAGAGTCGCCGTACAGAAGACTTCCACGCTTCTCCGCATCTCTCTCTCTCTCTCGCGCTGTCCTCTACAATTTTATCATTATTTAATATGCATCTTTTAGGATACAAATAATACTCGAATGAATACCAATTCACAGCAACAACTCGCAATAATAAATTAACACGCGGAGAACAAAAGAAAATAACGAAAAACTGCTTTCAGAAAAAGAATATTTCAGGCGCCACAATGGATATCAGAATAGGCTCCGCCCAACCGTCCACAGTATGGGCGGCGCTTAAACCAGTCTATAATAGTCATCTCGGAGCGTGGGAACGTAGGGGACGGGGCTTAAAAGTCTTGTGCTATTCCACAGGGCATTGCGCTCTCCTTCGTCATCTCCGAGTGCGGGCCTGAGATGGAGGATCCTGACATCAAAGTGACGGCGATGGAGCTCGAAGCTGAGTTCGACGGCAGGAGGGGCGGGCGGAGAGAGGTAAGAGAGGTGGGGGAGACGGACGATTCTGGAAGGAGAGAGAGAGAGAGATAGAGAGAGATAGAAAGAGAGAGAGAGAGAGAGAGAGAGATGGAGACAAGGGGAGAGAGAGGGAGGGAGAGAGGGAGAGAGTTAATTTACTCCGAACTTACTAGTTCTCCTGATAATGAATCCGAATTATCTTCCAATACTAGATAATACAATGCGTGGGTAGGTGGGCGAAAAGATTGAAAAACTCTCGTTTGAATTCGCGCCTTTTTGCCTGACTCAAATGCGAGAAAGGATTTATAGGGGCACTAATGTCCTTGACGTAAATTACGGCAGGCGAGTTTCGTGCTCCTTTAAATGCGTGTATTCGCTGAGAAGATGCCTTCTGCCACCTTGAATCCATGAATGCGGAAGAGAGGAAGATTTTCGTTCTTATTGCTAGCTTTTATTTTTAAAAAGTGATTATATTATAAATAATAATTCTCAGAAGCTATGGCTTCATGTGATCAAAGTGAGATGAAGAAAATGAAAATGATCCGTATTCCTCGTCTTTGCGAGATAGTAGCACAGAAAGAATGTTTATGCATTTAAAAAAAACAAACCATCGTTCACTGTGTTCAAAGAGACCTTGGATGGGTGGGTATTGTGTATGCAAATCAATGTTCTGTCCAAGTAGCATTCAATGCTTTTTGCGCTTGTAATCCATTCAATCACTCTCACTCTCTCAATTTTCTCTCTCTCTCTGCTATTTCTCTCACTCTCTCTCTCTATTTCTCTGGCTCTCTCTCTCTCTCCTTGGCTCTCTTTGTCTTCCTTTTGGGGCTTTGGAGTATCGTATACTTTTTTTTTAAATCAGCATTATTATTTTTCTTGAATTAGGATAACGCCGCTAAGTTTATATTGATTTCTTTTCTTTTCTACAAAAACAAAATTGTCTTTTTGTAGAAAAGAAAAAAACCATAGTTCCTTTGACTGGCTATTATAAAAGGAAGGTCAGCGAAGGAAAACCGCCGGGGGTGAGCAATGATAAAACCAAATTCGACAAAAATGATCAAGCTAAAAAGACATTCTCTGACAATGAGAAAATATTTGTGGATGAGGAAGACGATAAAAGATGCTCACTGAAGTTGGAAAGCTTTCTGAATAGTGTCACTGAAATATAAGTTAACGTTGCCAGCAGCAGGGGATTAATAATAGTTTTTAAAAAATGTTTTGTAGGGTTTGAGGCAGCTTTCTGTAGTCGGCAATGCTGTAGACCATGTGTTGTTTGATAAAAGTGCGGCATTTGCAGAGTCGCTTTGATACATTATTGGACAGTGTCTGTTTTTAGGAAGAGAGTAAAAGAGAGAGAGAACGAGAGAGATCGAGAGGACTGAGAGGACTGAGAGAAAGAGAACAGGGAATTGAGAGAAAACGAGAGAGAAAGAGCGAGAGAGATGTGGGGGTGAACAAAAGACTCATGCAGATTGCGCCGCACGGCTATAGCCATTAGCTGCTCTCACCTGACTTGCCTTCTGCCATTGCAGAGACAAGCCGAACACATCTTGGAACGTCAATGGTCTGGAAAGAGAATGGCTTGGAAAGGGGCTCTTGGCATTCGGCCAAGTGGATTGGAAGGAAAGAGAGAGAGAGAGAGAGAGAGAGAGAGAGATGGAGAGAGAGGGAAACAGCAGACAGAGAAAGCGAGATATAAAGAGGTAGATAGCTATTAAAGAGAGAAAAGCGAAGGAAATAAATAAATATTGAGTGAGGTTGAGAGAGATCAGGAGACGACATATGTATGTAAATAAATAAATATATATATATTAGAGAGAGAAAGAGAGTGAGAGAAACAGAGAAGCAGAGAAAGGGATCAAGGAGAGACGTGCTAATCGGTCGCCCCTTCTCACAAGTGTTTGTACACACGAGTAGAGTGAAAGGACTTTGTCACGATTATTCTTGTATTGCGAAGAGCAGAAAATGAATGGCTCGCTTGAGAAGAGTTTGACTGAGAAAAGGTAGAGAGAGAGCGAGCGAAGGGGAGAGAGAAAGAGAGCGAAAGGAAGAGAGAGAGAGACACAGAGAGAGAGAGACAGAGAGATAGAGAGAGAGAAAGAGAGTGTGAGAGCGACAGGGAACGATAGGAAAAGAAATAGAGAAAGATAGAGAGAAAGAGAAAATTTTTAGCATGCTCTCTTATTGACTCTCTTATTGCTAGTTTTCATTTAAAAAAAAGAAATTATATTATATTAATTCGAAGAACTTATGCTCCCGTGGTTTCACATGAGTGACATAAGATATAGAAATGTTTTCGCCGTTCAACCCGTTGCACGATGGCTTTTTCATGCACTAAAAAAATGTGAGCTCGAAAGCTTTTTCGAGACCTTGGATGAGCTGGCCGCCTCCTGTTTATGCAAATCGGTGTTCTCTCTAAGAAACATGTCATGGTTTCTATGCTCGTTGTCTATCAATCACTCTCTCTCTCTCTCTCTTTGTCTCTCTTTTTGCATCCCTTTCTCTCTCTCTGTCTCGCTCTATTTCTTTCACCCATTCCTCTATCTCTCTCTTTCTCTCCCTCTCTCTCTCTCTTTCTCTCCCTCTCTCGCATCTCTTTATTTTCTCTCTACCACTTTCACTCTCTCTTTCTTTCTCTCCGCTGAGCCATGGCCTTTTCTGATGGTTAGGACGACAAAGGTAGTCTTCGAATGGTTTTTTGGGAAGAACGAAAAGCAACGAAATTACCCTATGGAAGGAGAAAACTCTTGCGGATTCGCTCGAGAGAACAAGCAAACGAGATTGGCACGAGGCCAAGAAAGGGAAATGGTAAACAAGTAACAATCTCGCTCTCTCTCTCTCTCTGTCTCTCTCTCTGTAACTCTGCCTCTCTCTCACTCATTCTCTCCCTCTTTCTCGACCCTGAAGGTGCGCCTCTTGGGTGCATCTCATTGAGCGAGGCCGAAGATGGTACGATGCAAACGGTGTACTTTACTCGCCCTCTCTATCTCTCTATCTCTTTCTCTCTCTCTCTCTCTGCTCGCCCTCTCTCTCTCTCTCCAAATACCTCTCTCTCACTCATTCTCTCCCTCTTTCTCGACCCTGAAGGTGCGCCTCTTGGGTGCATCTCATTGAGCGAGGCCGAAGATGGTACGGGCCGGCGTGTAATGGATGCCGTTGGAGAAGCTTCACTGAATGTTGAACATGAATGTTGAGGAGAAATAGATTGGGGGAGTTCAATGCCAAATGAAATGAGGTAGAGAGAGAGAGAGAGGGAAATAGAGAGAGGGAGAGAGAGTGAGAGAGAGAGAGAGAATAAAAAGAGAGACGGAAAGATCACTTTTTTCTTTTCTATTCTCGTTGCAGCTGTCTTTCTTTCTCTAATTATCTCTCAACTTTTATTTCTCTAATTCTCTCTTTAGATCTCCATCTCTCTCTCGCCCTCTCATTCTCTCTCGATTATTCTCACACTCTTAACTTTTTGGCCTTTCTACTTGGCTTCATTTGTTTTAACGGATCACGCAGTAAAAGAGGAAAAAGCTACACAGTGTTTAACCCAATTATTTTCAAAAGTAGCTTCCTGAATAATTAACTGATTGTGAGGGTTTTGGCATACGATCGGAATGAGGCATTGCAGCAATTCTCCCGTGAACTTTGAAAGAGAAGGAATGATAAAGATAAAGGAGAGAAAGAGAGAGAAAGCGAGTGAAAGAGAGAGTTCAAGGAGAGAAGAGAGAGATAGAGATATACATAGATAGGGCTGTATGAGAGAACATCCCTGGAAACTCCCCCTCCATCAACCCCCGGGTAAGATCTGCTTCTGGCAATGTGATTTCTCTGCAACCTTTCACTGCCCGGTGCAGTCATGTATTGTAAGAGAATGTGATTCTCTTCTATGGCTCGCATTCCTTCACTCATTCTTTCTCTGTCTCCTCCCCTCTTCCTCGGTTGTCTGGCGTCTCTCTAACTCTGTTTCTGTCCTGCTTCATGTCTTCAGTTCTTGCTATCTCTATTTCTCTCCGCCCTTTCCCTCTGCTCTCTCTATCTTTCTCTCTCTCTCTCTCTCTCTTTATCTCTCTTTCTCTTTATCTATCTCTATTTCTCTCTCTCTCTCCCTCTCTTTCTCTCTCCTTCACGCCCGCTGGCATTCTTCCTACCACCACCCACCAGAGTCCTCCAACTATAAAAGGAGACCCTGCCGGTTGGCTCTTCCGGGTGCCCCTCCCTTGTCAGATCACGCAGCACACCTTGCACTTCTCCGCTACCTCAGACCGGCCGAGACCTCACGTCTGATCTACCAAATTAACTCCACCATGGTCGGCGATGACGTCAAGAAGCTCGAAGCAGAAGCAACCGCGCTCAGAAGGTTCATTCATCTTTTATTTATTTTTATTCAAAAATTAATTCATTTTATTCATTTGAGTTTTTTCGACTAACTTAATTCGCTAATACCTATTAATTTTTTTAAATAAATTCTTAATTAGAAGACTAGTAGGTGCTAGATCTTATCGGAAAAGTCGCTGAAAAAGAATTCCATGTCCATTTTTTATGCGCGCCGCACAATCACAACAGTGCTGTCACTTTGTACCTATGCCAGTTCCCCCCTCTCTCTCTCTCTCTCTCTCTCTCTCTTTCTCTCTAGTTCTTTCCGGTTTACTTTCTTCTTCTCTCTCTGCATTTTCTCCTCCTCTCTCAATCTCTCTCCCCCTGTATCTCTCTCTCTACTCTATCTCTCGCTCTCTTTTGAAATAGTTCCTTCTATATTCCAGCCTCTTGATGACGTCTTCGATCAACATTTGCCATAATTACCTCAATTGTTATTCTTCCGTATGCCGATTCTCTGCTTTTCTTTACCTTACCTGGCCTTTGCTCATTATTATTTTGATCTCTGGCAATGTCTTTTCTTCTTCTTCTTCTCTCTCTCTTACTCTGCTTCTCTCTGTCTCTTTTTTTCTTTCTCTCTCTCTCCCTCTCAAAACCACTCTTGATTGTGCCACTCCTTGCCCGTCCGGACTCGGCCAGCATGATCATTACTCTCGAAGACCTGAAAACTTGTTCGCGGCAAAACCAACAGGAGAAGTCCTCTTTCATCTGGAAAATCAACAACTAGAATGATGATTTTCTCTCCTTCTCTCGCTATCTTCCTCCCTCCCTATCTTTCTCTCTTTTCTCTTTCTCTCTCACTCTATTTCTATCTCTTTTCCATCTCTCTCTTTCTCTCTATCTCCCATTCTCTTTCGCATCTCCAATGATCTGAACAAAATCCTTCAAAGATTTCCACAAATCACATTCGACAGATCATTTGTTACAATAGTTTTTATAAAACATTTCATTTTTTTAAAATCTGTATCGAACATTAATCTCCTCATTATTAAAAAAATAATAAATACTTTAAAAAAATTGAACTAAAACCAAGCGAGTTCAAAAGTGAAAGTTCATAATGAAGAGATTTGCACCCAATGATCTTTCTTTACTATTTCCTTTCTTCCCTCTCACCTTTCTATTCCCTTTCATTCAAGGACAAGACGGTCCTTTCTATTGCTCTCTCTATGTTTCCAGTTCTCTCTCTCTCTCTCTCTCTCTGTCTATATCTCTCCCCCTCTGGCTCTCTCCATCTCTCTCTCTCTCTCTCTCTCTCTCTCTCTCTCTCTTCTAAAGACCTTGCCACTTATGCATGTAGGGAATGTCGAGAGTAGGAGAGAGGGCCGGAGTAAGCAGGCCGACATGTATTTTTGGAGTGTGCGTAAATTTGCGGATGCTTTTCACGCATCACTCCCACATATATCCGGGTCCATTCTCGAAATGTCGCTCAGGAACCCAAGAACACCTGTCAGTAATCACGGAAAGAGATTGGGCGAGAGATAGAGAGAGAAAGAAAAAGAGAGAGAGAGAGAGAGAGAGAGAGAGAGAGAGAGAGAAAAGGGAAAGAGAGAAGAAGAAAGTAGGAGAAAGTGAGAGAGAAGGCAATAAATAAAGACAGAACGACAAGAGAACTTGTTGATCTGTCTTAGATCAGATTCCATGTAGGAATTGAATTTTGTAGGAAAGCTGCCAATTTTCACCTAAAAAAAGGAAAGAAAAGAAGGATCTTTCGAAAGCAAAAGTATACTGTAGCTTTGACATGTGGCCATTTTACTTCTTGCCATTCATGTTCAGCTTGAATCTTCGTCTTCTTGTTCCTATTTGACTTGATCTGTTGAACTCAACGACTCCTTCTCCTCCGATGGCTTCCCTATCGCGATCATGCAAATGTTTCACTATAAATGGCGTCTGGATTTCAGCGGAGAGGAGCGTGGAAAGAGAGAGAGAAAGAGAGAGAGAGAGAGAGAGAGAGAGAAAGATAGACAGAGAGTTGCAGAGAGGAGAGAGAAAGGCAGAGACAGAGAAAGAGAGAGAGCGAGAGAGCGAGAGAGCAAGAGAGAGAGAGGCCGATATGGGGAGAGAAGAAGAGAAGGAGACGGAATGAAAGAGAGCTAGAGAGAGAAGGAGAGAGAGAGAGAGCGAGAGCGAGAGAGTGAGTGAGAGAGAGTGAGGAATAGTAGCCTTGGAATTACACGTACGGCAAGGACAAGTATTCTCTTGTACCTACAATCATTGTGCGCGGGAGGGGAATGAGAGAGATAGAGAGAGAGAGAGAACTGCAAAGAAAGAAAGATCCATCTGAAATTGCCATTCAGATAGTACACACACACCAAACCCACGATTACACAAATGTCTCGTAAGAAATGTAGACCGAACTGGGCCAATGAAAAAGTATAATTACATATTTGTAAGCTGCCAATCGAAGAGTGTCCATACAATGGTTGTCCCAACAAGTCTAATGGATCTGAACGTGTCAATCATTGTCCGTGGGCCATGTATAAAATGTGTATTGACAGCGATTGCGAAAAAAATTTTATATTTTAAATAAGGCCTAAATTTAATTTCTTCAAACATTTACTCTACACGGCGGTTTCCTGCGGCTCTGTCGAAATAACTAACCATAAGGATTATATTTTCAAAAATTGCTTTGACATCCATTATAAGGTCTATCTATGTAACAATAAATAGAAGTAGTTTATCGTGCCCATGTTCTTGCTCTCTCTCTCTCTCTCTCTCTCTCTCTCTCTCTCTCTCTCTGTCTCACGAATCCCCTAATATAGGGCTCCTCATTCCTGTTCAGGGTCAGGACCCTCATCCCCCCCTCGGATTCAGGGTCCATATTCCCCCAACCCCTGATTCAGGCTCCACATTTCCTTCCTGATACAGGGTCGCCTTCTTCGGCGTTGCGCTCTCGACGACAGCAACACTCATCTGCGTTCTATCCGTGCCGCTGCTCTACAACTACCTCCAGCACATGCAAGCAGTCATGCAGAATGAAGTTGGCGAAAAATTTGAATCGCCTTTTTATTTTATTGTTAATTTTTAAAATTCGCTATCTCACAAGTATTGTAATATTAGCAGAGTAGTGGATTTCTATCTTCTCTAATCAATATCTATTTTCAGGTAGACTTTTGCAAGAGCCGCTCGAGTAACATCTGGAAGGAAGTCACGAGAACTCAGGTTGGCTTTTTTCTTCTTCTCTGAAATGCATAAAAAAATATAATTGCATAACTCAATCACGAGAGCCATTGTTCCACTTAAACTTCTATTTAAATTAGCACAAAACTCAACCGTAGTCTATTTCAGTGTTATCTCTCTCTCTCTCTCTCTCTCTCTCTCTCTCTCTCTCGTTTACCCTTGTGCTAGGTAAAAAGGCGCGAATTCAAACGTGAGTTTTTGTCTCCTTAAATGTCTAATAATAAAATCGGCATTCCACTATATGTCGATGTCCCTAACCACGATCGCAACACTTGGAACTGTTTTGCTTCATGACAATTAGAAAGCGGAAGGCAAGTCAATGAAAGTGAAGGATGTACACACAAGTAGGTACAGAGAGAGAGAGAGAGAGAGAGAGAGAGAGAGAGAGAGAGAGTTTGGGGGGGGGGCTGGGAGAGAATGGGAAAGGTATCATCAAATTAGCAGACTTCCTTCTGACTCACCACCTCTCAATGCATAATATCCGGATATAGATATGAATGCAAGAAGTATTCTAGCTTATGTTGTATTCGGTTGAGCGAGCTCAAGTTGCTTTTCCTTCTTCTTCTTCTTCTTCTTTTTGCTTTGCCATCTCATTGGAGCATGTTGTAGTGCCTTCATACCGATATTCCTGTAAAGTGGAGAGGGAAATCGGCAACCAATCAATCCACAATGTTTTAGCGCTAGTATTATATGTAGATTAAATTTAAATTATTATTATTTTTTTTAATTTCAACGTTCTGTAAATGATGCATTTTTTCGACTCATCTCCCAGTGAATTGGTTTTCTCTCTATTACAAACCCCGGTGGTTCTAGTTCACTGAAAGCTTGCATATATGATGTGGCGGGAGTTATTCTCTGCTATCTGTAGGACAAATGTCTATTGGGTAGAATAATTTCCATTTCTTTTATTTTATTTCTCCTTGATGCCCAAGACGCAGCCACCTTCATTATTATGTTGTTGCTGTATTGGCATATTGCCAAAGTGATTGCCTTGCTTTCTCTCTCTTTCTTTTTCTCTATCTCTTTCTCTCTCTCTCTCTCTCTCTCTCTTTCTCTCACTCTCTTTCTCTCCCTCTCACACACATTCGATCAAACATCCTGCACAGCAACAGGTCAGAGGAAGATGTGAGGATGATTGGCACCCGGGGTAAAAGGTTGTTGGTTACTGAGGCAGAGCGAGAGGGTAAGAGAGAGGGAGAGAGAGAGAGTGAGAGAGAGATAGAGGAGGAGAGAGATTGAGAGAGGAATGTGCGGCAAAGACTTGTGAGCTTTCGGTCCCGCGGCAAAACTAGTCAGAGGATACATTGTTATGAGGCACCAAACAAGAGAGGAGGACGAATGGGATTGTAGAGAAAGGTGAAATCGGAAGACGAGAGGGGGAATGAGGCAGAACTTGAGGAAGGGAGAGAGAGAGAGAGGAAAAGAGAAGAGAGAGAGAGGAAAAGAGAAGAGAGAGAGAGAGAGAAAAGATAGAAAAGAGAATGGAAGAGTGAGGAGAGCGACAGCGAGACAGCTGTGAAATAGAAGGAGAAAGAGAGAGAAAGAGATAAGAGAGAGCTAAAATAGAGAGAAAGAGAAGAAAAGAGAGAGATATAAAGCAAGTGGGGAACGGATGAAGGGGCATAGGCCATCTGATAAACGACGAAACAGATGAAGCCAGCCGATTAGATGAAGACGTTTCCAGTTAGAATGCTGGATCTGATAAGAGATAAAGCGGAGGATGCTGAGAGAGTGAGAGAGAGAAAGAGTATGAGAGAGTGAGATAGAGAGTGAGAGCGTAAGAGAGCGAGAGAGAGAGAGAGAGAGAGAGAGAGAGAGAGGAAAGTGACGGTTTAAGAGACTGAGGAATTCCAAAAGAGATGAGTCATACCTGTCAAAGCCAGTATGATGAAGCTAACTTGCAGCGGCGAACTTGTTGAGGGGAAATGTCCGGAGTCGATTAGGAACGAGTCAAAAGTGGAGTTGAACAAAAGAAACTGTTGGAAGGAAGTGGGAAAGACAAAGAAGGAGATCTACATATTTATGGGGACTTAAACTGTAAACGAGTTGAAAAGTGAGCGTATTTATGGTTAGATATACTGATTTTTACGTCAATTACATGGACGTCCCAAATTGAGAAGAAGAAAAAGTAGATCAATTTATACACTTATAATAATGATTTGTATTTTTTTTAAATTTATTTTGTTAATTTTATTTTCAGTTATTTTGTTTATTATTTTACGATTTAGTTAATAATTATTATAAATATTGCAGGTGTTAGCTGCCGTGACTGGCGGCGGCGCAATCTCCAAGCGCCAGGCGGGCTACAATTCACTGCATGCTATCGCGACGAGACAAACTGGTACCATCTCTCTCTCTCTCTCTCTCTCTCTCTCTCTTTCTTTCACAATCTCTCTCTCTCTTTCTCTGCCTCTCTCTCTCTCTCTCTTAATCTCTCTCTTTCTCTGCCTCTTTCTGTTTGTTCCTCTATATGTCTATATCTCTCTCGCTTTCTTTATATTTCTATTTCTCTCTCTCTCTGCTTCTTTGTGGCTCTATCACTCTCTTTATATCACTCTAACTATATCTTTATCTCATGGTCAATCTGTTCTTTTTCACACGTCTCTTCGCATTTCACAAAGCACTCGCTTACATCTTTTGTGCATGTCCCGTGCCATCTTCACAGGTCACTCTCGTCTTTTTCTCAGTCACTCTCTTTCTCTCCCCATTTCTCTCGCTTTTAGCTATCCTGATCAGAAAGACACCTGGTCATCTACTCACAATCAGACCCCTTTTTATCTTTGCTCCCCTTTCCTACCGTACCTCTTCTCCCTTTTTAAATATCTTGTTACTGCACCGATGTGATTCCGGTCGAATCACATCGATGCGGTAGTCCGTACCCTCCCAGACTACCGCACCGGTGTGATTCGACCGCAGAAGCGCCACCGGGCAGCAGCGTATGGCTACGGCACGGCGACAGCACCGCTCATTATGGATGTCGAGGCAGCCGTCGCTTCCATGCACGACGCAATCCACGGCATCACGCCACCGCACGGTCGCACCAAAATTCAGAGGCGCACTAAAATTCAAAGACGCACTAAAATTCAGATAGACAGCCCTGAAGCTTTTTTGCGACAGCACATGTTAAAATGCTTACACATGCTACAGTGTAAGAAAAAGGAGCAAGCATGGCAGAATTTACTGAGATTCTCTTCTCATCAACCCAAACCTGGTGGTTTGAGGCTCAAATGTTTTGATAAATTTCGGAGAATTCGAAACGTATTGATTTGACCTACATAAATTGCGAATTAGTACTTTCTTGAGAGAATTCAGTTATATCAATAATAAATGGGAAAATGAGTAATATTATTTTTCAGCCGGTAACGCCTGCTGCGGCTGCGGCCAGTCGGCTGCTGGTCCGCCCGGCCCGCCGGGCAAGGACGGCGACAACGGCGCCGACGGACAGCCGGGCACGCCTGGACACGACGGGCCAGACGCGCCCCCCGCGCCGCCCGCTCCTTCCGATGGAGTGAGTTATCCGCTCTTCCCTCCCTCTCTCTCTATCTCTCCCTCTCTCTCTCTCTTTATATCTCTCGCTCCCTCTCTCTATCTCTCTCTCTGCAGGACTTTTGCTTCGACTGCCCCGATGGTCCTCCCGGGCCGGCCGGACCTGCTGGCCAGAAGGGCGCGCCAGGAAATCCGGGCTCGGATGGAACTCCTGGCCAGAGCGGCGGACAGAGCCCGCCTGGCCCACCAGGTAAATCTCCTTTATTTTTTTAACTAAACTTTTTGGAAATCAAGAAAATTCTGGGTTTCTTGCATTGTTAAAAAAGTAAACTTACAATTAAGAGAAGCAAATTAATAATTAAAATCATAAAAAAATTATCCAGGTCCCGCCGGCCCGCCTGGCAACGACGGCGAACCCGGCAAGCCTGGAATGCCTGGCGCGCTCGGTCAGACCAAGGAGGAGGAGGGGCCGGAGGGGCCGCCCGGTCCGCCCGGATCGCCCGGCCCACCCGGAGGCAACGGCGAGCCAGGCTCAGATGGAAAAGCTGGAGGAGATGTTGGTCTTGTTATAAATTTTATTTTATTTTATTTATTTTAATTACTGTATTATAAAAAAAATATTGAATAATAAAAGCGTGTAATAAATGTGGCAATATTTCCTTTGCCAGGGTGCCAGCGGTCCTCCCGGAGACGCGGGCGCACCGGGCGGGCCGGGCTCTCCGGGCAAGGCGGGCGAGAACGGGCCGGACGGACCACGCGGCAACGCGGGCGGCTGCGATCACTGCCCGCCGCCGAGGACGGCGCCGGGATACTAAGAGGGCCCAAGAGGGACTCCGCACTCCTAACCCCATTCCTGGCCAGAGCTCTCAGACCCCTTCATCCCCAGACTCCCTTGGATATAAACTTTATGCTTGGCTGTCAAAGTTTCCAATTTGTAGCTCTCCTTCAACTCTCCGAGTAGAAGTCACAGGCTTTACAAAAAATGAACACCAACTTGTGCATTCAAATGACAAAAGTCAATTTATTCATTTGATGACAGCTTTTATAGCTTGTATATGCCCTCTGTCCTGGTGCTCTTTCTTCAGAGACATTGGTTTGTTTAAAAAACCATATTCTGAGTAAGTTTAAGTAAATTT
Source organism: Allodiplogaster sudhausi (assembly GCA_945643635.1). NCBI lineage: Eukaryota > Metazoa > Nematoda > Chromadorea > Rhabditida > Diplogasteridae > Allodiplogaster > Allodiplogaster sudhausi. Next base: position 1,941,330 of record CALZFC010000251.1, read on the forward strand.
GTATTTGTATATACATAATTGTTGACAACAAGAATAGTTTCTTTCAGTGACTGCGACTGCCTGAGAAAATGTTACTTTGATTTTTGTGATCTAATTTTTGACGTCCTTCAATTCTTTCAAAATTAAAGCAAGAACATTACAAAACAACAGCATCTTAAATACACGCTTTATATTCTACAGAGCAAAGCTAAAACTACGCATCGAATAGACATCGAATAAGTTTGATCTACAGCCGGGTTTTCAGCCCACTTCCTTGAAAGAAATCCGCTCCTAGTTGCTTCACTTTATTTTTTTTAAGCTGAATCAGCACATAATCATTCTCTTCTGAATAACACCGCTTCATTTGCAAAGGAATTTTTTTCATACAAATTACATCACGTTAATTGAACAAGATTTTTTTAAGTTTGATTTTAAGAGGAATTCTGAAAGCCGAACAGCTATAAAGTTGATGGTGCAAGAATTTTAGAAATAAAAATATGAAATTCACGAACACGTCATTTTCAACGCTTAAATGTACTGGAGACGAGTTTGAAATTATTCTATGGATAATTCACCGAAAAGTTCCAACGAACACTTAAAATGACGAACTCTATATATGGAGAACCTCCAAAGCGAATCCACGGGTTCACTACATGAAACGATATTCTTGTCTTTTTTTAAATTTTAGCTTTCGATTTGAAGGACAAATTAGGAAGACCTTTTTTATAGGGATCAATGGGTGGAATTATGCATAGGCTTTCAATAATTAAGCATCAAAACAGCTAGAATTTATCAGTGTGATTTGCAATTCTTTTGAGTCTGTATTATTTCCAGATGAGACGTTCAATGTTAGGGCGAAGAAAAGATGCTCGGATATGTGAAGAAAAGATGCTTGGTATAGCTGTCTCTATTTTCCTTTCTCTGAGATTGATAAAAAACATTCTGACTGCTGCAGGGCAGCGAGAGAGAGAGAGAGAGAGAGAGAGAGAGAGCGAGTTTGAAAAGAGAGAGTGGATAGCGTAATCTGTGGTACTGTAGTAATTGGTCTTTTCTTCCTACATTTTTTCTAATATATATTTTCTTTAATAAATAAAAAAAAGAAGAAAGCATTGCATCCAAGAAACATCCGACTGGCACATAAATCTGTGTCCGTAAATCTTTTAACAATGGAAAGATTCCCTAGGCTATCATCCATGCATGAATGCAATAATAAAATTGAAAATAACAAGTATTCGATTGAAAGAGAGAGAGAAAACGAGAGTTATTTTGTTTACCCTTTTTCATTCTGTTAATTTTATATTCGCGAAAAACCGTTGGATGGAATTCCAGAGAGACTTTTATGATATGGACTGCTCTCCGAATCACGTTATCATGCCCAGGTCAGCTCTTTCGAGTGACTGAAATATGCACATATTTAAGTACATATTTATGCACATAAATTCAGGGCATATTAAAAATAGCTGGGAAAGTGAGAACAAGTTCTCGGCGGTTTGAGCATCGGAAAATCATTTAAAAATAGTGAAAATTCGGACCATATTAATGCGACCCAGTCGATGTCCAAATAATTGTAGATGAAATTTGTGCCTAATGAAAGTTCATTACGAAATGCGTTCTTTCTTGAGACACTTCAGTTATAATTAAAACAAAATGTCTATGGAACGATTTCTTACGTTTGGCACCAACGCGTGCTGCGGCTGCGGCCAGTTGGCTGCGGGCCCGATCGGCCCGCCGGGCAAGTACGGCGACAACGGCGCCGACGGACAGCCGGGCACGCCTGGACACGACGGGCCAGACGCGCCTCCCGCGCGGCCCGCACCTTCTGCTGGCTTGAGAATCTGTTCTTCTCCTAGAATTTATTTGTATTATTCATGAAATCCAGAACGTTACGCTTACATTGAATTCCTAATTAAAAGAAATCAACTTGTCAAAACCACGGTATCAAGTCAAACATAATTCCATATTAAAACTTCCATGAAATTCCATATTAAAACTTCCATCTTATTAAAATACAAAATAAATGCAACGCTACCTCTCTTTCTGTCTCTCTCTCTCTCTCTTTGACTGGACGGCCATTTAAATGCCGTAAATTTTTTATTAGTTAAAATTATTTTGAAATTAAAAACATATAACAAACATAATCAATTTTATAATTTTAAATGCTGCTTTCGTCGCCGATTACGAACAGTGTCTCTTATTGTTAGATTAGTCTATATATTAAATGTATCTGGAATCAATTCTGCGATATTAGTTCCGTTACGTATTGTACAATTACCGTTACGTACTATACAAGAAAATGAGGAAAGACGGATGCATATTTATTTATTTACAATAAGCTCTAAGAGCAACCAAAGAATGTCTCTCTGCACAGCACCACTCCTCCCTCGCGCAGGTCTAGCAGACGTCACCACAAACACCGGGACAGAGAGCTGCAACATTTACAAACACATCGAAGGGCTTACGCAACGAACATCATCAAGAACCATTCCACCGAGATTGTAGACTTGGAAATCCCGTTCCGGAACATGTTCCGGATCATGGAACGCGAGATGGAATAGTACGTCGCTGACCAATGTGGTATCCAAACTGGAAAACTCACGCCTCGTCAAAAAAGTGTGGACAAGGTTGCTACTTCGGAACCCGCCCGGTGCGGCGGTTGGGAAAGGCGGCTGCCTTCGGGCAGCTGGAGTGCGGACCCTCTGCCACTCCTCGGGTCTCTCCCGTCCCCTCTTCATCTTCTTCTCACTCGTGCCCTCGTGGTTTCTCTCTCTCTCTCTCTCGAGAGAGAGAGAGAGAGAGAGCCTCTTCTTAAGGCACAGCGAGGCAGCTTCTCCTTGTGCTCTTTGTCCCTCCTCGTACACTTTGTTAAACTTTTAATCGATAAAAATAAATAAATATGCCTGCAAGAGGACTCAAATGGACATGATGTGGAGGTTTTAATTGCATTGCTCACCAGAAAAACTTCTTGGTAATTATGAAAGGTGCTGCGCGGTACATTGAGCCAAAAATAAACATTATGTTCAAGGTCCTTGTTTATTGCAAGTCGTACTTTTTAAAATGAACACATCGAATAAATTATTTTCGAGTTTTGAAAAAGTTCCAGGCAATTTTTCATTATTACAGATTTATGATTTATGGTCTTTGACGATGCAAACACAATTATGTCATTTCATTGTTAAATCCAGCGCAGCCTGAAAGACAACTTTGGATTGCTACTCGCCGTCGAATGCAGAGAGACAGAGTGAGAGAGAGAGCGAGAGAGAGAGCGAGAGAGAGAGCGAGAGAGAGGGGAGAGAGGCAAAGAGAGAGCGAGAGAGAGCGGGAAAGAGAGAGAGAGAGAGAGAGGGAGAGAGAGAGAGAGCGCGAGCCAGCGAGAGAGAGGTCGTAATCTGGGAAATAATATGGCCTAACTAAGTTTTCATAGCGGTCAACAATGTCTGTCAAACACATAATAATAAAAACATACACTTGCTAACACAGAAAATTCGTAGCAGAAGATAATTAGGAGCAATTTATGACCATCCGCTTTTGCTCATTGCGGGAACAGTTTTCAAATCTTTTCTCTTTGTTTTTCTTTCTCCACTAATTTCCTCTCTCTCTCACTCTCTTCAATTTTCAAAAAGCACATACTTTTCCTGTATTTCTCATAAGAGAGAGAGAGAGAGACAACGAGAGAAAGAGAGAGAAAAGAGATAGAGAGAGAAAGGGAAAGAATGATAGAGAGAAAGAGAGAAAGTGAGATAGAAATGGAGAAAGAGGGAAAGAGATTCGCTTTTCCTCAAACCACCTGGTATGGGTTTTTGAGAAGAGAATTAATGCTTGTAAATTCTATCATGCCATTTTGAACAACCGGCAATATCTGCAATGCAAAAATGACAATACAAATAAGTTCTCGTCGTCCTCTGCCGATTCAAGTCCGCAGCTGCTCTCCCATTATTGCTAGGAATCATACACTCTTCATTGTCATGCACGCACAAACTAATCTCAGCATCGGAATGGGAATTTATTTTTTTTATGATAATCTTCTGCTTCATAGCTTTTTGTCATTCACATGTCGTATTCAAATCAAGCAGACAAATCAGAAGATGTACTAATTCAAAAAAGAAACTACAATTAACCAAGCGAATTTTATTCAAGAAATTAACATAAAACCCGGTTGTTGATCCAAATTGATCGATACTAGTTCTGGTGTAGCACTGCAGCATTTAAAGCGTACGTTTAAAGGAATAACGTACGTATGGTTTTCTCTTCATGGTCGAATGGACATGATGCTGTGGTTCCCATTGCAGTGTTCACAAGAAAATGTCTAGGTAATTTTACTCGATGCTGTCTTATTAGAGGAAGAGATTAAATTATACACTTAACTGTGCATAAATAAAAAAATATTGCTGTTCACGGCACCCCCGCGTTCGAGTCTCTCTCCATCAGATTGGTTCTCTTAAACATTCCATAAAACATTTATTTATACTTATAAGATAAATGCAACGCGAGTCCTTTTTTTATAATCACTCCCTTCCCCCATTCTCCCTGATCCTCTTTCCCCTATTTCTGTCCCTTTCTCTCTCTCTCTCTCTCTTTCTCTTTCTCACTCTCTTTCTCTCTCTCACTTGCTGAAAGTAAATTTGTTTTTTTTAGGAATAAAAATTATTCGGAGATAAAAAAGGATGGCAAAATGCTAACAAGCAATATTATTTTTTTATAATTTTGAGTGATATTTTCTTTGCCGACGCGCTGCTAACGCATAGTGTCTCTTATTGTCAGATCAGTCCATATAATAAAAGTCTTTGTAATCTATTCCTCAATGTTAGTTCATCCACTCTCTTTCTTTCACCTTCTCTATCGCTTTTCGTTATCCTGATTTCAGGAGGGTATCGCCGCTCTATCTGCTCACAATCCGATCCTTTACAGTAATTCTCTTTCATTCTCTTTCCTCCCGATACGGGATTCCAGGGACTTTAATATCTAGACTAATCTGAAAATAAGAGGCATTATTCGTAAAAAGAGTATCGACAAAGAAAATAGCGTTCAAAATAATAAAAATATTGCATTTAATTGCATACATTAGCATTATTCTATACTTTTTAAATTTCCAAATAATTTTAATTCCCAAAAATTAACGACATTTAAATGGCGGTCCAGTCAGAGGGAGAGAGAGAGAGAGAGAGAAAGAGAGGGAGAAAGAGAGAGAAATAGTGTGAGAGAAATAGTGAGAGAGAAAGAGAGAGAGAGAGAGAGAAATAGGAGGAGCAAACATATGTATCACGTTGCATTTAATTTCTATTTTAATAAGTATTAATATATTTTTTATGGATGTTTTATTGTGGAATTCTGTTTGACTTGATTCCGTGGTTTTGACATGTTGATTTCTTTTAATTTACAATGCAATCTCAGAGTAACGATTCATTCTGATTCTTATCCAAATAGCACGAATACGCTCTGGCAAAATAACAGCTCTATTTATTACATATTACCGCATTCCCTCACTAAAATATGCCTTCATCATGAACTTTAACTGATTATATTTTTATTCTTTACTTATTTGGGCATCCTGCAGGTTCAACCATCATAACAACACACTATTTTTTCCGCTATTTATTATAAAAGATTTCCCGACTACGAAACCGCCGGGTCGGCGTTTTTGAGCAAAGAACCTAACAATAAAAAAATTCTTGCTTTCCTTTTTACCTTCAAACATATGCTCGCTGCAAGTTCTGTGATTGTTCGAATTTGAATGCTCCTCTAAGTGATTGCGTGGCGCATGTTGGAGAGGGGAGGAAAGAGAATGAAAGCGAATTACTGTAGAGGCTCGGATTGTGAGCAGATAGAGCAGTGATACCCAGAGCGTTCAGTCTTGTGTGTAGAATGAATTAGGCGCCAACGCCTGTTGCGGAGGGCGGCCTGTCGGTTACGGGGCGCCCGAACAGCTAGGCAAGGACGGCCTCAACTTGATTTTTTTAACTCGATTAAAATGTTGTAAAAACAAATGTGGAAAGCCGTTTGTGTTCTAAAAACAAATGTTGTAAAAACAGCCGGGAACGCCTGGACACCACGGGCCAGACGCGCCCCCCGCGCCACCCGCCGCCCTTCCCCGGCGGTGCCAAAGGAATTGCCGTCCGCAATCCGCAGCTGCCTTCTCATAACTGCACGTAATCGCATGTTTACTTATTTACTACTGCTATTTATTTCAATATTATTAAAGGAGTTCCGAGGCGAATAAATAGTGTCGTTTTTTTCGCCTTATTTGGTCGGGTTGTGCTAGAAACTTCGATTGCAAGTGTCCCGAAGCCACAAAAACCTTCATGCCCTGAGGAAATTAACACTATTTTCTACTTTGAATTCCCAAATATTTTATTTTCCCGCCATTTTCAAAAATTTTTAACAGATCAACACAGTGGCCGCTGGGGCCATTGGAGTCATGCCCATGAATTGTATACATATGGTGCGCGCAACCAATATTGGCCGGGTTTTTCTTAACACGTTGGTTCACCTGGCAGTGGTGCAAAACCACAAGTTTCTGGGGAGAGAGGCGAGGAGCAGTAGCACCATTTCTGTTGATTCATTACTCCGTTCTTTTTATCATTCCGTCCAAATCCGTCACTGACTTCGTGGTAGGAGTTTTTCCCTTATGGCCTCCTTTAAGAGCTCCTGATTAACAATCAAAGAAAGAATGCATCCGTCTTTCACTCATTTCATTTTGTTGGTGCCAAATTATTTGTACATGGAGAAGAGTAGAAATCCAGAAAGTTCTCGTGTAAATCAGAGAGTCTTTTATCAGAAACACTGTTCGGAAATCCACCGCCTCATGAAATGGTTTTTTTTCGAGTGACTGAAATTCGAACGTCCACAACGTACCTTGTTTTGTACATAAATTTAGGGCATATTGTTGTTTTCGTCATTCTTTGATTTCCTTGTATTGATTCTGAAAATTCTTAACCGCGCAAATGGACCATCTTCAAAGATTCCAAGGAACCTTTTATGATAAACACTGCTCTGAAAACCACTACATTATATATACATAGGTTTATTTTTCAAGTGCCAGAAATCTGTAACACCCCTATATACGCATATATTTTTTTTAAACATATATTCAGGGCGCATTCGAAATTTTTACATAATCAAACATTTAATGTGTTCATAAATTTCATATTTTAATTTTAACAAATTTCTCCAAACATAAAATATGCTTACGTTAGGCAGTAAACCTCAATGTAAGTCTTCGCTTCGTCGTCAATTGAAGGGCGATTACCTGATTTTAACGTGAAACCCATCTCCAGTTGCTGCACCTCAACATCATCCGCTGCTGTTATTTTATATCGTTAAAATCTTGTAGTAGAGATATGAAGGGAATTATTTTTAACTATTACGGATTTTTGGTTTATGCGTGATCTTCGACGACTCAAACGTTATTGTCTCAATTCATTGTCGCATTTCAGCTTTTTTTAATTTAATTGCAAATAAAATTTATTTATGTTAAACTATGATCTAAAAAAAACCATTAGATACGCACACCCAAGGCGAAAAATGTGGATTGTCAGCATAAGTTGGAGTATGCGCCGTAAGCACAGGAACGAGAAGCAGTGCACTCAGCGCACTTACACATCGCATGGCTTGTTTATCTCAAGTATATATAACACGCGGCCGCTATAGCCACTATAGCCGAGAACCCTTACCGTTGAGCCGTACAGTATATATAAAGACATTCAAAGCAAAGATATTTCAAAAGTTAATAGCAAAATTCTATATCGGTAAGAGATACATGTGAAGGCCTTCTTCGAGACACTTGGGACTGTGGCAGCTGAGTGTAAAATTTTGTTTTTATGTATGAAGAGAAGCCACCGAATTGTTCTTTTCGAGTGCCAAATTTAAAATGCGCCGCATCGGCATGCCTTGCAGAAAGAAGTCAACTCAGGGAGAGAGAGAGAGAGAATCTTCATTTGACAAAAGAACCCGTTCCCCTTCACGTGCCCGCTCATTGTTAGAAGTGGAATCTAAATCGTCTGTTGCTATGAACGGTCGCGTGTGAACGTCAGCGGTTTCGAAACTCCTCGTCCTCCTCCTTCGAAGCTGTGCAAAACAAGTGCCTTTTACTTCCTGTTTTCTCTTCTCTCAGTCGTTCTTGTGCTTATGGTTTGCGCCTGGCAACCGCCGACTTTGCGGAATCCTGCAGAGAGTCAGAAAGGTCAGAGAAGACAAAAAATGCAAAAATATCAACGAAAGTATTGTATTGGAATACATGACTTTTCATTGATATTATAAATGTTTGAAAGTGTCATCATCAAGTATCAATAACAATGTTGTTATGCACAGTCGTTATTCTGTTTATATTTTGTCTCCAAAATAGTTTTGCTGTAATTATAATTAGTTCGTACTGTTTCAATTGTTTATTCGCTAATATGGCCAATCTTCAGATGGAATGTTCTGGGGATCTATTATCACATGGAAGTGGACCATCGATGGATACCGGCGATTTCGTCGAAGTGGCTGACGAAGATTTGGACTCTTGAGTGGCTGTCTGACCTGAATTTCTCAAAAGTGGCCACCTTTGAAAGACCTAAAAGCTCAGAATGACTGATTTAAAATGCGTGTTCTTTTACGGGAAAAAGTTAGAAGAAAAAAAGGAAAACGCAAATGGCTTGTCCTCTCTTTTTTCATTGTTTTAATCTTCAAGGACTTCTTCACGAGACATGGATCATCTGTATAGGAATATGCGCTCTGCTTCAGCAAGAAGGTGAGAATGACACTTAAAAAATGGAATTAAATGAAAACTTTGCACTTGAATTCAAGTCAGGATGCCATCGGTTCATCCCTTGCCTACCTCGCTTGCACTCAAGTGCAATTTTTCAATTCCATTTGGAAATCTTTCAGAAGGAAAACGGTTCTGCTTTTATTTCGAAAAAAAAAAGATAATTACAATTCAATTGACACATATTGCACCAAACACATATTTATGTACACATTTGCTAACAAATGCATTGCTATGAAACAAGAAAATCGTGAAAGCATAATTTTGTACCACTTTTTTTTTAGAAAGTGCTTTAAATTTTGATAGGGGAAGCAGGCGGTTTTCCTAAAATCGGGTTGTTCATTGACGAGTCCACCAGAGTCGTGCGGCATTCTCTTTGTCTTTTCAGCCTCTCCCAAACCTCTACTTTTTTTACACTTTCATTCTTTCTCCTTCTCTCTCTCTCGCGCGCTCTCTCTCTCTCTTTCTCTCTCTCTCTGTTGCTGTCTCTCTCTGTCACTCTCTCTCTCTCTCTTACTCTTCATCTCCTCTTTCACTTTTCTTGATCATCGTTTTGCATACTCTCCCTGCCAGTACCAGCATCTTTTCCGCCCTGCTGCGCCTACGCTTTCTCTATGCTCTCAGGTTTCCCTTTTCTCTCTCTTTATCTTCTTTCTCTCTCTTTCTTTCTCTCTCTCTCTATTTCTCTCTTTATCAATCTTTCTATCTCTCCCTTGTTCTCTCTCTATCTCTCTCTTTCTCTTCCTTTCTCTCTATCTCTCTATTTCTCTCTTTCTTTCTCTCTATCTCTCTATTTTTCTCTTTATAAATCTTTCCATTTCTCACCTTTTCTCTCTCTTTCTATCTCTTTTCTTTCTTTCTCTCTCTGTTAATCCAGCATAAAGAATCGCAAATGCTCTCTGGACAGCGGCAACAGTGGGAGGAGGATGCTCGGGCAAGCAGAATTGAATGGGACAAAGTGTTGTGTGTTCAACATTGCCAACCATCGTTTCCCTTCAAGCGTCTTTTCTTCTCAGAGCATCCTCTCTTTTCCTCAAACCCATATCTTGCATCAATGGCCTTCCTTATCCACTCTCAGCGAGTGTCAGCTATGAAATGAATGCCTTAGGGCACCTGTTCACGTTGCATCACTCAAGCCGGTTATTTGATCCATTAAAAGAGCCAAAAGCTCAATCTTGAATTCGCACCTTTTCGCCTAACAAGAGAGAGAGAGAGAGAGGTAGAGAGAGAGAGAGCGAGAGAGAGCGAGAGAGAGAGAGAGGGAGAAAGAGGAAGAGAGGAGAGATAGAGAGAGGGAAGAGAGTATATGATTTTGGAGATCCGTGACTACAGTTGTCAGTAGTATTCAAGTAGATCACGCAATAAGCACCGTTGCATGTCCCGACGCATCCAACGACAATGTTTCACTTAGAGGAAAGGTTGGCGTCGACTGACAAGGCACTGTCTAACTCGCACAGAGCACCCGAAGACAGAGAGGCAGAGGAGATGAACAAGTTCACAAGGGATCCAGAGGTACTTGAATGTATGCAAGAAAATTAATCTAAGCGTAAGAATAAAATACTTTTCGTCGCAAATTTCGCAAAGATTGTCTTTCGAAGAAAACTTTCTAAATATTTTTTTTGTTTATGTAAATTATGCTTTAAGGAATTATTGGTACATTCTAACCATTAATAAAGTGAGTGAATTTAAGGTTAAATTCAGTTGGAAGCATGATAGCAGCCTTGATAGTGGAGCTATAACTCTCAAGTGTCTCTCACTCGTTCTTTCCTTTCATTCTCTCCACCAATGTCACGTCTTCACCTTGTTCTTCCTTGAAACAGTCCCTTGCCACCTCGTAAAACCTGTTCGAGCTTATAAGCTTTTTTATCATGGTTTTTAATTCTCCGCAATAGGGGAATTGAAGGACAAAACATTTAACGAAATGGAGGAGTGAAAAGCTCTGACATTAGAAAAAAAGCCCCATCGCTCGCAACTGATACTTACATATATCAGTGCCTCAGGTGTTGGTGTGAAACATTTCTTCCTTTCCTGCCTCCAGTATTAATACGCCACGCCTCTCACAAACTACAAGCACGACTTAACAAGATGGCGTACAACACTGACAATCGTCGTTTCTCTTCAAGGATCTTTTAGTCTCACTCCTCTCAAGCTTCCTCTCTTTTTCTTATATTCCCTCTTGCTAAATCGACATCTCATATTAACTGACCTTGCCTATCTACCTCTCAGTGAGTGTGACTATCTTCAATCAGCCATAAAGCGCCTTCCGATTGGTCCATTAAGAAAAAAAGTTATATGTAAACGTTGTATGTCTCCGCATTCATTACGACGGAGTAGCTTTTCGTATCTACATATTTACTTTGATGAGCATTGAATGGAGCGGCGACTTCTTCCGCGCGTTCTCAACGCAGCCGCAACAGTCACCGTCGCCTTTGCGTGTATGGCCATGCAGCCCACGCACCCGTCCACGATGAGGTTTAATTTTAATACACAACAAAAAAAACAGAGCTGAAGTCAAAACGTATTCAGAGTGCAAATGTATTAATCGTTTGTTTCTGTTGTTGATATCGCATAAAACTGCTAATTTTTTGTGTCTAGTCATGCGATCGTTTTTAAAGTCTTTTTTTTTAATCTTAGATAAATCACCAAATAACTCTTTTAATGGAACATTAGAATTATATTTATTCTCCTTTATTTATCGAAGTTGTTGACAGGCCGCCGCCAGTTAGTACAACGCCGCCATCAACTGCAACGCCAACAGCTTCGTTATGAGGATGTCAGTACTCGAAGAGAAGTGGAAACAGAAAATATTAGTGACTAGTATGGGATATAGAGTACGGATTATGTTCTTACTTTACAGAAAATATTAGTGACTAGTATGGGATATAGAGTATGGATTATGTACTTACTTTACAGAAAAGATTAGTGACTAGTATGTGATATAGAGTACGGATTATGTACTTACTTTACAGAAAATATTAGTGGCTAGTATGGGATATAGAGTACGGATTATGTACTTACTTTATATCCTTTACCAGTAACGGATACATTTCGTTTTCCATCAGCCTCTATTCCTCCAGGGGTCAGAGATTCTTCATTCCGTCACCTGCAACCCAGCACTTCCCGGCTTCATCGACAAGAATAAGATGCCCGTGACTAAACCCGTCGGGTGCTGTCAGTTTCTTTTCTATTCGGAAAGAAATTCTAAATTAGGCAAGAATCTCGTTCAACTTGATGATTAGTACTATGTATTTGACATGCTTATTGTTAGCCTCTATCGGGGATCGAACCCGGACCACTTGCATGGTACTTTCGAGGATGAATATCGTCACATAGTGTAAATACACGAAACACATACCCCCTTCGAATTTTTTAAACTTAGCTATCTTGTAGCAAATTTTCTAGCTATGAAGATTTTTCCTTCCACGCGGGGGTGTTTTGGCCTGAAAAACACAAAAAAACAACCTTTTCTTGCGATTTTTCAGCTTAAAAATTGTTTTCACGTAAATAATAGAGAACTTTTTTAAAAGAACATGTAAATTGCAATCGAAAAAAGAAAAGTTTCAAAAATGTTAATAAATAACTGGTTTATAAGCACGGGAACTTTGAAATTCAATCGCTGATATCTCGAAAGAAATTTTTTTTCGAAATCACGATAACACCATTTTAAATAGCATGTCGATTAGTACAAATGATCAAGCTTTCATCAATTTTAAAAATTAAAAATTGCCTAGTACAGGCTGCAGCAGATCGTACCTTTCAGATAGACTGTCTTAAACAGCTGTGAGTAGATACACGTTAATAAAACGACTATTCACAATCAGTGAACTGCGCATTTAATTTGATTCGTCCAACTCTTTCAGATCTACATATATATTTACAGCAGCTTTGTGAGAATGTTAGAAAAACATTTGTTGCCAATTACACTTTTTAGACGGTGGTTGCGGCTGTGGTATTTATTCGTTTGCTTCTACGCTGTGTCCACCAGGTTATATTTTAGTTAATAAAAAAGTACCGAAGAAATGATGCGATGTTCATTCGTTTAGAATAATGAACTTCTACATTTAGGCTATTTTTGCCATCTATCTACTTCAACGGCAACCGCCTGCAAGTCCGCTTGTTCGCCTGGCGATTTATTAATCGCTTATGTAAGACAGCATGGGCTAATCAGATTAGACTCTGTCACGGTACAACATTAAAAGCAAGATAGCGGTTGGCTAAAACGAGAAAGTAAGGAAAAGCCTAGATACCGGGCGTGCCTGAGGGCGTTCGTGTGCCGGCCGAAGATGTGTTCTGTGACTCGTCAAATATCTGGCAGCCATTCGGGAAATCCGAAGACCTTATAATGACAACCTGTGCTACGCCAAGTGGGCTTAACAGTTGCTTGCAAAAGTCCAAATGAAGCGTTCTTGCCAGTCGATAAGTTGGCGGCGACCCAGCCAGTCTCGGATGCATGCCCGGCTCTGGAACAACTCGCCGGAGGCAACTTCTCTAACATCATATATCAGTCTATTGCAGACGGGAATAATGCTCCAATCATAATAGCTGTCTGTCGCAACGGAATGATCGCGAGCGTCAGTCTTCTTTCTTATCAAGAGATGGAAGAAATATTATGAAAAAGATCTGCATGCATACATATGTACATGTATACGCATACCATGACACTCCATGTATTTCACAAAGCTCTACAAGCGAATTTACCTGTCAAGAGATTAGATTTTTCTATCCTAGGAAGATTTTCTTGGCCCTTATCTTTCTCAGCAAATACATTGGCTTTAACAGGCTAATTCTGGCTCAACAGCCGAGACCATTAGCTCTTATGTCCACTGTCGCAGCGCAACCAAGGAATGGAAAAGTGTCAGTGAAGACATCGATGTCACGATGGTTAGAGATATGTGATCGCGAACTCATTGTATAACGAGAGTGATATTCATTCTAACTTCAAACATGAAATAAGTATAGATTATCGAGAGTGCTCAAAATGCGGAAAGTTTTTAATAGCCAGTTACCGTATTTTCTCTATTAGTGCCCTCGGGGGCACTATTTTTCAATCCCCTTGCGAGAGGGGGGCACTATTAGAGGGGGGGGGGGTTCTATTAGAGGGAGGGGCACTATTTTTTAATGTGATTGACTAAAAGTTTGATAACAACATTTTATTCACAAAAACGAAGAATTATAGCTCTACTTCACTGGAATCATCATTGGAATAACAGTTTTACCGTAGATTTTGAATGAATTTGCAGTCAATTCATTGGGAAGAGCATCCCATAGCTCAAGCATAGATTCAAGGTACGTCTCTATTAGACAATTAGGGGGGGGGCACTATTGGAGGGGGAGGGGGGTTCTATTAGAGAGAGGGGCACTATTTTTCAATGTGATTGACTAAAAGTTTGATAACAACATTTTATTCACAAAAACGAAGAATTATAGCTCTACTTCACTGGAATCATCATTGGAATAACAGTTTTACCGTAGATTTTGAATGAATTTGCAGTCAATTCATTGGGAAGAGCATCCCATAGCTCAAGCATAGATTCAAGGTACGTCTCTATTAGACAATTAGGGGGGGGCACTATTGGAGGGGGAGGGGGGTTCTATTAGAGGGAGGGGTACTATTTTTCAATACCCTTGCAAGAGGGGGGCAATATTAGAGGGGGGGGGTTCTAATAGAGAGAGGGGCACTAATATAGAAAATACGGTATACATATATGTATATATTTTTTATCCCTATTGCGATTCAAATACTTCAGAGTAATGCTTCCGTACTCTCAGGTTACTTGCAAGCCAAATTCGTGCATCGATTTTATGCTTCGTAAATCCTACACCCAGGCAGAAATCGACATGATCAATATCACAGAAGAAACAGGGCGATGCCATGCGACCTGCAAGAACGGAGGGCCATTTAAGGTGGTACACTTTTTTGCCTATTAGAATAATTATTATTGCTCTATTCTGCAATTTTGTGTTCATTCTTTTGCGAGCATTCTTTTCGAAAAGTTCCACACTATGGAAAATGCTAGGCTACTCAAAGATAAGTGTTTATTAGGTGAACTGCGACCGCGCGGCCCAAACAACTCGGACCAATTTGCAATTTAAAAAAAAATTAGGGACACAGTTTTACGTTTCTTGAATTTTTTTTCCCGGCCGGCCCGAGTTAAAAAAAAAGTCAAATTCCATTTCTACTTCGTACTTTTATAGCAGCATTTTCAAATATGTATGTAGCGACAAAAACACGAATACTGTTCTGTTATATTGCTTAATTGAGCAAGGTTATGAGCATAGCATGAGGTCCCCGAAAAATCGGGTCTAATCTGGTCAGGGCCGGGCCCTAATGTTGGGTCCTGGGTCAGTGCCATGGAAATTTGGTAAGAGCCTGCGAGCCTTTGTCAGGTGACTAGAGAGTGTACAATCCGTAAGAGCGCAAACACTTGGATCATTGGACGCTCTCAAATTGCAAAGTCTCTCGTTGGGTTCTGCGGAGGGTTTCTGTATGAATAAATATTGACCGTATTATAGCTTGTTTAATATTAGTTAATTCAAAAGGTAGTTTCATGCGAAACAAGAGTAATGAATATCATTGAATGCTATCATAAGAATATCATAAGACAAAGAAAATGCTGAAATCATGAGAGATCATGTCCTTTAGATGTTCTCGTCGGCTATTCGAAGCAAAACGCGATTTCTAGCAAAATCTTTTATAGAACTCGGATATACATATACTCTCTTTCACGAAATCTGGAAATTAATTGCATCCAATGTGGTATTTGAACCCGTTTGAATGGCTTAGAAAGGCAACTACATTTGAAATATCACAATGTATATTACAGAATCTAACTAACCTAAGTAGAAGATACTAATGTTTCAACGATAAATGATGTATTTACATTTGCAAAATTTTAAATAAATTCTCAACTCCCCTGAACTACTTTATCATTGAAAAAAGTAAGAGTTCACAAGGGTTTTTTTGAATGACAGCTTATAACAAAAGTGTTTACAGGCGCCCAACGGCGATGCTCTCCTTATGAACCCCAAGAGCCTTGTTATTAACATCGATTTCTTCGAGTACTCCGCTGATCTTGAAGATCTTCAACAAGTCCCCAACTTCACTTGCTAGTTAGGTCTGCATTTTCATTTCGTCTCCGGAGTCAACGAAAGTGCCAAAAGTTACATCATGATTCACTTCTATTATTTTAAATCGGAACCGAACGTTTGACCTCCTGGGTCCCTCACTGGCTCTCTTACCCTGCTCTGCCGTGTCTGCAGACCCTGTATAAATTTTCTTCCGGAATTATCTCGGAGTTAATAGTAACAACTATGAGAGAACCGTTATTTTACAATCTCTTCACTTGTTCCAGTGTATAGTACGCAATCTCGTGTAGTTTTCGTATAGTGTCGTCATAACATCTAGAATATTTTCTTGTCTTGATCACCTTGAAAAATAACTTACAGAAATAAATAAATGCTCTAAGAATTCGACGAATGTTATGCAGAAAGTAATGCAAATTCGCAGTACCAATACCGTGCGTTCTCGTAGTTGACAACCAGGAAAGCGCTTTGCAATTTCGTCAAGACTTATCGCTTTCCCAAACGACGCATTCCAGACCACGCGTTCCTTGACATGCTATATATGAACATAAATGTTAGTGTATTATGCTGACATGTGCAAGCTCAAATTAATTGCAAGTTCAAATTCTGACATAAAAAATGGTATGACCACTTTTTCAAGACAGCATTTTGTATATTATCTCGTTTTTGTTCATGACGCATAATTTTCTCTTTCTTTCTCTCTTTCCTGAATAATAAATGTTCTACAAAGCGGCACATTTGTGTTTTTGACTTACAATTAGTTTTGTTCGGTAGTTGTATAGTTTACAGAAAGGAAGGAACCAGATAAAAATACAAAGTATGCGAGCAGCTCAGGTGATGTTGAATAACATGAGATTGTGTATAATCGAGTAAGTTAGCAGAGTTAGAGAGCGAAAGAGATCAAGGAGAATAGAGATAGTGAGAGAGCCAAAAAAGGTGAGAAAGCGAGAGATCAAGGAGAATAGAGATAGTGCGAGACAGCGAGAGAGTTTGAGAGAGGAACCGAGCGATAGAGCGGAAGAGAGCAAGAGAATAATTCTTTCGTGTCAGCACACTCAAAAGTTGTAGGTGAACACATGTGAAAGAGAGAGAGAAGCATTAGTAGAGAATGAATCATGAATGAATCGTTGGCAGCGGCCGCACGCACCACCACGCGATACGGATGAGCAGCTCGAGGAACTCGATTACCGTAACCATGGACATGCCCATGACGGAGGCCGTCAGGCCGCCCAGGTATTTCAGCGCGAGCGACAGCTATTGTTTTAGAACATTGTTGTCAACCTTCAAGGAGCTAAAGGATATATTAAAATAATTACATCCATCGCTGGCGTTTCTCTGTAGACTCTCTCGCGCAGGGACAACAGTCTGATCTAGAATAGAGAGCTTAGACTTGTCCTTATTTCTCTCATTAGCATTCTTACAATGTCGAAGCTTTTATATATAGCCGTTGAAACATTCCAGAAGATTTTTGATGTCATAAAACCTGGACAATAGCCGTGTCATTGTGGCTGAGTGAACATTGGCTCTGCAGCTCCGAACTTTCCAGGCTGGCGCAGAAATCCGACTAAATATAACTTGATTTACTTCTACCTCTCAAGTTCCTATTGTTCACACTTCGTTTCCCATATTTCTCCTCTCTCTTAACCAACCGCATCGCTCATCGCAGCCTGGGTGAAGATGACATTCGCCAGCTTGTCCTTGCACGACGTCGGACACTTGCAGCTTTCCCACTTGGATGTGTGGCTGTGGTTGGCTGCCGCCTTGTCGAGGCAAGTTCCTACAGGAAGCGAGCATTCAAAACTGCACTGCTTTTCTTCTTTGATTTTCTTCTTCTTTCAACATCTTTTTTTTGATTCTTTGATTGATCGATTTACTACGGTGCACATTAGGCATTCCCAGCTAGTTACTGAAGTAAGGTCCAATACAACCTGTAATATCAAGTTAGATTTTCCTTACGGTTCTCCAATCCGCACGGCAATGCTCCGGGTTTCATCGGATACCGTGGATCCATACATCCGCAATCTTCTTTAATAATATCCTGGTAGCATGAACGCAGGCAGCCCTGTGAAAACGTATGCATGTCAATGGGATATTCATTTCATCTCTTCAAAAACTGCGATAGCGAACACCTGATTTGTTCCATTACAATAATAATTATTATACACGAATCTCTTCATAATTCCTTTGTTCTATGAATACCTATCAATTGCGTCAATTTTCATGACGAATTAGATAAATAAATAAATAATTATACAAATATATCGTTTTAGTAAGAAAACGGTTCTTCAAACGTCGGTGGAATAGTCTCCCGAATAGTAGTATGATGACACTTCATCCGGTTTGTTCACGCAAACGCCGTACTGACCGCCGAGGTGCGAGTATTCCGTCTAGAAATTCACATCTTATATTTGACAGAATCGAGAATGGTATGGAAGAATGGAAAAAAACGAAATGCGCTAAGAAATACACACGAGTGTAACGTCCATGGTGGTCATTGTGGCCGGCTTGACGTTATATCGAATCGACTCAGAGAAGATATCCATGTCCCGATCGTGGATGAAGACCTAGACATTGCGGATATTAACATCTGCTCATCCTCCATTTACCTTATCCTCTCCAGACCCATCCCTGTATACTCTCATAAAGTTCGTTTGCCATCTCTCTTTCAATTTCTGCGCTCTTTTTGCACATAAACAAATAGATCAGGTTTGTCATCGACCTACCATTAAGCCAGCGATGGTACTCCACGGTACGTATTCGTCGATGTTGACCTTCAACTTCGCCATCAAACCGCCGGAGCTGCCTTTGAATTGCTTTGAATTTATGAGTGTTCTTCAATCTTCAATTTTCTATGGCAGGTAATGTTATATTCTGACATTGACTACATTCTTATTCGAATTAAAAGACAAAAGTGCATTTTGAAGTGCAAACCTGTGGATCTTGCATTGTAGGCGGTGGTCAGATTTCGGTGATTAAAGGTGAAACAGTTCCCGAGCACCACGTCGGTCCACATGTGCGTGCTTTCTCTATTATTAGCCATATGAATATGTATGTATGTACATATGTACATACATATTTACATCTAAAAGATCGCTACTAAGGGAAAGGAACCGTTTATAAAATGCAAGAATGATCATCAGAGAAACATTCTAATTTTTTCAAGAGAAAACATATAAATGAACTTTTTCTAGTGGATCTCTGGATGTCTGTTACCGGTTCCCGAATTTGACTAAAGTGAACACAGGTTGCTTCTGACGTGAAATCGACGCTCTTTCCCTCGAAGGCGAGCCACTCGAAGGTGTCGTCGTGCGTCCAAGAGAGTCTCGTCTGATTGGCCGGCGGGAGAAGGCCGACGATGAAGGGGACGAGGGCGGAGATGCTCGACGGATTCGCGAGCAGATCGCGGAGCAGCTGCAATGCCATGGCCACGTCTTTCCGCTCTAATCAAGCGGTCTTATGACCAGATGTTTACCCGACAAATCTAGGTTGCTGCGTTGCAAATTCAGAAAATAATATAGCAGTAACGAGTATGTACTCGCCGTTCAAGATTGAGCATAACGTCTTGCTATGAGGTAATCTGGAAAAAAAAATGAATGGAACACTTACCCCATACATCTCCTCGTCGAAGCTGCCGTACACTTTTACCATGACGTTGTAAATGATCATTTCTAAACGTCAGCCATTTATTGTTCTTCTTTGTCTCTCGCTTTTTTTTCTAAGAGGCCCAAACTCAATCTTGAACTCGACTATGATAGCCTGGAAAATTCAAGTAGCCTACGGTTCAGTTTCGGGCTCCTTATATATGTGCACCACCATTTGACCTATATCGCAGTATTTCCCAGTGAAGTCGGCCGTGCACGCGCAGGAGAAGTTTGTCAGCAGATCGGTGCAGTTGGCCTTGGTATCTTTCTGTAACATCAATGGTGCTTACGGTTGAAGAGCTCTCTTCGTTTACACTTTTATATCTCTGCCATGAGTTACTAAAAAATATTCAAAAATAGATTGAATAACATGGAAAAATAAGCAAAAATAAATTGAATAACATGAAAAAATGTTCAAAAATAAATTGGATAACAGGAAGAAAAGGCTTACCGCATTGCACCAAGTCATCGTTCTATTTTCAATGGCCACGCGATCGGGCTTCTCTTCCGAGACTAAATTTAGAAATGTTGTAACTTGACTTGTTTTTAGCAGCTATTTTCAACAGTATTAAAAGATTTATTATTTAAAAAAAGCCTGATGCGCATTCTGCTTGATCCGGAGTGAGCGTGCTGTAATTGCATTGCTGGGTGCAATCGTCAACATCTACGAGTATGTAAGAATTATATAACTCTGAAAATCCTCTGATTCTGAAAGAAAGAGGGAAGGGAAGTGAGGAAGAGAAAGAGAGAGAAAATGGAAGTGAGCAAAGAAGGTATAGAGTGGAAAAGCTCACTGAATTGGCAGTTGCTTCCATAGGCGCCGAGTGGACATTCGCACGTGTAATTGGCGATTTCGTTGAAGCAAGTGCCATTATTCTCACAGGGATCACTTTTACAGTTGTTGATGACTGTAAGTGAAACAAATCTAAAGAGTCTTCTCCATCTATACTTTTTCTTGCTCTAGTCCTCCCGCACTTTGGAGGCAGTCCAGTCCTTCGTAGCCTTCGTAGCACACGCAGCGATGCTTGGTTTGATAGCCATTTCCGTTGAGAAGACACGTGCCATTGTTGCAGAGACCCTCGATGTGGCAAGCGTTGTAGGCTACAATGGCCAGTGAGAAGGTCTGGTAACCTAACCCTAATCGTAAGCAGTTCTTTTTCTCTCTCGAGAGGTAGCACATACATATACATACATATTTGGATGTACAGTCCCATCCAACACATCAGGCACATAAATGATTTAAATTAATCTAATTAATGAATATATCTGAAATCTTAGCTTGTCTCTACATTAATATTTATTAGCGCATTTGTAAAAGAAGTATATTCTGAAATAGTAGTTCACATACTCTCGCAACGCGGTCCTGTCCATACGCTGTGGCACTTGCAGCGACCAAAGCCCGTGTCGTTCGTGCGGCAGCTCCCTCCGTTCTCGCACTCCATCGTCGCGCAGCTGTTGATATCTGCAGAGAATATCTGTTGTCTCATCTTTTCCTGACAATTTTGAAAGGTTTTTGAATAATGTTGAACTATTGCTTTATCAAAACTGCTACTACTTTTGTCTATTCCATCTGCCCGCATTTTTCTCTTTTTTTTCGCTGAACACGTATCCAGTTCACTTAATGATGCAATAATGTCGTACTACTATTATACTTACATAAATATCATTATTACTACTCTTATGATAGTGAACACGATCTTCACTCCCAATGATATTCGTCCATAATATCTTGTTGTTCCGTGTTCCCTCACATTCACAGTTGTCGCCCACGAACTCCACGGAGCAGTTGCAGGAGTAGCCAAAGTTGCCTTCCTCAATGCACGGCTGCTCGTTCTGGCACGGCGAGCTCCTGCATGGCGAATCAGTTTCTAAACGGCTTATTGTTTACGATTACCATTAGTTTATTTTTCAGTCATTTCGTGATAGTATGTATGTATTTTGAGACAATTCCATACATATTTAGATCGCTTCCTACAAATATATGGAATGTGTGAACATTTGTAGGCATAGGAAACATGTAAGTAAAATGAAGGACTATGAAACCCGACCATCTCCACAAGTGTCTCCATTGAATCGCTGCTCGCAGATACAAGAAAAGCCATCGTATTCCTGGACGCACTCGCCGTGCCCGTTACATGAGTCAGAGTTGCAAGAGTCCGGCTCGTACTCTTTATGAATAGTTTTTTTTTATGTCTAGTAAAATCTGTTGCAATTTCTTTACTCCAGAAACGGAAGAATGCAGATACCGTAAGGGTATGAATAAACGATGACAGTCGAATCGCCTTCATTGCAAATCGAGCCGTAACTTGCGTCTTTAGGCGTGACTGTTTTGCACTGCTTAAAAAAGTGGGGAGGTGAAAAGCGAGTGTCGTCCTTGTAGATATAGCAGCATTCTTTAGTGATGCCTGAACATTTTCTCTGCTAAACAATTGTTATAAATGGCCGCTGTTCAGTTTAAAAGAATTCTCACCAAAAGACGACCCGCGGCCGTCGCTCTTCTCCTTGAAAAACTCTGCACATGACAAGTCGGTAATCGAGTTTTGATCCGGGCACTTTGAAGAGCTGCACTTCTGTTCAAGAGAGTTTGATGGAGTTCGGAAACAGCCTGTAGGAAAAAAAGCTAATATCGTGAAATAATTTGTTGTCGCTGCGGACTAAATTAATTCTTTCTTGGCACCCTATTAGTTTCAATGCTTCAATACGAGAATATTCATAATATCATTAGGTGGTTTGCGCACAATATCCCCTCATTGTTTTACTTTTCTATTTACTTAGCTTCATCACATGTTAGACTCCAACTCACGGCTAACGGGTGTCTTTGGTAGCTCGCAATTCCGGCCGATGAACGCTTCGCTGCATCTGCAGACGTAGTTGGAGCCGTCCGAGAAAGCCTCGCAGCGCCCGCCGTTCTCGCATGGAGTCGACAAGCAAAAGTCTACGTCTATAAATCAATTTAAAGGAGTCTCCTAATCTCTGAAAAATTATGTGATATTCAATATTGCCGCGGCCCTTCGCACTCTCATTCGCGCGTGCTATTTTCACGCAGTGGGTTTGTGCGACCTGCGAAATAGCACGCGAGAATTAGAGTGAGGCATCACAAGGCAGACGCGGCAATTCGAACCTGCATTAAATATTTTACGGTGATCACCCTCTTTTTAAAAAAAACCTTTTTTTTTTTTAAATTTAGACTACCATTTGTTTAGTTTTCCATAACTTTTCACTTTTTGTATAATTCGAAAAATTTCACGTTTGAACAACTAGCAGGGAAATAACTTTGGCAGTGGTCGCCGTTGTATCCGGGCGGACATTTGCAAGGAGAGCCGTTTTCATTGCCAGACGCAGACTCTGCGACGCATGTTCCACCATTTTGGCATATTATCGTTGAGCACGCAGATCCAATTTCTGAAAAACGTAATAACAAATATATTTACATCATGGACTTTATTCAGTGTATACCCTTACCAATGTCGCATTCTCTCCCTGTCCATCCTTCTTCGCAATTGCAGCTGCGTGAGTTCCGAGTCGATGTGCAGTTGAAGTGACTGTTGTTCGTGACTCCACATGGTTTCGTCAAACACGTGTAGTTCACTAATTAGAACAAATTTTCTTTTCTTTTTTTTACTTCGCTCCCCCTACTTGAAAAGAGCACCTGATAATGAGAGAAATGCTCATACAAAATTAACAGCCTTAAATACGAAGTGAAATGATCTGCTTCGACATTTCTTCTGACGACAATAATAATTGTAAAGTCTTTTCTCAGGGGCTAAACCATTCTCGCATCTCTCGCCCCAGCTGCCTTCGTTGCAAGCGCATCGTTTGCACAACCAGTGCCGTTCGCATGCTGCGGGCGTAGTAGTTGATTGTGCATTGCATGGTGGCGAGGCGTGGAGATTCCCTGCGAAATAACGAGCGACTCGGTACAATCTATCAGCGAAGCGATAAATAATATTAAAATGGGAATTAAGGATGTGAAATAATGTTTGCACTTATTCATTTAACTTTTGGACTGTTTTCGCTTACCTTCCTGGCATCCTCCAAAGTTTGCGCACCCGACGGGCGGGAAATCTGGATTGTCAGCAATTGGTGGAGTAACCACCGAAAGCACAGGAAGGAGAAGCAGTGCAATCAGTGCACTTACACATCGCATGGCTTGTTTATTTTAAAGATCTATAAGAGCATTGAGTTGTGCGTTAAAATAATTCAATGCCTCTTGCCATGGAACACGGCGAGTCTGCAGGATCCCATGTATAAATTTTCATTTTAGAAGCTACACGATCGGAGAAATCGCATCCGGCATGAAAATAAATGAAAAGAGCCGAAAAGGAAGGCAGCCTTCGCGTGTCTGCAGAAGAAAGCTCTTTGCATGGTTCATATTAGAAGGCCTTCCTTCTGCACGAGACTAGACTCTTCTTCTTCCGAGAGGAATATTAAAGGAACTCGTTGTCATGAACGGGGCTATTCTGACGATGGAGAAGTCAGCTGGTGCCGATGAAGTCTCTCTCCTTCCAGTAAATCTTGTCAAAACAAGCCCCGTTTGGCATTACGAACCGTTCTTTTGGAACCCGAGGCAAGTTGCCTGAGGCAACGGCCGACAGCGCGGCGTCTTGCAGGGAAAAGTCAAAAGGTCAAGAGAAGCCTGCAAATTCTGCAACCCCTGTCACTAATAGTATCTCTAACAAGCCAGCCGAATTTCAATCATGCCACTAACACAATATATATAATTTGAAATGTACTTAACTCTTTTCAAACAATTTTTAACACTTGTTTTCAACAGAAAAAAAAGAAAAAAACCTTTGTGCTCAAATGTAAGAAGCACAATTTTCAAATTCTTTTTCGACCGCAGTTAGGTAAAAGGAATTGTAGGAACGCATTAAATTAAATCAGTTATAAGCTCTCGTCTTCAGTTCGCTGGCAATAATCATTGAGGCCGTTGTAATCGATGAAGCTGCTGAGCGCAAGGAATCCGTCAACAGCATGAGAGCTGTGATTCCTGAAAAAAACTTTCTTTCACTGCAGATCCTTTTTTCAAATCTTTCCATATAACGGAATGACGCAACCACCAAAAATTCAGCAAACAAATTTTTTCCCCAATAAGCAATGAAGCACTTCGCGAGAGAGCAGCGGCAGGCAGCTTCCTCACAAGCAATACATATGTAAATGTGATTAAAATAATAAAAGAATGGACACGGTGCGGTGGTTCTCATTGAGGAGCTCACCAGAAAACGTCTCGGTAATCTTAACCGGCGCTGAAAGATGAAAGATCAAGGATGTGTTTATATGAAGAAATTAGTTTTATATTCAATGTCATAGCACGTCGTACTTTTCAAAATGAACAGGGAGTGCGAGAAGAGAATGAGAAAGCAAAATGGAATAAATCACTGCCCGCCGCCGAGCACGGCGCCGGGATACGAAGGGGCCCAGAAGAGACTCCGGATTCCTCCCCTCTTTCCTGACCAGAGGTCTGATTGTGAGACCCCCTCATTCCCAGACCCCTTGGTTGTTTGTAAAATCATTTTATAGAATTAGATAAAGAAGCAAATGAGTCTTGCTGTTTTGGTTAAACGGGCTTCAAACTCATTTTCTATGCCACTTTCTCCCTCGATGTTAATAAAATCGATTTCCGAAAGACGTCGTAGACGAAAGCTATGAGGAATGAATATTAGCTGTTATCAGTGACATACCTACGTCAATAAAATCGATTTCTAAGTTCTACCAGTGCTGAGTCAGTCAACCACAGACATTACAACAAATCATATTCCTTTTGGCTCATCGGGAAACCCCCGATGAGCGGTCCAAAACTACACACAGAAAAAAAGTTACGCTCAAAATAAGTTATTCTAGCAATGTATCGTGGGTAAGTTACGTGGAGAAACACTTGTCAAGTGTTCGCCCCCCACGTCGTCGTCTCCTCCTAAGAAACAAAGCATAACTTTTTCAGTGGACCCCTGAAAGATACGTGGGGTTATACTTACGACGAGCCAACACAAAAAAAGTTATGATCGAGCGAATCCACTCCACTCCATGAAGAAAAGCAAGATACGTGGAGCGTAAATTTTCTGCATAAAAGAAAGTTACGCTGCCTTGTCCGTGAATTCGCTCGGGTGATTGCTGATTCTCGCCAAGCATCGCACTATAAATGCGATGCAAGCGGAATGTATTTCTTAACTGTTTTTTTTCTGTTTTCTGTTTTCGTTTGATTCGCTTTTGATTTCTACTTAGAACGTTGCTAATTTCTTTGTTAAAGTTCCTGAGCTGCCCGTGGAGCTGTAGTGCTAGCTCTACCCGTCGTAGTCAAGGTACATAAATACTAATTTTATCGTTTGGTGAATCATGTAGTTCTTTTTTCTCTAGCTTATTCTTTGCTATTTGTTTATGTGAATTTTTTTAAAATTTAGTCATGGAGTTGATATCTTCATTTGATAAAACGATTAATTCAAGTTGGTGTGTTTAGACGGTCGAGATCAGTAACAAGAAGAGCATCATCTTCTGTGCGGTGCCTTAGCTGAAGCAGTTCCAGAAGTTCCATGCCTAATCGTGCGCGAGCATGAGAAGTAGCTGGGCGGCAAGCACATCATCTTCATTACCAGGGTTCGTAAGTGTTTCCTGGTACCATGTTCAATCACACTGACCTTGAATAAGAATTCAGTCATAGCCAAACTTCAAGAGGCTTTAACTGGTTTCTGCATACGGTTAAAAAGAATATTCTTTGGAACTGATAAAATGAATAATTTCTGTCCTTTAATCTTATTCAACGAATTAGTAAATACCATTCTCCAGCGACACAGCCGAAGCGACAACGTGGCAACAAGCGCGTCCCGCAGAAGACGAAGCTATCCCGCTCGCACTCTCACCTCAACGACATCGTGTACCCCGCTGAGATTGTTGGCAAGCGCACCCGAGTCAAGCTTTACAGCGAGAGTATCATCAAAGTAGGGTCAAGATTATTGAAGAATGCAGTTGAAAAAAACCTTGTGATCTTCCCATGAACATTTGGAGAATACCATGCCAGGAAATAGAAAACAGTGATTTATATTTGTGGGCTGAATTATTATCAATTGATTTATCTCGCACAATATCGGTTTTTAGCTGGAATTGCAACCTAATGTTCTTTGCTGAAAGAAAACTCCCTTCCCCACCCTGTTTTGTGAGCCTTCGACAGCTGTTATTCCCTAATTTTCGCAATTGTTCGTTAGTTGTTCACATAAATTCAGGGAAACGCACGTGTTTCAGGTCATAGTCAAGCGCTAAATAATTTAGCTTTTTCTCCTAAAATGAAAATTACAGTGCAAGGATCATCTTGGTGTAAAATATGCTCCTGAAAGTTATATAAGGGAATTTTTAACCTGAATATAATGTGACTGTTACTGGATGATTTGTTTCGCTGAATTGAAACTGATCTAATTTCATGGGAGACTAATTTTCCATTTAATTTGATGGCTAAGGATGAAAAATAGGATTGCTAATTAACTCTAACTTGAAGTTAAACAATGAAAAATTCTAGCCCATATGTATATCTATATAGACTCATTGCAGGACGTAAATACGCTGATCTATAAGTGCTCGACTCACGTCGCTCTTTTACGCGCAACGAGGTTCGTAATATCTTGCCAATACAAAAAATATATACCTAATTGGTTACTTTAATATTTAACATTTTATAATCGTAAAAATGATCATTTGTTTCGTTTTTCGTTGAAAAATGATCATGCGGTTGAATTACGGTACATATATATATACCGTAATCCATTTCCCTTCTAAACATTCACCTTCTAAGAGATGCTCGTGTCGCGTTCTGCCGGAGCCACAGTCCACGACAAGGATTCGATCGATACTCCATTCTTTCCAACGCTGATCTTGTCAGTTTTTTAAAGATATATGTACTTAGATATATAATTAGATTTAAGGTAGAAGAATTTAAAGATATAACCAGAAGCTAAACTTTGTTTGTAGAATGATAGTATTTAGATTGTCGATGACTTTACGGCGTCATGCTGCTCCTCGGCGTCGATGTTCTGTGAGAGATGGAAGACCTCCATTGAACCAGCGATCCTGGCCTTTGCTGAGCGCGAGTTAGCGGATGGGCAGCACAAGGAGGCCGAAGAGTACAATACTCTTGGTGGAAGTCATGGTTATTACGTTCATTTTGCAATCAAGTTGTTTATGGACTACATATCATCCAAAAAAATATTCTTACTGTATATCATCTAAAAATACGAACAACCTATTCAAATTGGATTAAGCTTTGTAGTAGCCACCTTTGTTGCAAAGTAAACTCTGTGTATACCGTATCCGTTTAAGTGGTACTCCGTCGCCTACCGTAATCTCCTCATCTATTTCAGATGGATCATCTCTCCTCGCTTTGCTGTGCGTTCTTCAGCTTTTGTCGAAAGCAAAGTATCGTCAGCTTAGCAGATGCACTCTAATCTTCGTTCAATTCGAGGTATTTTTCCCTTTAAATATCATATTATACCGATTATTTTGTTAATATACAGAATTTACATCATAATTTAAACATGCTTGAGCATGATTGTTACTTATTTTTATTTTTGCCTAGGACGAGCACAGCGTGAAGGGAGTCATGGCGCGTCTTTCGTCTTCCTCAGCCCGTGCTGGTGGCATACGGCGACTCAAAAAGAGACTTCAGTGTCGTCATCGAGAACGTGGGCATAACGGTAAGCAAGGTCGCCTTTACATAAAAGGGATATGTGCATGTGCGCGGAGAAGGAAAGGGAGAGAGACAGAGAGAGCGGAGGGCTACGCGAGAGAGAGAGAGAGAGAGAGAGAGAGCTACAGGGGTGAGAGAGGGAGAGAAAGAGAGAGTACATTCAAAGCAGACTGATTTCGGATGAAAACAAAATGCAGAAATGAAAAAGGAAGAAAGTTTTTTTTTAATTTTTTTATTATCGAGAAAGCCCTTTTCAAGGTTCCTGGTGGATTCGTACAAGGACTGCTCACTCTCATCGCTTCATACTGGCTGTTCGACCTCAAATTTCCGGCTGCAGTTGCCCCGGCCCTCGGACTACTCTCATACATGGTTGGAGTCACGAAGAACAACAAGCTGACGAATGATGCGGCGCGAATCTACAGGGAGCTCAATTTGGAGGAGTGAGCCACTTCTTTTGAATATTCGATTTATTCTGAATATTTGATTCGTTTGTATGTTCTGTGCTATTCAAATCTTGTTTTTATTATTTTTTACTATTTACTAGACTCAATGCTTTTTGTGAATGTTTTGTGGCAAATGGGAATTATCTCCTTTTTTTATATTTCTCGCCTGGAAGTTTCTGTGGATTTATTTCATTCTCATGATTATAGGTATTTCCTTGTTATAGGCATATATTTTCTCACTTGTGCGATTTACTTGTTACATGTATTGCTAGGATTTTTTTTGACTGTAAATGTTGAAATACAGCCAAGATATGTTAAGATACCAACATTGAAATCGATTGACAGATGAACGAATCAATGGTGAAAGAGACTAACAATAAGATTTTTTGCGACCTCTCACCACCTCTTGTTTCCTCCCTCTTTCTCAATCCCTTTCCCTCGTTGTCTCTCGCTCCCTCTTTCTCTCTATCTCCCTTCTTCTCTCTCTCTCACACTCTCTCTCTCTCTTTCTCTCTCTTTCTCTGTCTCTCTCTCTCTCTCTCTATTTCTAGCTCTCTCACTCTCTCCTCCCTCTCTCTCTCTCTCTCTCTCTCTCTCTTTCTCTCTCTCTCTCTATTTCTAGCTCTCTCACTCTCTCCTCCCTCTCTCTCTCTCTTTCTCTCTGTCTCTTTCACTCTCTCCCTCCGATGAGCAGGCTAGGCGAGCACTGCACTGAACCAATTGAGCAGACACATGGGCGCTAATCAAGTGTATATCTTGTGGGTATCCACTTTGTAAGCAACGTCCAGAACCACTTAAATTGTTCCGGTGCATTAGAACCGCTTATAAGTGAAGGTCGAAAGCTACGCTCCACGTAACTCTCTTTTCTGTGTGTAGATGGATTGACCATCACAGCACAAGCCCCATCATGTGCAACAGTGTCAAGTCCTACCGAGAAAGGCACAAAGCTACGATATATGTAAGGGGCGCACCCTACATTAGCCGGATTTTTTAAAGTCCATAGATAAGTATATGGCTGTGGCCTGATTGAGAGCACCTTCAGATAAATTTTTGAGGGGAAGCAGATGAAGCCCATATGGTGTTGGGCCTGCCCGGGCCCAAAATTCAGGGGTCCGAAAACCACGTTCCGGGCCGGGCCGAGATTTTAGGCAAATGAGGGCCGGCCGGGCCTAAAAAAGTTGGGTCAACTTGCATCTCTGGTGCGGAGTCATAAAAATGAAGTGCTCACCATCCGCTAAATGGTGTACGAGGGAGGATTCATTCTTTTTTTTTTTACTTTTTTCAGATAAACAGAGATAATGTGGGCGAGTGAGGTTGAGAGCGCAAAAAGAAAGAAGATAGCGAGAGAAAGAGAGATTGGAAAAGATGTTAGCGAAAGGAAGTTAACAAGGGAGAGACACAGATGAACAATATATGAAAGGTAAAAGACGTGAAGAGGTCTCGGAGACGATGACTTGGAATATGAACGGAGTAAGAACTAATTGTAAGAAAGTTGCGAAAACGTCTAGAAAACGGGTGCCTTCCAGCGATGAGAAGTGAAATTGGAAGATAATACAGCAATTTATTCGGACGTAATAGCCACAGATACAATAGAAGCCGTTTGTTAAATGAGTACATTTCATTAAAATTTAAAGGCAGAGCAAGAAATAAAGCAATCAAATTGTTCTTTATGCGAAGCAATTCACGGGGTTCAGCCATTCTGGCGCCGCTTTCAGACACATCTGCAAATTGCCTTCTTCAGTATCGATGCACATTTATTGTATGATTAAGACAAAGAGGAATAAGTTAGAAGGGATTCGATGGTAACCGCCGTCTTGTTGTCGCTCTCAAGACAGTCGAAATATTGCTTCTTATGTTGAGAAAAGAACGGATGAACCATCTCCAGAGCTTGCTGTGCTGTTATGTTCTGCTCCGCATCCAGAAGATTCCCTGAAGTCTCTCGTTTCTAACACGAGATCGGGAGAGATATTGCAGCAATCAGATATTTCGTAGTTTTTTTTCGTGAACAATTGTTTTCATGATCTTAGATATTGGACTTCGATCAAATATCTTTTGAAAATGCAATATTCTTATTGTGAGAGTGATGTGCCTTCGACGCGATTCATATGGTCCCAGACATCCTGGTAGGGGGCTGTGGCGACGAGGCGATTGCCAACGTAGCTGACGATGGTGCTCTCCGCGTATTCTTCATTCGCAAGGCTCGCTTTCGTAAAGGGCGGACTCTTGAGAATTGGCGTGGCCGCCTGCAAGGAATCTATCGGCTTTTCTCGATTGTAGTAGGGTAGAGCGCAATTCTTACAATTAGTTCCTTTTGGAAATGCAAACTTCAAAACTATATTCATCTTTCTAACCTTGGCCTTGACTACGCGCGCGCAAGTTGTGATGTCGACCAGGGTAGTGGTGGCTGTGTAGGGAGAGAAGCCGGCTGGGCACTCTCTCTCTCTCTCTCTCTCTCTCTCTATAAAGACATACGGTGAACGTGGGCGGACAGCCGAAGCCTCCGTTGAAGTGATTTGGGCCTTGCTCCCCGATTATTAGACCGCCAAAGAATAGACCACTGAGGTATAACTTTGATAAATCGATTAACTTAATTGAGGTCAATGCATCGTTTAGTAGATTAGCGTCAGCATTTTTTTGTTTATTTCAGCATATATCACTCTTTTCACTCTCAAGGATCCTTTTTACATATATTGCATAATTCTTGAACTTCCAATCTCAATGCACCTGTCAGGATCAACTCCCGAGCTCTTCGGGCGGCACCAGTAAGCGCTGATGATGATGGAATGCTGGAATGAAAGAATTGTCCACTTAAATCGAAATGAACAAGTCTAACTTTGTGATTGAAGTAATCGCAGTATTTCAATATATCATCGTCCACAAAGAGGCAGTTCTTCTCGCAGAGCGAAGGTGACGACCAGTACATGGCGTCACCCTCGTGGAGGAGCACCGCTGCAGATGAAAAATGTATCTTCTGACCTGGCACAGTTCGAAAAGTGAAGTGCGTGAGTATTGAAAAGCTTTCTCATCGACTTGACGATTGTTGACTCTTTGCAGTGGACAAGAGACACTAGAGAATGCTTGCGCAGGACCATCGTAGCCGGAAGGGCAGCTGCGGCCGCCAGTCTTGAAGTTGAGTGGGGCTACTGCGTCGATGAAGCCGTCATCAGTGATAATCGTTGAACCTTGATTCTCCGTGCGATAATCGGCGTAAGTGCCGCCAAAGTGCGTGGCGTTTGGGTCGGCCGAAATGCAGGCGTCTTCGTCCGCCTTATTTGCCTGAGTAGAGTCACCAATCGGCCAATAAGACGAGACGGAACCGGATTTGATGAAAAGGTTAAAGATGAATGAATAAGCTGGACTAGACTCTATTCCAATGATTTTATCTTTTTCATGGGGGGTGCGTTTGTTCTTCAGACAGACCATGTAGTTGTAACCGGGGCCTGGGACTGTGCAGCCGGGAATGCGGTTCTCTGCATAGTAGCGTCGCGTTGCTCTATGAATCGTCTTGCGGACACGGGCCACATCTTTGAAGGTGCGATTTGGCATCTGTGTGATAATATCTCCGATAGGCAGGCCTCCCGTCGGAATCGGTCGGAGATTGTTCACCAAATATGGATTCTTAAAATGTCATTTATTACTTCCCATCTTGTAGTCAACGATTCCGTGATGAATGCACCGAAAAGTTGGTGGCAGTGAGCTGCTTGACGTCGGGACCTCCGACAGTTCTGAGCTCGGTGTGAGTTGTGCCTTTCGCGATCTTGGATGCCATGTCCTCCGAGTAGCCTCCATTGATAGAGGCGGAAGCTGAGAAGATGTTGACGAAGGAGGCAGAGGCGGCTGCCTTCGCCTCTATCGCTGCCGATTCATTGTCTCCGATCGTATCCGAGGTGATGAACACATCCTGGCAAAGTAAGACTCACTCAACGTAATCATCGGAATCTTACATTAGTAGTCAACTCGCCTTCTCAATCACGGCTGACATTGATGCAGAAGTGATGACTTGCGTGCCGTAGTCGCGAATCAACAGCTCGGCCTTCAAGTTATCTTCTACGTGATTATTGGTAATATTAGCAATGTCTGTTGAAGAGGTTAGAATATAAAATTATTACAAGTAATCTCACAAATGCTCGGATCAGCTGAAGAAAATAGCTAACCAAGTAAGCTGCGCGATATGTGAGATTCTTGCTTACTGCTTCGGCAATATCGTCGAGTCTTCTCTCGAAACTTTCGTGGAAGGGCGAAGTCGTGTCGATGAGGACGTCGTAGCCGTGGTAATGAAGGCTGGTGCGCAGAAGGCTGCGAATGAGGGGTGAATTTACAACTTCTCATACATCTATGTACAGTGTGAACCTGCTCTGCTGATCGTGCATATGTTTCTTCGTAACCTGGGACTTGAAGGAGAAGCTGCCCGATGCACCAAATTCTTCATACGTGAAGCCGCCGCCGATCGAGGCGCCAACCGACCACGCGTCAGCTGCATCTTGGAAGGACTTGAAGTATTCGGCAGACATTGTCAGCTGCGTCTCCAGGACTGGCACTGCCGACACGTAGTCGGGTATCAGGAACTGATTGTCGCCTCAACTTGCCTCATGTATTTGAGTTCCCATAAAAGGGATTATGACAAACCAGTGCTTCGGCATTTGTCGAAGGAGTTGGCGTAGATGGGACAGGCGATTTTGGTGGTGAGCGCGTCGTTACCGAGGCCGACGGCGCTGTCGAAACGGCGGTGGTCCATGTCCTTCGGAGCACCCGGCTCGAGGAAGCAACAGTTCACACCACGGCATTGCGGAGGAGCAGCCGAGGAGACGGCGATTGCGAATGCAAAGAACAGCAACAGACTGTGCAGTGGGAACCTCATCCTAAATCGCGATTCTATTATGTGCATTCAAAAGAATACTGGTAAAGACAAATAAGCGCTTCCTTGGTAAATTTTCAACAGTCACACGGAGAAAATGTTCTTCTTGCACTTGCCATTGCGTCTGTTCACTCTTTGTTTTCCCGCTGGCTTTTATGCAATTTCCTTCCATTTGTTTGATGTCGATGTCACTGATAAATTTCTCGCCAACCAAACTTTTCCGCATTGGCGTTGTTGAGTCAATTGGTCATGCGTCCGAGGAAAACTTGTACATAACATTGCATTCCGAAAAATTTCTCTAGAAATGTTTGCATTTTTTCTTAATGATAAATCATCCTTTTTTTTCTGGTGGTTTCCTTCCACATTGGCTGATGTCGAACAATTTCCACAATCTTTAAATGAAACGATAAAACCTTAATGCTGCCCGCACCTTATAAACCCTGCATTGGTCGAATGTTTAAAATGATGCATTTTATTGTATCCACTGCATTAACAGACCACTCCAGTATTCACAGTGCGCAAGGTATCAACTCGAAGTCGAATACAGTCGAAACAATTTGACAGAATGTATGAGACAACAGAGATTGATTAACAGTTGGCATGGAACACAAGTAGAGGATACAGAATAAGAACAACATACATTACAACATACGTTTTCCATGCAGTCGATTGGGCTATTTATGGCCTGATCACTTATATTACTCACACTCAGTAATAATAATAAATAATAATAATTATTATTATTAATGTTTTTAAAAGTTCTCTTTCCATTCCCGAGCTACGATGGATATAGCACGTTTTCACGTTTAAAATGTTTCCGCCCCTCCCCCCCCTTCTCCAAACCTGTAGTCAGCTATGTTCATCTTCATCTCCTCCGCACTGATGCTCTTGTGCTCGTCCACAATGAGACGGCGCTTGCGGCGGTGGCGGACCGCGCGTTCGGGAAGAGCGCCTAGAATAAGAATCTGTTTTCTTTTATAGAGCACATTTACCACCTTTTTTTTCTTTTTTTTTATCTTCTTCTAATATTTAACAACATTTGCTTTTCCCTCTTCTTCACATAAATTTTTTTTTTGCTAAATTATAAACTTTTCCGCATTGGCGTTGTTGAGTCAATTGGTCATGCGTCCGAGGAAAACTTGTACATAACATTGCATTCCGAAAAATTTCTCTAGAAATGTTTGCATTTTTTCTTAATGATAAATCATCCTTTTTTTTCTGGTGGTTTCCTTCCACATTGGCTGATGTCGAACAATTTCCACAATCTTTAAATGAAACGATAAAACCTTAATGCTGCCCGCACCTTATAAACCCTGCATTGGTCGAATGTTTAAAATGATGCATTTTATTGTATCCACTGCATTAACAGACCACTCCAGTATTCACAGTGCGCAAGGTATCAACTCGAAGTCGAATACAGTCGAAACAATTTGACAGAATGTATGAGACAACAGAGATTGATTAACAGTTGGCATGGAACACAAGTAGAGGATACAGAATAAGAACAACATACATTACATTTCGCAAGTCTTCAAAAAATAATTAAATCGATAAAAAGAAGAAAAAGCGAACTCGAGATCGCAATATTGGAGAATAAAGAAAAGCAAGATAAATACATATTGATAAGACGGGGAAAATAATAATTATAATGAAGAAGAAGAAAAACAGTGGATTTGGAGGGGAGAAGAATAGCAAATGGCGTATGAACAATAGCAATTAAATGGATAAGAGAACAGAAACTGATTAACAGTTGGCATGGAACAAATTCAGAAGAAACAGAATAAGCACGTCTTGCTTACGAAATAGCAAAGACAAATGAAGAGACGGAAATTTAAAGGCATTAAAAGAGAAATGAGGAGAAATTGAGAGTAAAATTAGCTGAAAAAAGGAGGAGGGGGAAGGAATGCAAATTTGCAGCAAAAGGCAACTCAGAATGTGAAAAAAATTAATTGTCAGATCGCATGGAACAAAAGTAGAAGAAACAGAATTAGCATGTGTTTCGAATTGGGATATACAAAGTAGATGAGAATGAAGGGATAAAATGAGATTTAAAAAATACGATGAAGTAGAAAACCTACATGTCCTATCATGCTCCAATCTCTTTTCCTTGTCCCAACTTGCTCCGATCTCTTCAAGCCGCCGCGCCCACTGCAGCGTCCATCTCTGGGCCGGCGCTCACGTGGATGTCTCCGTACGGCTCGTCCTGGCGCAGGTCGATCGCCTTAATCACGACAGAAATATCATCACTTATAAGACTTTACCTTCTCCCATTTCGCAAACCTCGACTATATTCAGAATAGGATATAAATGTGTCTAACGTAAATCTTTTTATGTACCTAAAACATATATTTTTATGGTCTGATACTCTGTTCACCTGTAAAGCTAATAGTTTTCAATCAGTCACTTATCGTTAGTTACACGACATGTTTTTCTGTACAGAATATCGTCTCACTTATGACATTGGGGTTTTGTTGCAGCGAGAATATATTGACTTAATTTGAACATATATATATAAATAAAAATAAAAATTTAAATCATATTCACCTGCCACTTCTTGAGCACGAGAAGAGTGTAGAACTTCTGTGCAGCCGTCTTGCGAGTCGAGCCCTTTGTCAACAGATCCGACAGCATAATCTATTACAAAGACACAAGACTTTACCTTCTCCCTTTTTTCCCACCTCGATTACATTCAGAATACTAAAATTATTTATTTTAATTTTTTTTATTACTCTAATTGAATTTACTCATTCATGTTATTAATCGAATATTGTTTCTCTTACAGATGTTCCCTTTATACTCAAACTGCTAAAAGAACTTCTCGATAACTAACGGATAAACACAGAGAGAAGACAAGTCGGTGAGTAAATTACTTTAGAGACCTCGTTAAGAAATGGGATGACCTGGTCCTCTTTCTCTCTTTTCCCATTCCCTCTTTCTTTCTCTCTCAATCTCTCTCTCTCTCTTTTCCCATTCTCTCTCTCCCTCTCTCTCTTTCTCTCTTCTCCTCTCTAATCTCTCCAACTTCTCATACCTCCTCCTCCGCGGATGCCTTGATCTTGGTGGCAATGGAGTTGAGCACATTCTGAGTCCTCTTCGTCCAGCGATGGTCTTCGTCGCCCTCTTGAGCAGTGTCGTCATCCGCGTCCAGGATGGTACGCTGGAAGTAGAGAGAGGAAGAGATAGAAATAGAGAGAGAGAGAGACAGAGAGAGAGAGAGGAAGAGAGCAAGAGAGAGAGAGAGAGAGAGAGAGAGAGAGAGAGAGGAAGAGAGAGAAAGGAAGAGGGAGAAAGGAAGAGAAAGTAACGAGCAAGGATTATATATTTTTTTAAGTTGCTTTTTTCATCAGTATCCTATTTCCGATGCTCTCACCCACTTTCATCTTTATCGCCATCTTGTCACAACCCGGTAGTTTTCCGCAAGTAATGTTTATGTTAAAGACATGGAAAAACATATACCTTGATCAGTTGGGCGATGGGGCTCGAAATTTGACAATATAAACAATATTAGTAAAAAAAGTACCCAAAATTGATGCTATCGTAACTTATACATCACATAACAACTGACTTCACTCTGCGACTTTCTTGCCTTCTTCCGCTCGGGTCCTCCATGCGGCGAGGTCTCCTCTTCCTGCGGAACGTCATCCTACGAAAAAGACAATTGTAGAACAATTTACAAGTTTAGGTGGTGTAAAATTTCCAATCCATTCGCGGAATTCAGTCAGACGTCGTATAGTCTACATTTGATGTGAAGATTACAAAATTATATTCCCTTTGAAGGATAGCTACTTTCCGTCTGACAATGAGAATATCGAATCCAGGGTTAACAAAGATACCGTCTGTTCTATACACGCCACCAAGATTTCGGCTCATAAATTCTGTTTCTACACTCTCCACCCCAAATCCGCTTGGACAATAGGTTTTCCCAAGATTGTGGCTATTTATTCCCTGATCTCATCAACGCGTACGCGAGAGTCTGCATGAGAGTCAACCTGTGGCGGTGGCGAGTCAGCATCAGGAATGATTGGCATGTCCAGTATGGTGCCAGCAAAGTCATCCTGGAGCGCGTCGTCAAAGTGCGGGCCACCACCGGGTTCCTGAGTTTTTTATTTATTTAGTTTGATTTTTTTATTTAATTTTTTTTAAATTC
This sequence comes from Allodiplogaster sudhausi, assembly GCA_945643635.1. Taxonomy (NCBI): domain Eukaryota; kingdom Metazoa; phylum Nematoda; class Chromadorea; order Rhabditida; family Diplogasteridae; genus Allodiplogaster; species Allodiplogaster sudhausi. Next base: position 1,978,883 of record CALZFC010000251.1, read on the forward strand.
AATTAAATTTGTTTTTATAAATTCATACTTTTAAAGCGACATTCAATATTAAATTAAATATTAATTACGTGATTTTATTTCACTTTACAACAGTTTATTAAGAATACTTCATGAGAGCCTAAAGAGCTCTAGAAGGGAAACTTATTTTAAGAAAATTATTAAATAATTAGCAAGCGGCGGTTTTCATCGCCGATCTTCTGTTAAATGTAACCTATATAGAAGAGCAACTTGTTTGTATCCGCGATATCTTTTGTTACTTGAAAATAAACTCAACTGTGGCCCCGATGGATTGACCATTCACAATCCTGGGGGTAGTCTATGACCCCTCACCCCCAACTGATCGGCGATCTTCTGTTAAATGTAGCTGATATGGCAGGTCAAATCGATTTTCGTGTCATGTTATTTGGGGAAAATTCCATTAGAGCAAAGTTCTACTTAATTTAGCATACAATATATTTTTTAATTACAGCATACTCTTTTTGTTTTCTTCAAAACCCTATTGGTATTCTCTGGACTAACCATTGAATTGAGATGAGTGATATCCTGGAGGTCGTCGATGACCTCTTGGAGGTCGAGATCACGTCTCACCTCGGCGACACTTGCTTCCATCTGGGATGACGTCTGTGAGTTGTCAGCTGAAGCCGGCTGCGAGTGATGGCCCGTGCGAGTCGCGAACGTCAGATGCGATTGGTAGAGCTGTAAAGTAGTCACAATCTTCACATATATCGCTTTTTTTATACGTGATTAATTTACTGATATATCTTTTTTTCTTATATTTAATTTATTCATCTTTTACTTGCTAATACAACTTTTTTTAATACACGTTTAATTTACTGATAAATATTTTTCCTCCATGTCTTCATAACTAATTGAAAGATATAATTTTCACTTAACGTCTCAAAAAAAATTCATTTTTCAAGCGATTTATGATACAAAACAATTTATCGATCAGTAAAACGGAATTTATTCAGATTCTTTCCTTTACTATTGTTTTTTATCATTAAAAACCCATATTAGTGGTGACATCAATTGCGTAAACATACACTTTTCTTATATGCATAACTACACCCGACAAAACCACGGGATGCAAAAAAATAAATAAAAATAAACAAGTTGACCAAGTTGACGAGTTCTTCTGATCTAACCTTGACGAGTTGTTTGTTCCTGACAAAGTCGCTGCCTGGCATGTGGAAGAGTCTCTCGACGATTCCGCTCTCTTTCATTCGCATGAACTTGCGATTCGGCGGCGCGAGGTCCAGATTCTCGAGAAGGGTGTCGCTAAAGAAAAAAATCATCTATCTAATCTCACATTTTCTCCAATCTCTTACAATCCCTTTATGAATCACAAGCCCGTATTCACAGTGAAACCGCCTGAATGTCTTGTTATACTTGTGTTCACTGTCAGAGTTAAAAAGGAACGATCTATTATTTTACGTACCCATCCCGATTATGGACCTTCCTGGAGCAGAACATCACAAAGATTTGTGTCCATACATTATCATTTTTGCTCTCACCGCCTCGCTTTCCGGTCCTCAGGTCCCCCGAATACCACCGCGTTTTCCATGCAGTCGATTGGGCTATTTATGGCCTGATCACTTATATTACTCACACTCAGTAATAATAATAAATAATAATTATTATTATTATTAATGTTTTTAAAAGTTCTCTTTCCATTCCCGAGCTACGATGGATATAGCACGTTTTCACGTTTAAAATGTTTCCGCCCCTCCCCCCCCTTCTCCAAACCTGTAGTCAGCTATGTTCATCTTCATCTCCTCCGCACTGATGCTCTTGTGCTCGTCCACAATGAGACGGCGCTTGCGGCGGTGGCGGACCGCGCGTTCGGGAAGAGCGCCTAGAATAAGAATCTGTTTTCTTTTATAGAGCACATTTACCACCTTTTTTTTCTTTTTTTTTATCTTCTTCTAATATTTAACAACATTTGCTTTTCCCTCTTCTTCACATAAATTTTTTTTTTGCTAAATTATATCTGGATAAGATCCGTGATTGAGATGAATAAATCAATAAAAAAAATATGATTGCTTGAAAAAACGATTCTTCCATTATTCTAGGGAAGGCCATATGTTTGCTGTTGATAAAAAACTTATTAGATTGTAATTAATTATAAGTAAATATTAGCCCAACTTACTGCAATAAATAGTGTCAAACAACAGTAAAAACCGTAAACGATAATAAAGGATTATACCGTAATAGTACAAAAAAGCAGATGACAAACCATCAGCAAGTGGCTCAAGCGCAAACGACGAATCGGCCGCAACAGAAGCCGCGTCATCTAGAAATATTATTTAATTTTTTTTCCCGCTTTCTCATGCTTGCACCAACAAACTGCATTTATGACCACTTTTAATGCAAAGCATCGCCCTTAAAACTACCTGGTTATATATTTTTTTCATTTTTGCTAGATAAGTGCGGTTTTTTTGAGATATTAAATACGCCAGGACAATAAATCCAAGAATGACTATAGTTCAATGAATTCTAAAATAACTAACATTGAGTAAATACTAAAATTAATATCATATAGTAAATATCAAGAATTAAAAATTGAAATCTAAATTCGAAAATTACTCTCATTCCCTCTAACCATTGACAGTTCCAGCGGTCGCGCCAAGTGCGAGGTCATCAGGAGGCGGCGCTCCTGCAGCAATTCCGCCAACGTCCATTGCCTCCATCGTATCCGTGAACTCTGTAAAGTAGCCTCTTTCTCCTCCTCCATCTCTCTCTCATCCCCCTCTCTTATTTTTCTCCTTTTTCTAATATTTATAACGCTCTCATAACATTGTTTAAAAAGAACGTATTCTGGATACCGTTAAATGATTATTGTTATTGACTGTTGGGTGCCGTGGGACATCAGAATTTGGGGGGGGGGATGTATCTTGGGACATTTCATCGCGGTCACGCCTTGTTTTTATGTATGCAACCTCTTACCCCGTCACGTCCTGCGGTATGCCCTAGAATAGTGGCTTTAATTCCTTCGTGTCTATCAGCTTGTCCAATGGATGAGGGGGGGGGGGAAGATTCCTGGCACTGTGCCAAAAATAAAATCGCCATACGATTGTTGGGAGCAGCGGCAGCCGCATCAAAGTGCTGGTCGTCGTCGTGCTCTCCGCCCGCCACCGCCACCATGTCCTCGTCGTCGAAGATGGCGTGGCCGGGCGCCTCGCGGCCCTCGACGCATGGCGTCATCTCTCGGAGTCGCATCGCGGCCAACGAAGCGTTCGAGTCTGGAAAAGTCTGTAACTTAGCCGCAACGCGACCGCTGACGCGCACGAGTCTTGAGGAAAGTTTGTAATTTAACTAATTCTCGTTTTAAATTATATAATTACCTAATACTATCATTTTTTAATGATCGCTTGGCAGTTGATAAATTTAAAGCATACAGAAATACCCGTCGACAACCTTTACAGGCATTTACAATTACTAAGATTCGCCGTGCTTCAGTTGATTAAACACCTTACAAAGCAATGCACCTGTAAGTAACCAATGGAGCACACAAAACAACCGGTCAAAAATTAACACCCTATATAAATTTTGTAATCATGTCCAAAAAAATTATTATTTTTTTTTAAATTTATTTATGTGGCCTTATTGTTAGACGGAGACATCACTTTTAAAATGCGCAATGGCAATTTAATTTTTTACCCTAATTATTAGCTTCTTGTTCGCTTAATCAATCTCATGACCAGAACCCTGACAATTCACAATAAGACCCTAACCAGTTTTGTTAGAAAAATGACAGTAAGGACATGTGTATACAAAATAAAATAAATAGCTTTCATAATTACATTTTTCATATTAAAATAATTAAAAAAAAAAACAAATAAAAAACACAAATATGTTTCTTACCATTCTTGCGGCCAAACTCGACTGCGTCGGCCATCGCAAAGTCATCGTCCGTGATGCCAAAGTCTTCCATTGCTGCGGCTGCTCCGCCCACTGCCGCCTCACCGAAATCGTCCATCTGGAAAAGGAAGGACCGTAAAGTCGGGAAAAGAACGACCGTAAATTAGCTTTTTATCTCTCACTTTATTTATGTATCTTCGATTTATACCATTCTTTGGAATCCATGGCTATCTGTTAGCTGAAAGCTGACTTCTTTTTAAATAATTACATTAATAACGAAACCGAAGGACTAATCCGACTTGCTTATAATAAGTTTTCTAATTCCTTCAAAGAGAAATACACTTGTTGGCGTTTTTTTAAGCCATTGTGAGGCAACTAGTCCGTACTATAGTCAGAGATGTTTCGATTTGGTCACAAGGAAAAAATGTAAAAAAAAAAGTAGTGAGTAAAAATTAAAACCATTTTGGCGGGAAAGAAAAAAAATAACGCACTCCAAAGTCGTTTCCTCCAAAAGCATCGGCCTGCGGCTGCTGGTCAGCGAGGAAGTCATCTTTCAGTGTTATATCGTCGATTCTGAAATGATCCGATTATAACACGAAAAAATATGTAAAACTATAATCAGATGATCCATAGCTCGTTACCCCTTTAAAGCTCCTCGTTAAATGTAAACCACCATATGCAAGAGCAGCAGAGTGAAATAGACCAAGACCAATTGGACCTTCATCAATAGAGGATAACTGTGGATGTCAATCGGACCACCGTTTTGAGTCTCAGATTCGCTTTAACAATACCGTACATATAAATAACTACTCGACAAGAAGAAACAAAGAATACGGTAGCATTTGAGTCATGTTTTTGTTGAGAAAGTAAAAATAGGGAAAAATACGAATCGGGTCTTCCATTGAATTTCGACAGCCACTTTTTGCACAATTCTAGCAGCAGGATATAAAGAAACCAAGAAACCGCCTGACTTGTACCCCTATAGCCTAGAAACCATTAGCGAAAAAAGATTTTCCTCCATTTTCCGGCAAATATTTAAACTATGCTCGTGAATGTGGAACACTTTTCATTCTCTGGACTAATTCGACTTTTGTACCTTCTAAACATTATGACACGCATACCTGGACTGATTGAACTGAAGTTGTTGTGAGAGATCGAGGTCGGCGAACTCGGGAAGAGCTTCAAAGTCTTGGCAGACCTGGAAGAAAAAACTATGAGAATTGGGAAAGAGGGAGGGGGAAAGGAGTGATCGGAGAGACCCCAAAAAGGGAGGGGGGGGGGGGGTTAGACCTACCTGGGGCGTTCCGAGATAAGCATAAACTACACTACAACCGATGTCGATGCATATTATAACCAACATTGGCATCAATTAAATCCTTTGACAGAAGGCTACTGTAAATTACGGTATTTGAATTCAAGCATACAGTAATGTTAGCACCGCGGAGTTCATGGGAAGAGGAGAAAAAGTTTTTTTAAATAAATAAATAAATAAAATATTTAGAAATAATAATAACAAAGGAGAAATAAATATTAAAAAAAAACCTCGGGAAGCGTGATCGCATTCTTAGGCGCATCATGAGGCTCGTCAATAAGCTCAATCTGGCCAGGACGGAAGGCCATCTTAATCTAAAGAAAAGAAGAAGATTGCTTTATTTTATTTACAAAATAAAGTTAATTATTTAGCACTTAATTAATATATGTTTTCCGAGTTAAATCAGCACACATAGATCTAGAAAAGAAACAGGATTGTTTTGTTTTCTTTGCAAAAATGAAGTTAATTATTTAGAATGTGTAACAAATATGCTTTCTGTTCAATCGGTACATCAAGATTCTTTTTAAAGGAATGTGCCTCATAACATTCTAGAATGCCTTTTAAGCCGAGGAGACGACAGAGGCAAGTTAATTTATGTCAAATATTGCTGCAAGTATGTTCAATTATATGCGATTTATGCTCGAATAATCGGTATTTTAACCAGGAATCGGTTTTTTTAACCAGGAATTTATTTTAACCAGAAATGATGACTAGTGAATTTGTTTAGACTGTCTCCTTCTATGCCATGTCTCTGACCTTGAGGAAGGCCTCATTGCAGTCGGCGAGCAGATACTTTGTCTTGCGCGAGTAGATGCGAACGATGCCGAGGAGGAGGTGGCCCGTGGTGCGGAGCGCTATCTTCACCTGAAGGGTTAAAGGATAATAATTAGTTTTTTTTAAATATTATTTTAATATAAAAAAATATCTATAAAAACGCAACATAATATCTACCTGACGCAGTTTGTTAGACTACGTGTCATTTTGAAATATATTAGCTAAAACTGTTCAAAAAAAATACATCACTTGCCACATGGTCAAATAACTACTCTTACTTATCATGCTCTCATGGGCCACATGGTTAAATAACTCTTTTTCCTTGTCATGCTCTCATGACAATAATCGAAAAGATAGGCAAACTTGTGTACTATGTCGGTACTACTACCCAGACTCAAACAAATGTAGGTCCAGGGTGGAGGAGTACCCAAATAGTAATCAAACTAGGAGAATGGCGCCGGGAAGCCGGAAAAAAAGGAGCACAAACCTTTGGCTGGAGAATCTCCTGCACGGCATCCTCAACGCTGGTCTCGTAGATCTGTGCCTTGCTCAGCTTCTTCTCCCAGTGGGCCGCCAGCCAAATCTTGGCGAGAGGGCCCTTCTTGGAGAGCACGAACTGGGCGTAGAACATTGTCGAGGAGGAAAGAGGAAGAAGAAGACTCCTTCTCGACTCCTTCGCTCGGGATCTAAAATGGAATATGCACTTAATTCGATAAGATAAACCAGGATGTTGACTGATTAAACACGGGTTGAACACTTAATTTCCTATTAAAAATGTATCGAATGAAGAAAAGAACGCAGCAAAGAAAGCGGCAACAAAATTGGACTTAAACAGTGCAGGGAATCTAACTGCACTACTTTTCAATAACTACTAACCACTACTATTACGAACGACAGAATATATCTGTTATTGAAGAAAGAAAAAAACTAGCCGTGGAAGCTGCTAAAATGCGACTGCATAAAATGAATTGATGAAACAAATCCAACCAAACTTCGCAAGAAATAAGGGTGCACAGTAAGATCTAGCATGCATTTTCCGTAAGTTCTAATGCTTTATCAATAACAAAGCCGAAAAAACACTCCTTCAAAGGTAAGGAGTTATATGAAATATGCAAAAGCTCCCGGAATACGACCAAGTCAATCAAATTTTCAATTCAGACTGTTGGTGGCTTCCATGATAGTTTTTAGGTACTATACTAACTACAAACAACAAGTTGCAATATAACTAACAACATACGAAACTAAAAGGGAAAGCCAAATAAGAGAAGAAAAAAAAGAGAGAAACGGCCAGGCTTCCTTCTTGTTTGAAAGGACGCTACAGAGCACGCGCGTTGCGAATTACACCAGGCACGACCAATATATTTCGTGAAAGGCACCAACTATAAATAATATTCAGTTCTACGCTATTATTTAGATAAAAATAGAGACCGCAGAGTGAAAGAATGACATAACACAAAACTGGGTCAACCTACCGTAACTGAATTAGCAGAATTTTTCACGTTCGGACTGATAAATTCAAATTTTTTAAGAGAGCTTGTTCTATAACTTTTTATTCTTTTTTGCAGTTTGTCGGTAAACTTGTCAAGAATCTTTTTGTCAATATTTTAAAGGAAGGTTTTTCAAATTTTGGGCGCTATTCTGCCTTGCATACACGGGCACTACGCTGAAAAAACCTCATTAGAAGCTTTTTTCCGTGAGCTTGGCTTTTTCAGTTTTTCAACTATAATTTGGTTCATCCGCAAGCTCGGGGATTCTTATTTTAATTTAATATTAGATGGCATGTTGTGTGATAGCTAGGCGGTTTCTTGTCGAATTTCTGCGGGGCGATAAGGAGATATCATTGATAGATAGTTTCTAGCTGAAACAGGTGCAAGCTCATTTTTTCGTTCTATTTCGTTTATCGGTATTCCCTGATCGCATCTTGAAGAGAGATTATACTTAAAGCCAATCTGGATTCAGTACACTGATTTTTTTTGTTCGTATATTGCGAGCAAACACGAAAAATTTTCCTCGAACCAAATTATCACTTCATGGTTTCTCCCACTTATAATGATTTAATATGTATCCCAGATGTCCTCGGGATTTTTAAACATCATTTTATGATAGAAGACATCCGCCAGTATACCTATGCAAACTATGACCGAGATTCTGCGAGGCGATAGTGAATTGTCGTTGATTATGTGGTTATTTTTTAGTCGAAATAATTAACCACTTCGATAGAGGCGATTTGAGGGTGTGAAACCACCTAGAAGAATGATCATGGAGATTAGCCGGATATAAAATTAGATTTAAAAAAGCAAAAGAATGGAAAATTAATAGGAATTAAATTTATCGAGCACAACTACTATCGTCTGGTTCGAGCATCTGACCAGCCGAACTCCGTTTGGCACATTGAGATACGTGGACGGGCTTACTGTAGGAGGCCCATCTTCCCCAGGAATTCTCATTTTTAAAAGGCGTTTTTGTAAGATAATTTCAAACTTTCGTGAGATTCTGATTGTAGAAATCGTTTTCTGATCACCTAAACTCCCCAAAATCAGTCCTCATTTACATTTTCAAGCGGTTTGGGAAAATCATCTGCGGTCTCTAGATAAAAATCAGATTATTCTTAGAAATTCAAGCAATAACATTATTTATTAACGGGTTTTATTTAATATATGCAATATAATTATCATTAGAAAAACACAAACATTCCTCGTTCCTGCCGACCTCAAATTGCGACTGATCATGTAAGAAGCGCTATTCGAAATCAGGAACGTCGGCGTAAGAAACTAGAATTTCATGTTCTAATTTCATGGTCAATCTCTTCTCGGACTCCATATTTATTTAAAGAGATCTACGTGCTTATATCATCAAGTCCAGTGAAATGTAAATTTTTAATTATAGAAGGAACCCAGTCAAGAATAGCAACTCTTTTAACTACTGCTACCATTTCTAGTGAGACCTGCAATAAAAACCACCTGCATCATATCCGTACTCATATTCTTGTTGTCTCGTTTTATTTATTTGTTTCTTTATCTCTTTATTTACTTATTTATTTATTTATATATTTACTTATACACATATTTATTTATTTATTTCTGCAGCTTTGCAAATATGGGAAAATATGACCATTTAAAATTAAACAGCTGTACAACTTCCAAGGAGAAATAAAACAACTACCTATGTACATACGTATTTTCGACAAAACAATGCGGAATAAATTCCACTTTTCCCTCTTTTTTTCTATTTTGCTCCTCTTGTACACGAAATATGACAAAATGACAGCCATGAAATCTGATATGTGATTACATTTTTATCATAAATTAGGCGAACATCCCACGCTAGGGAATCATCCACGTGAGCCCCGGGCAAGAGATTTACGCTGCGACATGAAGTGATCGGAGCAAGCTGGGTTATGTTAAAGGAGGTATCCGGGGAATAATTAACCTATGTTTTGTTCTATATGGATAAATTCATCTTGGCGTAAACATACATGCAGAAAGTTTGAGCGATTTTCTTTCATGATACTCTGAGCAATAGTAACTTGAAAACTGGCGGGTAAAGAATTGGTTACGATAGGTCAGAGCCGCCCTCCTTTTTCACATGCTCTCTCGACCGAGCGACAGGCAACTTTTTGAACCCGCGCATTCAAAGTGGTTCTCTAGCGTTACTGTAGAATTATTGGTCGGATACTTCCTTTAAGGAAAAGGAGTAGGTCGGGACAAGTTAAAGAGATCGGAGCAAGTTGGGACTAGTTAAGGATATCGGAGCATGTTTGGGACATGAAGGTTTTCTATGTTATATTTTGATACTCCTGCTTCTCTATTTCTCTCTTTTTTAAATTCGCAATTTATGCCATCATTCTCATCTACTCTGTATTTCTACCCCCTCCCAATTGAAACACATGCTAATTCTGCTTCTTATATTTTTGTTCGGTGCGATTTTTTTTCTACATAATTCGTTCCACCTCATCGTTATTTTTCACTCAATTTTATCCTCTCACTTTCCGTCTTCTCATTTCTTTTTTCATCCATTCAATGTCTACATTTGCCATATGCTATCCTTCTTCCTTATTGTTAGACATCGAGTATTTTCTCCTTAATTCTAATTATTCTTTTCCACGTCTTATCCATTTATCGCTATTATTTTTTCGACTGAATTACGCTTTTTTGTGTATGCATCCTTGACTCGGCCTGTCTCTCTGTCTCTCTCTCTCTCTCCCCGCTTTTCTAGTTCCCTCTGTATCTCTCACCACTTTTTGTTTCTTACTCCTTACCCTCTGTCTACTCGTTCTCTTCGTCTCTCGCTCTCTCCCTTCCTCTTTTTTCTCTCCTTCGCTGAAGTGATATTGACAACTCGAATGAACGCCTTATCAGTCGTATCGTTCGAAGCCCTGCATTTGCATTACTCACCACCGCCTCAATGTTCTATTCTCAATTTTTTCTTCGACTGATTGATTAGTTATGGATGTGTATTTTTTAAGGTTCGGTGTTTTAAATAAGTATTGGATGAATATTGAATATTGTTTGATCAACGAGATATGTGAAACTGAGACAGAAATGTAGAAAGATGAGAGAGAGAGAGAGAGAGAGAGAGAGAGAGAGAGAGAAAGAAAAGGGATAGAGCAAACTTGAGAGATAGATGGAGACAAAGATGCGAGAGAGAGATCACCAATATTAACACGAAGTAGTGGGATCGCGAGAAGGGACGGAGTGAGAAATAGAGATGAAGAGGTAAAAACTACCAACGCTTAAAATCTTCTATCTCTCTCTCTTGAGCATCGTTGGTTTGTTAATATCCGGTCACTATAGAAAACTATGCGTTACTTTACGCAATCATGTTAGTTTATGACGCTTCTTCCATCAAGTAGCCCTTCTGGATCATTCCACCAATTTGTGGGAACGAATTCCGAGAACATATAATTGTACGAGCTCTGGAACAATGTAGCCAGTCGTTATTCTCTCTCGTAATGCATTGGAAAATCTTATTCGTACTCTCGTAGGTTGTCCATGGGGAATTCGTCTGCAAAGCCAATTCAGCCTGAATACTTGGAAGATGCTTATGAAGACTATCCAGAATACTGGGAAAGTGGTTATGAAGACTGGGAAACTTCCGACACTCACACCTGCGGAACTTATTCTCCGTATCACCAGCCTTCTCTCACTTCCGCGTCCCATCGACCAAGGTTTCTTTCTTGTCATTTCGAGAGGTCAATATATCTTTTTATCTTCGTCTAGCTCCATATGACCTGTTATCAGGGCAAACTCGTCGGGATCCTCAAGTGATGTTGATCTACCGGACTGCCTGAGAAATTATCGAGGTTCTTGGTTACTATTTTTTCATTCAATTATTCATAATTTAGTTTTTTTAATAATTATAAATTTCATTCAATTATTCATTATTTATTATGCTGTGCCTGGATATTCTATGCATTTCACTGCAGTTTTTAATGTACGTTTTGCAGTGTCTAGTCCAGTTCTGAATCAAGACCAGAATCAGAGTCAATCTCGGAATCAGAATCAGCCTCCGAATCAAGATCAGCCACATTGTCAGAATCAGACTCAGCCTCCGAATAAACATCAACCCTGGAATCAGAGTCAGCCACGGAGTCAGAATCAACCTCTGAATCAGAATCATCCTTTGAATCAGAATCAGCCACGGAATCAGAATCAGCCAGTGAGTCAGAATGAGCCTCTGAATCAGAATCGGCCTCTGAACCAGAATAAGCGTCATAAGAAGAATCAGAATCAGCCTCTGAATCAGAATCAGCCTCTGAATCAGAATCAGCCACGGAATCAGAATCAGCCTCTGAATCAGAATCAGCCTCTGAATCAGAATCAGCCTCTGAATCAGAATCAGCCTCTGAATCAGAATCAGCCTCGGAATCAGAATCAGCCTCTGAATCAGAATCAGCCAGCGAGTCAGAATCAGCCTCTGAATCAGAATCAGAATCTGAATCAGAAAAAGCGTCATAAGAAGAATCAGAATCAGCCTCTTAATCATAATCAGCCTCTGAATCAGAATCAGCCTCTGAATCAGAATCAGCCACGGAATCAGAATCAGCCAGTGAGTCAGAATCAGCCTCTGAATCAGAATCAGCCTCTGAATCAGAATAAGCGTCATAATAAGAATCAGAATCAGCCTCGGAATCAGAATCAGCCTCTGAATCAGAATCAGCCTCTGAATCAGAATCAGCCTCTGAATCAGAATCAGCCACGGAATCAGAATCAGCCACGGAATCAGCATCAGCCTCGGAATCAGAATCAGCCTCGGAATCAGAATCAGCTTCTGAATCAGAATCAGCCTCGGAATCAGAATCAGCCTCGGAATCAGAATCAGCCTCTGAATCAGAATCAGCCTCAGAATCAGAATCAGCCTCTGAATCAGAATCAGCCTCTGAATCAGAATCAGCCTCTGAATCAGAATCAGCCTCGGAATCAGAATCAGCCTCGGAATCAGAAACAGCTTCTGAATCAGAATCAGCCTCGGAATCAGAATCAGCCTCGGAATCAGAATCAGCCTCGGAATCAGAATCAGCCTCGGAATCAGAATCAGCCTCCGAAGCAGATTCAGCATCTGAAGCTGAAGCAGCTTCCTACATCGTCTTCCTCCTCTTCAATCGAGTGTGCCATCTGTCTGGATGAGAAACCAGACCGAGTCTTCTTGTGTGGCCACACTGCTTGCGCAAGGTTCTTTTTCTTATTTAAAATACTTATCTGAAAAAATAATAGCCAATTATGATGTCCTCGGCAGCATGGTGAAAATTTGCATGTGGTCAAATCGTTGGCAATGATTATACATATGTAAATTTTAATAAACATTCTAAATGAATTTTTCATGATTTGTTTGACGAAAAGTTTATGTTTCACATGAAAGAACTAATATGTTGAGTTGTGCGACACAGCTAATGTACTGTCACATCTGCCGCCGGCTCATCACTTCTCGCATGCCCCTCTTTTTCTGATGAGGAGAAAATCTTGCTTCTGTTCTTTATGTCTCAGCACTCCATTTGCTAAACTATAATTAGTCACTTTATGCATTTACATGTCTTCAAGAAGCTTCGTTTCGTTCAATCGAATTTAATAATTAAGGATTTAACATCCTTCCTATATCATAAGAAAACAGATTCATATGAACATACATATCTCGGTAGCTTTGACTTTTTCAATCAATGTGCTATTATTATATCACTTTGTTGTGTTCCATCGTGACAAGAAACGAGGAATTCTCGCCATTTGACGGTTCTATTGTTCTTCTGGTGCCTTGAATCGAAATTATGCAGGTGTTAGATGGACGAGGTTCTGAATAAACATCACGATTTTTACAATGTTTGACTTACATGACAACATAAATCTGGATATTGTTCTTGTCATGCATATGTATGTAGCTATAGGAAAGATGCCTGAACGCTCTCTCTTTCTCTAATATACCTGACTAGTGTGTCCCTCTGGTTCCTCCACCATGTCTCTCACTATATACCATCTCCTCCCGAACCTCTTTTGTAATTAAGCCCGGATTATGATCAAGAGGTTAGCATCTTTCCTGAGGCGAGTATCCTTATGCTGGGCCTCGTCTCCTGCCTTCCTCCCGTCCACCTTTCCGCCGCCCTCCCATCCTTGTTCACCTCGACGATCACGACAGTAACGAAGAGGTTCGATCGAAAGGCACAAAAGTCCTTGGAAGCGTCGGGATTAGAACCCAGGTCTTCCTACTCATGGGTAGGATAGTCTACCAATGAGATACGCCATCTATAGCTGTCCGATTCCCTGGCATCTTCACGCGACCATCGCCTGACGCCTGATTGTGAGAGGATCCTTCTCCTCTCCCTGGTCTCCCTGGTCAACCCTCTCTCTATCTCTCGAATAACGCTTGCCCGACTACTCGCTCTGAGTGCGAGTACTGTTAGAGTACTCGAGATGGGACGCGTATGTATTTACTCCATGTTGCATGGAATATCGCGTGTTTACATGATTAGTCTATAAATAAGTACGAAATTGTCTCTGCGTTGCATGTGTTGTATAACACAGCTTCTTCTGCAATGCATTAATCAAGTAGTACAATTAGAAGTCCTGATGGAGACCAGGCAACTGTAGAGAAAGCATATTCTTTTTTGGGCGTATGCCTGCCTATCTGATTCTGTCTTTCTATCCTCTCTGCGCTTTTCTTGTTCTCTGTTTATTTCTTAACTTTTCTAGTTTTTTACTACTCGTTCTCTTCGTCTCTCGCTCTCCCTTCCTCTTTTTCTCTCCTTCGCTGATGTGATATCGACAACTCGAATGAACGCCTTATCAGTCGTATCGTTCGAAGCCCAGCATTGGCATTACTCAACACGGCCTCAATGTTCTGTTCTCAAATTTTTTCTTCGAACGATTGATTTGTTATGTACAAACATATGTGTATTTTTAAAGATTCCCTATTATAAATAAGAGTTTGATGAATATTGAATATCGACGAGGTATGAGAAGTTGAGACTGAAATGAAGAAAGACAAAGAGAGAGAGAGAGACATGGCCAACTTAAACACGAGATTGGCATAGTTGTGGGATTACGAGAATGATAAATAGAGGTGAAGAGCTAAATATAACCAACGCATACAGTCCCTTACAATTTAGTTTTCTCCATGTTGGGAACTATTGGCTTCTTTGTTATCCGGTCACTACTTTTGAAATTATGCCTTATCAATTCATCCCTCTCACTTCATCTCGATACGAATACTGTGTCGGTTTCGTGGTTCTTGTCTCAAGCTTTTCCCATCCGATCTCTGTGTTCATTCATGCTTATCCCTTTCGAGTTGTTAGAAACATGGGCTCTGTCAATTTTTTTTCTTTTCCAGATAAAATCGCAAAATGAAAGGTTCGGCAATGATAAACACGAATATAACGAACGATCTTTTATTATTACCATGATATTTTATGGCGCTTCTTCCATCAAGTCGTCCGAGTAGATCATTCGGTCTCCACCAATCAGATTGCGCGAATTCCGAGAACATAATTGTACGATCACTGGAGAATGAAATCTTCAGTCGTTAGACTCTCTCATAATGCAATAGAAAAACTTAGAATTCTTCTTTATTGCGAACTCTCGTAGACTGTCAATGGGGAATTGGTCTGCAAAGCCTGAGGTAGAAGTTCAATCCAGAACTAGGCCTGAATTCTGGTATTATCCTCCAGAAGACAACACTGCACCGTCCGCTCCACCAAGGTTTATTTCTTTTCATTTCGAGAGGTCGCTTTGGCTGGCATCTTACAATGCACTATAGAATATGTATAAAGTATAATACAAAAAAGAAGAGAAACAAATTAAGTCGTTCGTTCTGATGATTAGGCAAATTCCGGCGCCTACTTATCACCAGCCTTCTCCCTCTTCCGCGCCGTTTCGAACAAGGTCTCTTTCTTCTTGTCCCTTTGGCTAGCATCTTTGGATGAAATACGAATAAAAAATAATCAAAAAAGAAGAACATGAAAATATTTCGCTCGTTCGCGTGGTTAGGCAAATTCCGGCACCTACTCCACAATAAACTTCCCAAGCAGTAACCTACTACATTAGCCTAAAGTAACCTTCTTTTAGTTCTAGTGTAAGCAGTCAAGCCAGCTCTAGCGTGTCTCACATCGCTACCCAACAATCGCAGAATACTCCTCAAAACTGCAACGTCTTTGTACGAAATCTCGACCGCGATATCAACCAGGTTCACACGAAGAGGACACAAGAGAAAACAGTATATACGAGAAATAAGAAAGTAGTAGTGGAAAGTAAAAAAAACTCTGTTGAAGGAAGAAATGAAGAATGCATTTTCTCGCTATGGTCAAGTTACGAGTTGTCGTGTCGTGAGGGATGCGAATGGCGCTTGCAAAGGATTTGCATTCGTGAACTTCTACAATGCAGCCGGAGCAAGAAATGTTTAATTTTGCTGCTCTCTTTTCATTTGACCCTGGTTCTGAACTCTTTAAATGTTAACCAGAAAAAAATGCTGGATATTTAGGCGGTGCAGTACATCAACAACGCTAATCTATCATTCAATTCGAGGCCCCTCCACGTCGAATTTGCGCGTGAGAAAGAGAACGAGGCGAGTACTCTCTCATTTTTTTTTCTTGATAGGGCTTCTTATTAAAATGCATTAACATTTTAATTTCAGAGTGGAATCAAGATATTCGTGAGCAATCTTGACTACAATATAAACGAAGATTCTTTGAAGATTTTATTCGAAGGCTTTGAAACCATCAGCTACATGAAGGTCTGCATATTATGGAATGTTTATTCATTTTTTTGAGTTCAGATGCATCGACGGAAAGCCTTATTAAAATGCCCAGAAAAAAAGTCTAAGCAAACTATTGAGGAAGACAAATGCATGTATGTATTTTGAGCTCCACACGAATGAAAGCGGAAGATCGAAGGGCACCGCCATCATCAGATTCGATGACGAGGCAGAGGCTGTGATGGCAATGACGGGGCTGAACGGAGTGGTTATCTGCGGTCGACCAGTTCGAGCTCAGCTCGCACGGGATAACGTTAGATTATCTTCTTTCTTATAATAAGGATAACGTTTTTTATTCGTGAAGATAATAAGGCTTAAGTACATTTAAAGATTTAAAAAGAGAATAACAAACCCATTTTTATACAATATTTCCAGTGCTGAAAACAAGAGTATTTTCTAGTAAAGAACACGATAATTTCTTCAGCAGTACAACTACAACAACGGCGCCAGGACAAATCAGACCGTTGTGAATGGCCAGCCGAAAGAGAGGAATAGACGAGGTCAGTCGTTCTGGTTGTAACAATTAGTTATGTAAAATATTGCAATTTTCTATTAAATCTTCAGAATAATCAATCATTTCTTTTCAGGGGCGAGTCAACCGAAACCTGCTGCAGCATCCCCTGCGCTCTCGCCAACCCAGTGCGTGATCTGCCTGGAGGCGCCGCTAGAGAGAGTCTTCTCGTGCGGGCACGCTGCATGTGCCGGGTTCATTTCAGACTTTCTTCCTTATTCTTCCTTCTGCTCGGGCTTTTAGTGCTTTCTTTGAGTGTGAAGGAAAACGCGATCGATTTGCAATAGTCATCCTAAATTAGAAAGCAACTATTAAAGGAGCTCGGAACACATTCGTAATTCGTTTGAATTTCCATGGCCTTGTCTTCTCTAAATGACATGAGCTTGTGTCAGGAAAAATGGCGCGGATTCAAATGTCTAATTTTTTTGACCTTTTTTAAGATGTGCCAGTCGACTGTCCACTTGTCACATCTGCCGCCAGGCAATCTCCTCGCGAATGCCGCTCTTCATCTGACTTCCGATCTTCTGACTCCCATACATTGCATCGTGCACTTTAAATTTTGGCCTTCATGCACATGTTACATCTGTCCATAGGGATGCACATATCTCTGTAATTACATAACTTATCCGTTCAATTTCAGTCTCTACTTTTGTCTTTGCTATGTAAATATGTAGTAAAGACGAGGCGCTTATTCTGTTCCTTCTATCTTTGTTCCATGCCAACTGGTAAACAATTTCTGTTCTCTCTTCGTTTGAATTGCTAATCATTCGCCATATGCTATCCTTCTCCCTTAAAAATCCTCTATTTTCACCTGCATTCTTAGTTTTCTTTTCCACGTCATATTCATATGAATTTATCTGGCACTCCTGTTTTCTCCAATGTTGAAATCTCAAATTTGCTTTTTATCGATTTCATTGAGGCAATTTCGTGTCTATTATATCAGTATTTTCTGCGAACATCAGTTTTGAAAGCCACATCGATATTTCCTTTTTTAAATCATTTATCGCCTCTAATTTTTTCGACTGAATCTCTCTCTCTGCTTTTCTAGTTCCCTCTATATCTCTCACCACTTTTTGTTTCTTACTCCTTAAACTCTGTCTACTCGTTCTCTTCGT
The DNA here is from genome assembly GCA_945643635.1 of Allodiplogaster sudhausi. Classification (NCBI taxonomy): domain Eukaryota; kingdom Metazoa; phylum Nematoda; class Chromadorea; order Rhabditida; family Diplogasteridae; genus Allodiplogaster; species Allodiplogaster sudhausi. The sequence continues at coordinate 1,996,689 of CALZFC010000251.1, forward strand.
CTCTCGCTTTTTCTCTCCTTCGCTGAAGTGATATTGACAACTCGAATGAACGCCTTATCGGTCGTATCGTTCGAAGCCCAGTATTGGCATTACTCACCACGGCCTTAATGTTATATTCTCAATTTTTTCTTCGAATGATTGATTAGTTATGGAAGTGTATTTTTAAGGGTTCGGTGTTAAAAATAAGTATTGTATGAAGATTGAATATTGTTTGATCAACGAGGTATAAGAGGCTGAGACTGAAATGGAGAAAGACAAAGAGAGAGAGAGAGAGAAGAGGGGACAGAAAAGGGTTAGAGCAAACTAGAGAGATAGATGGAGACAGAGATGCGAGAGAGAGATCACCAATATTAATACGATGTAGTGGGATCGCGAGAAGGGACGGAGTGAGAAATAGAGATGAAGAGGTAAAAACTACCAACGCTTGAAGTCCCTTGGTCTTCTATCTCTCTCTTGCGCATCGTTGGTTTGTTAATATCCGGTCCCTATAGAAAACTATGCGTTACTTTATGCAATCATGTTAGTTTATGACGCTTCTTCCAACAAGAAGACCTTCTGGATCTTTCGGATTCCACAGATTTGTGGGAGCGAATTCCGAGAACATAATTGTGCGAGCTCTGGATCGATGTCGCCAGTCGTTATTCTCTCTCTCATAATGCATTGGAAAATCTTATTCGTACTCTCGTAGGTTGTCCATGGGGAATTCGTCTGCAAAGCCAGTTCAGCCAATTCAATCTCGACCTTGTCATGAATACTTGGAAGATGCTTATGAAGACTATCCTGAATACTGGGAAAGTATTCATGAAGACAGGGAAACTGCAGCCGCTCACACCTGCGGAAGTTATTCTCCGCATCACCAGCCTTCTCTCTCTTCCGCGTCCCATCGACCAAGGTTTCTTTCTTTTTATTTTGCCAGGTCGCTTTGGCTAGCATCTTACGATGAAATAAGGAATATGGATAAAACATAATTTAAAAAGAGAACATGAAATATTTCGTTCGTTCTGATGATTAGGCAAATTCCGGCCCACTTGTCCACAACAAGCTTTCCAAACAGTATCCTGCTACAGTAGTAAATCTGCAGTAATCTTATTATCAATTATACTGTAAGCAGACAAGCCCGCTCTAGCGCAGCACACAACGCTGCCCAACGATCGCAGAACAAGCCTAAAAGCTGCACCGTCTATGTTCGAAACCTCGACCGCTATTTCAACGAGGTTCGCAAGAAGAGGGTTCAGGAGAATTAAAAATAAAATAAATATTCTTCTAAAAAAAATACGAGAAATGAAAAGAATAAATACAGTAGTGGAAAGCAGAAACTCTGTTGAAGGTACACATGAAGCAAGCATTTGCTCGTTATACCCCAGTTACGAGTTTTCGCGTTGTGACTGATGCGAATGGCGCTTGCAAAGGATATGCCTTCGTGAACTTCTCCAATGCAGCCAGCGCAAGAAATGTTCCATTTTGCTGCTGTTCTCTTTTCATTTGACCCTGTTTCTGAACGCTTTAAATGTTGAACAGAAGAAGAAATGCTGGATATTTAGGCGGTGGATTCCATGCACGGTGCTTATTTCATTTCAGGTTTATCAGCATTTTTAGAGTGAAAACATGAGAACATAGATATGCGATAAATATGTAAATATATAAGTCCCTATAGCTGACGTGATCGGCTGCTTCTAGGCATGCCTACGGTTTAACGACAACGAAATTGTGGAACATAGAAACAATCTACAGAAAGGGAAAGAAAACCATAAAAGAAAAGCATGTGGAGACATTGTAACATTATTTAGGCGTGTGTGACAGACAAATGGTAGAAATAACTGAGCGAGTTAGAGATGCACTGTCAAAAATCTCATTAGGCAGTTTATTCCAATCATTATTCGGCAAAAAATACTTAAAACTATTATTTCTACATAGGTAATGTGTAATCTTATATCGATGACCTCTAGTTACAGAAATAGGGAGAAGACAAAAGAGGAGTTTGGGATCAATGTCAATGTGGTTTGCGAATATTTTATAAGTATACATAAGATCTATAAAATGTCTTCACGATGCAAGTGTGTGACAAGATAGAGCAGAGAGGCGGGCTGGGTAAGAGGGATGTTTTCCAATTCTTCTAAAGATGAGACGCGTAAATAAGCGCTGGACATTTTCTATGCGGTCGCAGAAAGTTCCTTATGAGGGTTCCAAATTTCACTTGCATATTCTAGGATAGGTCGTTCATAAATAGAGAAGAGACGCATTAATAGCGCCAGGTTATGTGAGCGGAAATTCCGCAGGATAAGAAGAGCTGGAGCGCGCGCCTTATTGCAGATGATTCTGATATGCTCAGTAAATGAAAGGTCATTAGAAATAGTAACACCGAGGTCTTGGCTTGCAAAAAATTCGGCCTTTGCCTCATTGCTTGTAATCGTTGTGCCAGTTGGGGTGACAAGAGACGGGATAGAGGGTCTCTCCTTGAGGCGGCTGTTAATGAAGGAAAAGAACTTCTTAGGATTTCGTGAAAGTGCTATATTCTTTTCTTTGGAACGTTCAAGCTTACGAAAAGCGAGGCGAAGTTTGGATGATTTAGCGTGGAATGAAGCTAGGCCGTAAATGTGGCGTTTTTGATAGAGCTTTCTAGTGGCATATTTCTAGGATAGCGGGAGAGTTGGGGGCTGACAGGATTCAATTCCAAAACCCTCCACGTCGAACTCGCGCGTGAGAAAAAGAACGAGGCGAGTAGTCTCTCATTGTTTTCTTCTTTCTTTTAGAGTAAGTAGCATTCTAATTTCAGAGTGGAATCAAGATATTCGTGAGCAATCTTGACTACGATTTAAAGGAATCTTTTTTGAATTATTTATACGGAAACTATGAAACTATCAGCTACAGCAAGGTCTGCGTATTACATTTATGGAATGTTTATTCATTTTTCGATTTCAGACGCATCGACAGAAAAGCCTTATTATAGGAGGCCAAACCATAACCACATGTCTTGTTTTTTCTCCTTTTTTGGTCAGCTAGAGCTAGAAACATCGATTACAAGTGTTCCGGAGTCACAAAAGCCCCTCTGCCCTGAGAAAATTAATAGTATTCTTTACGTTGAATGTGCGAATATTTAAAATCCTACCAGTTTAAAAAAATGATAGCTGGGTCACACCGTGGCCGACGAGACCATTAGACTCTTGCAGTTAGCACCATTTCTGTGGATTCTTTACACCGTACTTTTAACCGTTATGTAAGGGACTTCGTGGTAGGAGTTTTCCCTTATGGTCTCCTATAAATACCCAATACAAATAGTCTTTACGAAGAATTGAAGAAGTACTTTGAGATCCACAAGAATGAAAAGGGGGGCACCGCCATCATCATATTTGATGACGAGGAAGAAGCTAATATGGCCATGAGGAAGCTGAACGGATTTAAGGTGGGCCCCAGGGTTGCAGTTTTCTTGGTTTTTTGAGTTTTTTGGTGTTTTAACAAAAAACTTTTTGTTTGGTTATTTGTTTGGGGTCGGCCCAAAAAACAGAAAAAAGTTTTTACTCGAAATCTTTCGGATGTCTCTTCATCCAGCAAAATTTTAAGATTAGAGGGTTATAATTTCTCATTTAGTATAATTGTCATTTCCGAATTTTTTTTTTACTACTTTTATTGTGTTATGGCCGGTTTTTTTTGGGCCAAAAATTTTTTGGTCAGGGAGTTTTTTTGTTCTACATCCCTGGCGGGCCGTCGGCCACTTCGAGTTGAGCTCGCACATGACAACGTTAGATTACCTTCTTTCTTGTAATAAGGATAACGTTTTTTATTAAGATTATAAAGATTAAGAACATTTAAAGATTTAAAGAGAGAATAACAAAGCCATTTATATACATACAATGTTTCTAGTGCTGACAACAAGAGTATTTTCTACTAAAGACCACAATAGTCTCTCCAGAATAACGACAACAACGGCGACATGGCAAATCAGACCGTTGTGAAGGGCCAGCCGAAACGGAGGAATAGACGAAGTCATTCAATATTTTCTCTTAGTTGTTGTTGAAATCACTATTGATATTGTAAAATATTGTATTTTTTTAATGTTCAAAATGATCAATCATTTCTTAGGGGCGGGTAAACGAAAACCTTCAACCCAGTGCGTGATGTGCCTTGAAGCGGAGTATGAGAGAGATGCGATGCGCTGGGTTGATGAATTCTGACTGCCTTCTTTATTCTTTCTTCTGCGCGCTTTGGTGCCTTGAATGTGAAAGAAACGCCATTTGCAATATTCATCCTAATTCAGAAATCAACTCTTAAAGGAACTCGGAACTCATCCGTAATTCGTTTTTTTTTTTGCATTTTCGTGACCTTTTCTCTCTCTATATCACATGCTCTCGTCTACTTGTGCCAGGCATAAGGCCCGGATTAAACTGTGTGTGTTTCTTGGCTCCTCAAGATGTGCTAGTCGACTGTCCGTCCACTTGTGACATCTGTGGCATTTTTCACTTGACCACCTATCTTCTGACTCCCAATCATTCCCTCATGCACTCTGATTTTTGCTCCTCTTGCACATAACACATTTATCCATTGTGATGATGCACATATCTACGTGTGCTGTATATAGGGTTTCGGGAAGGTTAAATTTTCTAAAGTAAGACGCGCTTATTTTGTTGCTTCTACTTTTCTACTTACATATATGTATTACATGCCAACTGTTTTTGTTTCTCTCTTCGATTGAATTGCTACTCATTCGCCAATATGATATCATTCACTGTTTTCTCCTTCATTCTAATTATTCTTTGCCATGTAATATCAGAATGTACATATTTGTATAGCTCTCCTTTGTTCTCCAATATGCGATCACGATTTCGCTTTTCATTTATTTTCATTGAGACTAATGAATTATATTTATTACCTATATTCGTATTTTATACAAAAAAGTTCAATATTTTAAAAATTCGTCCAATATACATAGGGTAATTGGGTAATATTCATAGTTGGCAAAATTAGGTAAATGTCCTCCATCAAAAAAAAATGTTTGAAAGTAAAACCTATCAACATCTGCAGAGAGAAATGCTCCATCTCATAATCAAGAAGATTTTTCTGGTGAGCACAGCTATCAGAGCAGATATCAGAACCGCCGCATTAATCTACTTTGTACATTCTTGTAGCCATTTTCATTTATATTCATTTATTAAAATGTGCTGTAGAGATACATCAATGGGAGGGGCTACTTTTACCATGACTGCATGGGACAAAGAGAGAGAGAGAGAAAAGAGAAAGAGAGAGGGGGGAAGAGACCGAGAGAGAGAGAGAGAGATAGAGACAGAGAGAGAGAGAGTTTGAAAAACGGACTAGCTTGTCTCGTCGCGATAGCATGGAGTGAATTGTAGCCCGCCTGGCACTTCGAAATGGTGCTGATTTTGGCTATTACTATTAATTAAAACAAATTAAATGCGAAAAACCAAACCTGAAAATTGCATTATAAATTTTTTCAAAGTTGACAGCAAACAACTCTCAATATATTAATATTTATGTTTCCTGATGAAGGTTGGGAGGATGAAAGTATTATACAGATATTCGATATACAAATAAGTTTTTATAATTATCAGCAAGAACGATCGTGCAATTTATGTCTCTCTAATCATGCCTCCTTCCTTGATACTTTGTTTTTTCTAACTTTCTGTTGTTGCTCTCCAATTTGACAAGCTTTCCATTGACTCCAGACATTTCCTCGCTATAAGTAAGCCTTTGCAGTAAGAGAGAGAGAGAGAGTGTGTGTGTGAGAGAGAAGAGTGAGAGAGACATCTGTTGGTCTTTTTTCTCTGAAAAAATATTAAGCTTAATAAAGTGTTGACAGGCAGTTTTCGCAGCGATGCTTTGTATTAAAAAAGATCATAGGAGCAGCTTGCTGATTCGTACCGTTGGCTACTTGGAATCTAGTTGTAAAAAATTTAGCTTATGAAGTTGATGTAAAAAATATTTCCAGAAGGCGTTGCTTCTGCTGCGGCCGATTAGTCCTTTTCGCTTGATTCTTCCCGGCTGTGGATCTCATATGCAGGGTTAGCAAAGGTACAGTCACTTCTGCAGACTCAACAAAGTGTCATCGAGGACCCCCAGGATATCACTCATCTCAATTCGATGGTTATTTCTGGCGGCTACTACAATATAAATTCTACGAAGAAGAATAATAAACTGTTTTAAAAATAAGTAGCATTGTGTTCTTATAGAATTTCCTCAGCTCTAACGTCCTGATATCAAGTTGTCTTTCATATCAGTCACATTTTACGGAAGATCATTGATGAAACCCACGGTTTCATAATAATGAATAAAGTATTTTTGAATAGATTTCCTTTTCAAAGCTTCTTGAGACTTTCAAGTGAGGTTCCCGGCAACACCAACTCTTTGAGACAAGTTTATCTACCTTTTCAAACACAACAATTAGTAGAACACATAGCATGACGGGCTTCCAGAGGTTTAAGGGGGACAGAGACAATAATGACAAAGAGCTCCCAATTCGTGTTTATCTCATTTTCAAAGGTTTTGTGTTTTGGATCATGGAACACAGAACACACCGATCATAAGAGACCAATGGCCGGGGGTAATTAAAAATAGCGCTCAACTTCGGTTGAACATGGCAACAGGCCCTTTGACATATTATCCTAAAAGGTCTTGCAAAGACGCTGGTCGGAGGCTGGCAAGTATGGTTGCTGCTCAAATAATAATATCCATTCTAGGCCAAATAGAGAGAGAGAGAGAAGGAAAGACAGCGAGAGTGATTCCAACGGCTTCCTTGGCCCCGCCCCCTTATGAGCGACCTGATATAACGAAAAGTAGAAATGGATAAAAAAATTGAGTAACTCAATTTATCAACAGAATACTGTTTTTTTTAACTATTTAGATTTGTGTCGACTGATTTAATTCTTTTTCTATTTTTTTAAAGTAATATTTCATATATGGAGTTTATCCACTCTTGACTCAACGTACTTGATTAAGGCTGAACACTTTTATGACACCACGGCAACAGAAAATCACAGGACATATGTAAGTTGATGACATTGTGATGATGAAAATAAATAAGTATAAATTTTTTACATAAAAATCAGGAATTAAAAAGTGCTGGAAACATATGAGTAAGCCTGTCCCCCCCCCCCCAGTGCACTTATTCACCCTGAAGAATGAACGCCTTCTTCATCGCCGCCCGCTTCTCCTTCTCTAGAGAAAGACAGGCACTGAGCGACGGGGAGGGAGAAATAAAAGGAGAGAAAGGAACAGAAAGAGAGAGAGAGAGAGATCTCTGCGAGGTGTTGATTACGAAACTGTGAAAGAAGACAAAAATGACAAAATCTGAACGATGAGAATGAAATCTATAATAGCCTGTAATCTTGAGCCACAACATATGATATTACGCCAACGGGAAATATTTAGTTTTAAACAAAATTATTTGTTATTTCGTTAAAACCGGAACAGTTGGTCCAAAGTCTAGCAATAAAAGTGATATGCCTGTGCGTTTAATTGACTATATCGCGAAGAAAACCACTGGTTTCTAAGACATATCCAATGTTGACTTAACGAAAGAAAAATTTAGAAAATGTACAGGATTCTATCAAATTACTTCATTTATTATAGAAAAAAAATTAGGTTGTATTTTTATCTGGTTAGCCGGGCTAAAAATTGAAGCGCGCCTTTATTCGTAAGGCGCTAAAGGAACGAATGCAAGACTTCGACTCTTCTCCATTGTTCCCATCATTGCCAGAGCTTAATCGTTCTCATATTCAACATATCAGTGAATAGATGAGACTCATTGTCAGCTCAACAAAGGGTACCTCGCAATCAGTCAGATCTAATTTCCCTTTCCGATCCTTGTGCTGTCACGGAGAAGGAGGGCGAAAATGACTTCTGCTGAACGGCAGGAACGAAATAAAGAACAAACTGCTTGTAATTCTCTCCGCTTACATCATCAGTAAATTTAAATAAATTTTTTGTTCCAGAAAATATTTGGCGAATTAATTATCAGCAAAATCTGTACACGATCATACCCGAATGTAGAGCGATACGACTAGCGTTTAATATATGTACTATATCGCAAACAAAACAACCGGGTTAAAAACATACATATATTCTCTTACCCTCTGTCCCTCTATCTCTCTCATCCTACTTCCACTTTCCGAGCTTCCTGTGCTCTGTAAAATAAATGTTAGTTGTAAAAAAAACGGGGTTGTCGCAAAATAGTGATAAAGATGAAAATGGTGGGTTACCGTCAAAATAGATCCGTCGATTTCTGCATTCGTCGAAATCCACTTCTTTTTATGGCAAGTAAGCTACATGGAATCCGTTGGAAGATTGTGGATCTGTTTTATCCTGGCTGGTGATTTTCCCCTTTATCAATTTTTTTCTCGTTGATCTGGGAGCGCTGAAAAAAGAAGGCGAAAATGGCTACAGCTTAGCGGTGAGAATGAAGCTTGTAATTCATTCAGATATCGCAGATTATTGACTTTTATCTCATACATTTCTTCGTGAATTAATTATCGATCCACCGTTGTACAGATCTACGAGCAAGAAAAGTAATATGACCTAGTAAACTATATCGCATGCCAAACAAACGTGTGATTACTTTTTCCCCGAATATAATTCGCTTGTAAAGTAGAAGAAAAAAAATAGAAGGAGGCAATGAAAATGACATTCCGCGTAAAAATTGCTGATTGTGAGATTAAAGTCTTATTAATTTCACAATACTTTTTTAAGCTATAATAACCATTGCAAAATGTGAAATGTAAGCAAAAGAGAGAGAGAGAGAGATAACGAGAGAGAAAGAGAGAAAGAGGCGACCGTACATAGCTCATGGATATGACGGATGTAATTTTTCTCTAATTGTTTACAATAATTCCTGGATCAACCAGCCCATAATTCACAGCACGTGCCTATAAAATAAACACTAGTTGCGAAAAAATACCGGGTTGAAGTAAAACGGTGAAACTTGAAACTTGTTGATTACCTTGAAAGTAAGATAGCCCAAGAGACGAGAATTTTTGTGTTCATTGATGATTAGTTTTCACAGTCTCTAAATGTGTGCGAGGTTTAATATCAGTGAAGTTTTGTATATTATCAGTGAAGTTTTGTATATATGAAAAAATACTTTTTTTCTATAATCGCTACTCATAACTCTGACGTTCTTTCTCTTCGCCTCTCTGTCTCATTTGGTCTCTCTTTCTCTCCCTCTCCCTCTCTCTCTCTCTCTTATTGGGAACGGAAGGAAAAGCCTATTTTTTCATGAAATTCTTATTTTATTATTAATTAACACCGGAAGGTTAGACAATTTGTAGCAATCAAAGTGATATGACTGTGTAATTAAAGTGATAGAAAAAAAGTAGACGAGATACTTACAACGAAAAAATATGAAATTTCCTATCAAAACAAATTTATAGGCCGAATTTTTTTAATGTGGGTAGCCGGGCTAAAAATTCAAACGCGCCTTTATACGTAGAATGTAAATGGAACGAATGTAAGACAGGTCGATTCTCCTCCTTCTTATCTTCTAATTATCAGTACAGTACATACATAAAATTCATTATCAGCATAGCAGAGGTTACCTCAGTCATATTTTACCTTTCATGGCTTGCTGCTCGCCGATTCCTGTGTGATGATGTTGCGAAAGTGGCGGAAAATCAGCTAAACGGCGGGAACGCAGTCCTTGAGAGATTGCAATTCATTGAGATCTAACAGATTTATATGGCGACTAAAAGAAATGTGAAGATTTTTCATAAACTGTTTTGTTAAATAATTACACCCAGTCTCAATGCTAAGCAACGAGAGAAGTGGAATGACTGTTCACTAGATAAACTAGATAGCACGCAAAACAACCGGTACACAAAGTGAACATTTTTTCTATGAATATACAGCAGCGTTTTTTACGTTGGTTTTCTAGAGAAAAAATTTAGAAAAAGTGTGGAGGATGCAAACAAATTATGACATTTCGGGTGAAAATTTACAAAACAATTTAAATTGCGGGTTTATTCTTTATCGGGCTTTACGGGCTTAAAACTCAATGACTCGTCAGAGATTCTGGACCAGCTTGCATCTTTGATGACAACATAAACGATGCGTACATGTCCAGGTGATAACATGATGTTTTTTTCACTTTCTCCTATGTATATACATATTACATACACTTCAACACATATGTATGCCCATGAAATGAAATTTATCGCGCATAAAACAACCGGTTGGAAAAACATAAATTTTCTGAACACGATGCGCATGCATTCACTAAACATATTTTTGTAAAATAAATGTGCGGGATGATATTTCATTTAAAAATTTACAATACTTTTTACATTATATGGTTTATATTTTAAATTTATATTTTAAACTGGCTTTATGAGCCCAAATTTCAAGGGCTCAACAAAAATGTTGGGCAAACTTTCACGTCTGCAAATGGCATTAAAGATGCATCCATGTCAAGGTGATCATCTTTTAGACTTCTGCTTTGTCAGGTCTCCTCTCTTATTACGAACTACAACCATAAGCAATGGTAAATTGAAGGCTTCACAATGAAGAACTTTGTTTTTTTCTTTACAAAAATAAATGACGAATTTTGCCGGTAGCGACACTGTTGAAGGTGGTTGGAAGGGAGAGTAAAAAAAAAGGAGTTGCGAAAGTATGGTTCTCGTCTGCCCCTCCCCTAATGGATTATTTCTCTGCGATCTCTGCGAGGTTGTGAGGACTACACAGTGAAAGAGGACGAAAGTGACTACATTTGGACTGCTTGTCCCAGCCTACGAGAGCATGCAATTCTTTCAGCCATAACACATGATCTTATGGCATCAGGAATTGTTTACTTTTTCCAAAAAAAAATGCTCTGTGAAGTAACATCTTTGGCAAGAATAGTAGTGATATAACGTTGCATTTAATATACAATATCGCCTACAAAACAACCGTTTGAATACAATCATTTTCTTGAAATCAAGCACTTCTCATGTTAAGCTGACGAAGGAAAAATTGAGAAAACGTGTCCGGGATGAAATGGAATTATAACACTTTGTTTGAAACAAATTTACATGAAAGGCTGGCTTTCTCATCTGGCTGGCCAAGGGCTCGAAAAATTCAAGGGCTTACAAAACGTTTGGGAAACTTGCTTGCACATCACTAACGATGCATGCATGTTAAGGTGATAGTTGTGCATTTTAGAATTCAGTTTTTTTATTACTATCAAAAACAATGCTGCATTGAGTGTTTCACAATGAGCAACTTAGATTTTTTTAAACAGCAATAATGAATTTGGAGCTGATTGCAATAGTGTAAGAAAAAAATGTTAACAGAGAAAATGTTAACTTTGTATATTAAAATGATGATCATGGATGAAGTGGTGTCTCTCTGTCGTTAGCTCTCAATTAGGAATCTATGAAATTTAACTTTTGAAAAGCCGTGATGCAGTCGACTTTTCAAAATAAGAAAGTTGATATTTCCAGATGACGCATTCAGATCCGCCCTTCTTAAGCCATTTGTAGACGGGATGTGTCATGTATTTTTTTTGTAATACTAATTGTAAGGAATTATCTGTTATAATCCTTTGAGTTTTCTTTTATTATTGACATAATTTATTTACTTACATATGCGGCAGCTTTTGGCTACTATTGGCTTAGAATAAATTTTAAATTATTTCTAACGCGCAGAAACGTGGTGACGTTCCAATGACTAATTGTTCATATCAATCATGTCTCTATTGATTAATTTATATCAATAGTGTAAGTTATCATAATATAATTTGACAAATCTTCCACATGCCAGGCAGAGACTTTGTGAGCAGCAAGTAAGTTCTCAAGGTTTGGCAGATATTTAATTTTATGCATTTTATTTTATTTTGGATCCCATAACGGTGTTCCACATTGTTTTGTACGGTGGACTATCGTCCATCAATTCGATTGGTAACTAGATTTCCATTACTTGCGCCAGTAAACCGCCTGGTTTGGGTTTTATCGTGCAGCCGAGCACGATAGCAGGTTTGGAAGCAAACATTAGATCCCCATTTTTCCAATGCTTATTTTTCGATCATCGCCTACTTTTTTTCTATCACTTTAATTACACAGTCATATTACTTTGATTGCTACAGAATTGTCTAACCTTCCGGTGTTAATTAATAAAAAAAAAAAATTTCATGAAAAAATAGGCTTTTCCTTCCGTTCCCAATAAGAGAGAGAGGGAGAGGGAGAGAAAGAGAGACCAAATGAGACAGAGAGGCGAAGAGAAAGAACGTCAGAGTTATGAGTAGCGATTATAGAAAAAAAAAGTATTTTTTCATATATACAAAACTTCACTGATAATATACAAAACTTCGTTGATATTAAACCTCGCACACATTTAGAGACTGCGAAAACTAATCATCAATGAACACAAAAATTCTCGTCTCTTGGGCTATCTTTCTTTCAAGGTAATCAACCAGTTTCAAGTTTCACCGTTTTACATCAACCCGGTGGTTTTTCGCAACTAGTGTTTATTTTATATTCACGTGCTGTGAATTACGAGCTGGTTGAACCAGGAATTATTGTAAACAATTAGAGAAAGATTACATCCGTCATATCCATGAGCTATTTCATCGGTATTAAACCTGCCACTTACTTAGGGACTGCAAAAATCAATCATAATTGCATACAAACTAATACTATTTTATAGGCTATTCCACCAATTTTCCACAACCCGGTGGTTTTTAACAACTAATGGTCATTTTATAGAGCTCGAAAAACAATGCTGTGGTACGAATGCTTTCTTTGGAGAAGATTAGAAATTAAAGAAAAAAAAACTTGTAAATAAATAAACATATAAAACATCTATATACAGCAATTGACTTAATTCTGCGACTTTCTTCTTCCTCTCTCTAATTCTCTCTACTTATTTTCTCTCGTTCCTCTTTCCCCCTCCCCTCTCTCTTTCTCTCTCTTTTATATGTATTTCACATTTTTTTATTGTCCTCTTATAATATATGTAGAGATATTCTTATGGCCAGAAAAATAACACTTTAAATCACTGCTATTCCCATTTCTAGTTGTGAAGTAGATTCTTTTTTTTTTATTGTTTAAACTGCCGAGTTTTCAGTTTAGAATATTAGCTTGTACAATTAAGGGGGGGGGGGGGAATTCTTGGCTCGGTGCCAAAAATGTGGCCTTACAATTAACAACATCAAAGTTCTGATCACGGTTATGCTGACCGCAATCCGTTGCCAACGTTTTATTTATTTTATTTTATTTGAATACTTTTTTCCAAAGCCTTGAAGAGAAGGCCCGGCCCACAATAAAAAAATTGAAATCTCTTTCATTAGAATTTCGTTACATCCTTTCCACTTTTTGAAAATAAATTTTTACTTCGTGAATACAAAAAAATATTCAGAAAATGCATGTCTTGACCCGGTTGTTTTCTATACGGTGTGGTGTTTTAAACGCACAGTCATGTCGGAGTTCTTGCTACCTTGATCTCCACCGATCCTGCTAATAATTCACCCAGAATGAAACTCATCATTTTAAAATCAACCTTTTTTTTATTGATAATAAATATATTTTGGAGGATTCCTCTCATAGTCTGCAAGCTCTCTACCGTTCAGCTGTAGTGCAATGGCTACAGCTGAACGGTAGAGAGCTTGCAATTCTCTCAGATTTAAAAGATTTATTTTAAGTCATTTGGAAATGGTGACTTTTAATAATTAGTTCCTTTGTGAACTAATTGCTAGGAAAAGTATATGCGACAGGGCGACAGTATGATTGAGCGTTAAATGCACAACATACTATATGGCATACAGAACAACCGGTTCAAACACATTATTTTCGGAAATTAATACGCTTAAAAATATATATGAAAAAGTGCAGGATGAAGCGAAATTAGGATATTCCGTGTGAAAATTTCAAAATAGCTTAAAAGTGTGAAAACATTTTCCCTTTTTCACATCAGTCATATTTGACAGAAGAACATAGATGAAACCCACAGTTTGATAATAATACAAAGTATTATTGAAAAGATGTCCTTTTTAGATGTTCTTGAGACTTTCATGAATTTGCTCTTATGAGATGAAAAAATATACTAATAAACTAAAAAAAGAGTAAATTTAGCTTTTTTTTACACCATTCATGCCTAAATATTAAAATCTTAAGCAAGGATAAAGCATTTCCTCAATCTCTCTCACTCTGTCGCTCTCTCTCTCTCTCTCTTTCTAATTTGTAATTCACACTTTTTGTAATGTTTATTCCGCTCATATAATAAAGTGCTCCTGTAGCAATTCCGATATAAACTTGCTCCATCGCATCCAAGAAGGCAGCGTCTCCTTTTCTCTCTTTTTATCCCTCTCTCTCACTCTGGCTCAAAATTCATTAATTTTTTTATTCAAAGTTCCTCTTTGTGATAATTTCATGTATAATGCTTCTGGTACATACGAAGTACACAACAAAATATTAAAATCCGAATTGTACAATTAACTTATAGTATATTACGTCTCCAGAATCCTGTTATCGCAATATAAACCCGTTAGATCTAAAAGAATAACAATCTCTTCTTGACTTCGTTCCCGCCGTTTGGCAGCAGTCATTTTCACCCTCTTTCTCCGTGACCGCATCCAGGGATCGACGAGCAGGAATCCGTAAAGGGGAATATAGATCTGCATGATTGTGAGGTACCATTTGCTGAGCTGACAATGAGTCTCATGTCTTATCACTGATAAGTAGACGAGTTTTGATCAATAAACAATAAGGGATAAGAGCCGACCAGCGCTTTCAGTCGTTCAATTAGCGCCTTACGAAAAAATCTTGAATTTAAAAAAAAAAAGCTAGCCAGCTTAAACAATTACGGCTCATAATGCAAACTTTTTCATAAGAAATTACATATTTCTGTTAAATCCAGCACACTTTTTTTTAATTTTTCTTTCGTAAACTCAACATGAGAAATATTGAAAAAAATGTGTATGTTTTTCAACCGGTTGTTTTCTACGCGATGTAGTTCATTAAATGAACAGTCATATCGCTTTTATTGCTAATGCATTCAATCTTACATATGTTACTTAATTCAAAAACTTTTTAATATAAAATAAGCATTTCCTGCCTGTTTCAATAAACTCTGTCTCGGATCCAGATTACATGTTATTATTGATTGCATTTTCGCCGTTCAGCTTTTCATTCATTTTTCCTCTTTCACCCTCTTTCACGGAGTCGTAATCACCACCTCGCAGATATCGGAAAAGATGTAATAAGTAGAAAATCTGATTGATTAAGTTATGACAATGAAGGAACCTAGTGAGAGATCTTTTGGACTTCCGTTTTGCAAGTTCAACTCTCATTTAAAAAAAAAGTACCACCAGAGTCAATTCGATAAGGTATTACAATGAGGCACTTCAATGATGAATTTTGAGTACGAAGCGACAGTGCTGAAGCTGATAGGATAAGGTAGTAAAAAAAGAATTGCGAACGTTTTTTTCGTCTGAACAAAAAAAAATGAGATCCATTCAAACAATTGTCTCCGCCTTGGTCTCTGATAAGGAAAGCTGAAATATATATATATATATATATATATATATATATATATATAATCGTTTCTTCATTTTCATATCTTTTTTGTTTTCATTTTTGTTCTTTTTCTGTTTCTTATTTTATTTCTAATTTGCCGGCTTTTTAAAAAATTACTTATCGCTTCTTATTGTTTCGTATAATTACACTGTTAACTCCACAATGTAGATACTGGTCCGGTATTATAATGCAGTGAAACGGTCGAGACGGCGAAACGGGGAGAAAGCAAACTATAATAGCTTTCAGCCTTAATATATTTGTCATCAGTGAAAAAGGTTGATTTTTAATGCTGAATTTCTTTGTACACACAAACGAAAAGTAATTCAAGAAGTCCAACATGACTGTGCATTTAATACACTATATCGTACAGAAAACACCGTGTGAAACCATACATTTTATGTCCTTTTTATTAATTAGATTTCTCAAATTTAATTCACGAAGCAAAAAAAATTTTTTTAAGTGGATGGGATGCAACGAAATTAAGGCCTTCTTTTTAAGTTATAGGCTAATATTTTTTTATCAGGCTGGAAGGACCCAAAATTCAAGGTTTGTACAGATATTTTGGGCCAACTTGCATGACTGATGATGACATAAACTCTGCATCCCTGTCAAGTTTTCAATTGTTCATTTAAGACTTCGAGGACTACAGTTTCTTTTTAATTATTACTAAAGGCAATCATGAGGACTTTGGAGGACTTGATATTCTCCATTGAAAAGTCGACCATCTAAACAATAAAAAAGATTTTATTTCTCAGTTGAGAATAACGGAGATTTAAAATATTATTTTTCACGTGATAAGAATACCTTATAAAACAATTTTTATTCTTGTTGCTAGAGCGCAATAAACAATGCAAAAATGTGAAATATGTACTACATAGAAGAGAGCGAGAGAGAGAGAGAGAGAAGAGTGATAGAGTGAGAATGGAAGGTTGAGATAGAGAAAAGAGGTGAGATGCCATAGCTTAAAAAGCTTGCAGGATGCAACGAAATTATGACATTTCTTTTGAAAATTTCCAAAACTCTTGCATTACTTTGGTGCCGTCTTTGCTAAACAAAAAGAAACTGTGTTAATTTAAACAAAAAAAATCTAGAATGCCTTTTGAGCCGGCATCGGCACTGTTGAAGGTTATAGGAAAAGGAAGTAGAGAGGCGTTGCGAATGTTTGGCTCTCGTCTGCACATAAAAACATATTTAGCGGATATAACGATAGCCAGAATACATTTTCTGTCACGTCTAATGGCAAGGTACAGTATTCGTGTTTTTCCAGACATTTATATGAATGTATCATATCCATCAAGATCTAACCATGTTTGTTCAAATTCTGGCGCATCGCATAAGGGCAGCTATGAATGAGAATAGCATAGAAAGCTATATTTATTTCAGAATACGCTTTTAAAAGATATTATGAGGCAACAATAAACGTTGCAAAAAAAGTGAAATACATAAGAGAGAGAGGAAAGGATGCGACATATGTGATACTACTGAGCTCTTGGATGAGATGGGGCCAATTGACATCGTATTGGCTGCAGGAGCACTTTTGATGATCTCGTTCATGGGGGAAAAACTTTTAATGGTTAGGAGACAAAGTATTGTATTATTTATAATCTTGCGGTTTTTTGCTGACAAAAAAGAGTAATTAAGCAAAAAAGAACAAATAAAAAAATGTTAACAGGCAGCTTTATGAGTGGCGCGTTGTACAAATAATGATCATACTTTCGTGATGCGTTCGCTGATTGTGAGCTCTTTGAGTTTCTATTTGTAATCTAAGAAATTTAGCTTTCAAAGAAGCCTGATGAAGTCAAAACATGGACTCCTGCTCGCCGATCTCTGGGTAATGATGTTGTCACAGCGAAAGTGGGCAAAAATCAGCTGAAAGCGTGAATGCGGTCGTTGAGAGTTGGCAATTCATTGAGATCTAACAAATTTATATGGCGATAGCAGGACATTTTAAGATTTTTTTCCGTGAAATAATTAGTAGCAAATGCGCTCTTAGCAATAAGAAAGGTGGAACGACTGTTCATTAAATAAACTATATAGCATGCGAAACAAGCGGTATAAAACGTACACATTTTCTGAATGGAGCCGTGGTGGTAGAGTGAAGCCAATTATCAATTGGGCAGCTGGGACATAGACGCCGTAATTGTTCGTTCTTTGTGTTCGCAATATTTCCTCCGGCGCTTTCATTAACTTTTCGCATCCATTCTACAAGTTGTAATTCACCACTAAATACTCGACTATTTAAACGACAAAAATAATTGACTGCGTTTGAGAATAGCATTTAAATCCTGAAATATACGCTTTTTTGTAATATCTATACAAAAAGCGTATATTTCAGGATACGCTTTTTGTAAAGATACTATAAGAGCGAAATTAGCGTTGGAGAAAAGGAGGCTACATATGCGATCCGATCCTGTTCTAATGGGCTCTGCCTTTGGCTTTTTATTCCCTGCCACCAAAATTTGGAAAACTCAACTATTATCTTTCGTGCAAGGTGATGTTCAGCAGTGAGAGGAAACTTTGCCGCAGGGAATAGAGTCACACACACAGGAAACATATTCGTAAAAGTCGTGCTCTACCGAAAAGGCTAAGTAAATATTCGTAGAATTTAGCTTTTCGAGCGCCGATTTGCGCCCAAAGGAAGCATTCGTAGTTTTAAGCGGTGTGTCACCTCTACCATCCCTTCTGCTCTATCCAGAGTTTTATGGAAACTTTTCTTACAATGTAACCCTTGGAGTCTGACAAACGATTCTTTATATTTTAGCAATCATTTCCAAAAAAACCTATAACCCATATACAAGAGCATATCTTTGTACTAACGTTAGTACCTCAACAATATAGAACCATGTACAGTAATAAAGCTATGTTACAGGAATACAGCCAAATTCACTACAAAATGGGGTACCGCGGACATTTTGTAGTTTTGCACACCATGACATGCAGCGTGTTTTCCTTCCCAAATAAGATGCATTTTTCATTGTCTACCTCGTAATATGTTCTTCGTTGGGTCTCTCTTTGATCTGCAGCACATTCTTCCACGTTCTCCAAACATTTATGAAGTAATTATTGCCAAAAAATTTAGATTTAGATCCTAAACTTAAGTGCAAATAGACATATTAATAAAGATTCTCACGCGTTTGTGACTATTTATTCCATCACAATTCGAATAAATAGACATAGAGATATAACATGGAGCGAAGAAAACGAAGTTGAGTTAGTAGACAGGCCAATGTCGAAGAGGAACAACCAATGTATTGCTATTGTTATCATAATACGCGTCCAAGGGGTGCGCATTTGCAAGGGAATCGAAGTCAAGAAGAGCAAATGATTGAATCAATTGAATAGCATATTATAATATCAGATTTAACGTTTTATTCCTACTTGTTCTCAAAAGAAGAAACCTTGATGCACTGCTCGCGTCTCTCCGCGAGTGCGAATCCGTCCTCGTTGAAGTCACTGCGAGGAACGGAGCCGAGAAGCCAGCGGGACTGCAACTGACCAATTGAAAAAAAGAACAGTACTCAACACCAAGAATGCGCTGTTTATGGAACAAAAAGTAGCAGTATTGTAAAATAGACTAAAACATCCACAACGAAAGAAAACCAACCTTAAAGGAATCTCGGGCCGACGAAGAGATGCGCAAGTCTAGTTGAACGTCCAATCGTTCAACAGAATACCACCTGCGAAACAAAAACCGATCAGTAACCAACATCAAGGCTTAGTTGTTTATTTAATTAAAGTATGAAAGCACAAACTGCAAAAAAAGAAATAGTACTCAACACCATGGTTTCGTTAGTTAGATTTATAAGAAACAAAGTAGCAATATTAATACTGACGTTGAAAATTAAAAATTTAACGATAAGAGCCAGAAAAAAAAGAAAACCTCAAGAAGAAGTCCTGAGGCCGGCGGCGAGATTCGCTCGTCCAGGCGGATCCTCACTTCAGGCTGCAGCCGTCCACCCGCAAAACCAAGTCTGAAGCAAGAACTCACTTTCAATAGCTATTTTATACAAAACAAATGGTGTTCATAGAGAAGGCAATGATATACTACTCAAAAATAAGAAAAAGAAGCAACAAATCCATTCGCATAAAAGCAACGCTTCATTTTGGTGTGAAAATCAAATTATATAATCATCAGAAATAGTATTAAGAAGAAATCATACTTTACGGACTACAAATCGCTGTAATTGCAGGCGTCCCACTGGTCGGTGGTTCGGGTCCGGTCAGGAGCAAAATGTCTTTCTCTCTCTCTCTCTCTCTGTCTACTTTCAGGTACAAGCAACGACGACGACTCCCAACATCACAACGGATCACAGGTTAGCTAAATTATCGACTTTTGCGAACTTTATTGGCGTTTTATTCTATTTCACTGCTATTTTGTTCACCAAACGTTCGAAAACAAAGTAAAAATGCCATTCGCAAAAGAAAGATAATTAGCTAACCTGATCTGTAGGATGGTGGGGCAGCGATGAGGAGAGAGAGAGAGAGAGAGAGAGAGGGAGAACGAGAGAGGGAGAGAGAGAGACATTCTACGAATACTTCCTTTGGAGACACTAATTCTCCCTGCGGTATTCACGAATAATTTAGTGTTATGTTAATCACAATAATATATTAGTACCTCCTTTCGTGATATATCACGAATATTTTTTCTCTGTGCAGCATGATCTCGATCTGTTGTTATATAATGTATATGTCTTTTATTTACGACGGAATTAATTTTATTGTTCTTTGTATAAATTTTTTCAACGGTCGGCGACGAAATGATCGCTGCTTCTTTTCGTGCCGCATAAAATAAACATTAGTTGCGAAAAACCACCGGGTTGTGGTAGAAGCTAATAAAGATGAAGATACCGTATTTTCTCTATTAGTACCCCCCCCCTTTATTAGAACCCCCTTCTAATAGTACCCCCCTCTGATAAAGCCATTGAAAAATAGAACCCCTCCCTCTAGTAGAACCCCCTCCAATAGTGCCCCCCCCTAACAGCCTAATATCTCATCTCGAGACGTACTTCGAATGGATCCTGGAGGCATGGGATGCTCTCTCCAATAAACTGATTGCAAATTCATTCAAAATATGAGGTAAAATGGCTATTCCCGTGATGATTCCTATGAATTCGAGCTATGATTCTTCTTTTTGAGAAAAAAATTTTGTTATCAAACTTTTAGTGTCTCACATTGAAAAATAGAACCCCTCCCTCCAGTAGAACCCCCCCCCCCCTCCAATAGTGCCCCCCCCTATCAGCCTAATATCTCATCTCGAGAAGTACTTCGAATGGATCCTGGAGGCATGGGATGCTCTCTCCAATGAACTGATTGCAAATTCATTCAAAATATGAGGTAAAATGGCTATTCCAGTGATGATTCCTATGAATTCGAGCTATGATTCTTCTTTTTTGAGAAAAAAATGTTGTAATCAAACTTTTAGTGTCTCACATTGAAAAATAGAACCCCTCCCTCCAGTAGAACCCCCCCTCCAATAGTGCCCCCCCTATCAGCCTAATATCTCATCTCGAGACGTACTTCGAACCATAGCAGATGATATTACACCATCGGGAAATGTTTAGATTTTAAACGAAATTATTCGTTTTTTGGCACAGGCAAATGCTGTTTAGCAATTAAAATGATATGCCTGTGCGTTTAATTGACTATATGGCGTTCAAAACCACCGGTTGAAAAACTTATAAATGAACTTCTCATGGTGACTTAACGAAAGAAAAATTTACAAAATGTGCAGGATGCAATGATATTACGGAATTTATTATAGAAAAAATTGTAAGTTGCATTTTTTATTTGGTAGCTATGCTAAAAATTCAAGCGTTACTCTATTTTCGTAAGGCGCTCATGGTACGAATGCAAGACTGGTCGACTCTCCTCCCTTCTTTCCTCCATGACCAGAGCTTAACCGACCACATCATCTACTTTATTCGAATTATCAGTCTATACATGAACATCAGTATCAGCTCAACAGAGGATACCTCACAATCAGTCAGATATATTTTAACTTTTATGGAATCCTACTCGCCGGTCCCTGGGTGATGATCTTGTCACTGCGAAAGTGGACGAAAATCAGCTAAACGGCGGGAACGCAGCACAAAAGAGCTTGTTATTATTTGAAATCTAACAGATGTACATATACCGTATTTTCTCTATCAGTACCCCCGGGGGTTCTATTTTTCAATCCCCTGGCGAGAGGGGGGCACTATTAGAGGGAGGGGTTCTATTTTTCAATGTGAGACACAAAAAGTTTGATAACAACATTTTCTTCTCAGAAAAAGAAGAATCATACTTCGAATTCATAGTTATCATCACTGGAATATCCATTTTACCACATATTTTGAATGAATTTGTTCATTGTGGAGAGCATCCCATGCCTCCAATATCCATTCGAGGTACGTCTCGAGCTGAGATATTACTATTAGAGAGGGGGGGTCTAATAAAGGGGGGGCGACAACCACCAAGAAGTCACTCATCTCAACTCGATGGGCAGCTCCGGAGGCCACCATGGAATTTGTTTTAGGGGAAGAAGAAATGTTGCATATTGTGATAAATGTTTTAAAATAGCGTTTATTTTGTTCTCATCGAATTTCCCCGTCGTTAATCAAATTGTTTTTCATGTCCGTCGCATTTAACAGAAGACCACCAATGAAACCCACCTTTTGATAATTGAAAAGATGTCCTTTTCAGAGCTTCTTGAGACCTTCATGTATTCTCTCTTTAATAGACATGATAAAGTGAAAGAAAGTGGTCTAATAAATTTACTATAATTTTTACCTTCACTATAAAAAATATTTGAGGAGAAATTCAATTAAAGAATAAAGTTTGCTTAAAATTGGAATTTATAAAAAAAATATTTATATATAACAAATAGGATCCCGGTTGTGGCCCGCACTTTGAAGACGTGCTCCAGGACGACTTTGTTGGTGCAATAATGGATCATTCCTTTGGTCATTTACTTTTCAATTGCATATTTTATATCGCGAATAGAATTGTATGATCTGCTTATCCAATTCACCTTCGTTCACTCTCTCCTTCTCTCTCTCCCAATCTCTACGTCTATGTATCTCTCTCGCTCTTTCCTTCTTTCTCTTCCTCTCTCTCTCTCACTCTCGTACTCTCTCTCTCTCTCTCAACCCGGTGGTTTTAATGTTTATTTTATGGAGCTCGAAAAACAACGCTGTGGTAAGAACGTTGGTTGCTGAACATTGGAAATGATTTTTTTTTTTAAACTTGTAAACTTATAAACATATGAAACATCTATATACAACAATTGTCTTCATTCTGCGACTCTCTTCTCTTCTTCCGCTCGGGTCCTCCCTGTGGCGAATTCTCCTATTCCTGCGGAATGTAAAAAAAATGATTGTGTAACTTTTCTACAACTTTTGGATTTAGAAAAGCGAAATCCGCTCGGAATTTAGTCAGATATAGTAAACGTTACGTTAGATGAGAAGAGTAAGAAAACTTATTGTCATAAACAATGTCAAGCTGTGGTAGTAACCGTAAAAGATAAAACGGATTATAGCGTATTATAAAAACAAAATAATTCTCTGTTATGGCTCAGGATTACAAGCTGCTGTAGATGGCGTTCTGCAGCAGTCATTTTCGCACCTCTTTCTAGTCTCCACCTCGCAGAGATCGAAGAGCAAGAATCCATTAAAGGGAAAATAGTGCATGGGTAACCTATTCACTGTTAAGTAAAAGATGTGATAGATTAATGTTTTGACAAGGAAAGAAATTATGAAGAGATAGGGAGAGAAAGGGAGTGAGGAAAAGAGAGAGAGAGAGAGAGAGAGAGAGAGAGAGAGAGAGAGAAAGAGAGACCAAGTGAGACAGAGAGGGGTGAAGAGAAAGAACGCCAGAGTAATGAGTAGCGATAATAGAAATAAGGGTACTTTCTTTCATCTGAAACTCAATATAGAAAACTTCACAGATATTAAACCTCGCACAAATTTTAGAGACCGCAAAAATCAATCATAAATGTATACAACAATTCTTGCCTATATGTTTATCTTATTTTCAAGGTAACCAACCAGTTTCACCATTTTGACTCTACCCGGTGGTTTTTCACAACAAATGTTTATCTTATAGACCTCGAAAACACTTGATGTGATGAATGCCTGGATCACGAACATTGTAAGTAATTACAAAAGAATTGAGTCCGTCATATCCATTAGCTCTGTACGGTCGCCACTTTCTCTCTTTCTCTCTCTCTCTCTCTCTCTCGTTTTCTCTCTCTCTTTCTCTCTCGTTCTCTCTCTCTCTCTTTCTCTCTCGTTCTCTCTCTCTCTCTTTCTCTCTCGTTCTCTCTCTCTTTCTCTCTCGTTCTCTCTCTCTTTCTCTCTCGTTCTCTCTCTCTTTCCCTCTCGTTCTCTCTCTCCTTCTTATATTTCACATTTTTCAATGTTTAAAAAAGTATTATGAAATAAATAAGCCATTAATCTCATGGTCATCAATTTTGGCCCTGGAGAATTTTCATGCGGAATGCCATGTTCGTTGCCTCCTTCAATTTATTTCTTAAACTAGCAAATTATATTCGGGGAAAAACAATTACATGGTTTTCTTTACATGCGATATAGTTTACTAGGTCATACTACTTTTCTTGCTCGTAGGTTCCATTATCTACAACATTAAACTAACAGTGTAATTAGTCGACAATAAGAGGCGATAAATTCTTTACTCTGAGGGTGGAAATAGGAATAGAGAGGGAGAGGGAGAGAGGGAAAGAGAGGGAGATGGAAAGACAGTGTTTTATTTGATACAAAGTATATAGCTATTTTTGCTTCGCCGTTCCTCGTTCCTCGTCCTTGGTTGTCTCTTGTTGCAAAAAAAACTGTGTTTAATTAAGTAAAAAAGGCACAAAAAATATTAACAGGCTGTTTTATGAGCGATGTTTCGTATTTAAAATGATCATAAATGCAGCTCGCTGATCAGTGAATGGCTATTAGGAATCTAAGAGATTTATCTTTCGAATATGTCTGATAAAGTCGATGCTTAAGGAATAGTGGATATTTCCGGATAACGCAGCTTCTGCTGCGGTCGATTCTTCCTTTGCGCTTGATCCCTCGCGACTGTGCATTTCATTTCCAGAGTTAACAAAGTTACAGTCAGAACCGCCAAAGGGTCATCGACGACCCCCAAAAATCACTCATCTCAACTCGATGGTAAGTTCTGGCGGCGACAATGGAGTGTTCTTTTAATAACTTTGATTTGGGTTGTTATAGAATTGGGATATCAAAACTGGTCAAATCAAGTTGCTCCTTCGCATCAGTCAAATTTGACAGAAGATCGCCGATGAAACCCACCGTTTGATAAGAATTTCAAAAAAAGTTTTATTGAATAGATATCCTTTTTAGAGCTTCTTGAGAAAAGAATATGGTCTAATAAATATAATTAAAGAGCTAATTTTGCTTTAAAAATTTTGATGATACATAAAAAAAATAATTGGGACAGCACTCTGACATGCTTTCTCTCCACAGCACTCTGACATGCTTTCTCTTCTATCGATTTGCTCTCTGTCGTGAAAAGGGTTCGTTTCCTAGACATTAGGAAAAGTAAATTGGTAAAATTTATTTATCATTTATTCGGGCTGCTGATTTTTCTCGCTTATCGTTATTCGTCGATCTCGGAGATGTGCGCGGTGATAAAAAAAAAGAGGACAAAAATGGCAACAGCAATACGGCTAGAACGCAGACTAAAAGATCTTGTAATTCTTTCAGATATAAAAGATTATTGCCTCATCAGCGAATGTTGATTTTCTCTTTATAATTTGTGAATTAATTATCCAAAGAGAGATTGAACGAACCAACGAACAAGAAAAGCAGAATAACTTTCTAGTAACCTATATCGCATGCAAAACAACCGCATAAAAAAACAAGACATAGCTTTTTCTGAATATAGTACTCTTGAAAAAAAATAGAAGGAAAATTGTCAGGATGCAACGAAAATTATGACATTCTGTGTGAGAATTGTTCTGGGCCAAAATAGCAGAGGTTAAAAAATTTATTTATTACAAAATACATTTAAAAAAGATATAATTAGAGCGCAACGAACAGTTCAAAAATGTGAAATATTAGAGAGAGAGAGAGAGAGACAGAGAGAGAGAAAGAGAAAGAGTGAGATAATATTATGCGTTTCGAACGCTCTCGGAGATGATGGACACGAACATTGCCAATTGACGGGGCGACGGCGGGAATTCACAAAGGTTTTGCAATCACTGTAATATCAGAATTTACAATTATTTCAATTTATTTATTTAAGAATTTTTTTTTCATTTATTACAATTTATTTTAAAAGCTTAGCAAAACAAAAACCTGCAGCAAGAACTGTAAAAAAAAAGCTAAACAGGCTGTTTTACGCGCGATGCTTTGTATTTAAAATGATCATAATTGCAGTTTGGTGATAAACAGTTTGGCCATAGAAGCCGATTGATGAAATCGTAAGAAATATATATTAAATCAAGTTATTATTTCCGAGTGTGCAGGTAGCAGTTTACGTACAAAGAAAAGATTTGGCAGAGAGAGAGAGAGAGAGAGAGAGAGAGCGAGATTAATATTCGACTAGCAATTAATTTCTTTTGTTATAACAGATGTCGTATCTGCTCAAGGAATGAAGATGAATGAAAAGGATGAGAAAAATGCACATATTTTTGTTTGACGCCCTACCTGGACAAGGAAAAAAGAATGATGGGAAAGAATATCAAATTACACAGGCGATTGTTTATTTACTTTCATTTTTTTTAAGCGATGCCCTCCTTGAGAATCTGCCACAGGTTGCAATATCTCACGCATTGATATAATATGAGTATTTATTCTTCAAATAAAATATATTTCATACTCTTAACACTAACGTTAAGTCTAATTGTAAGACATTTGACTGAATTCCTAACGAATTGAGATTGATACCTTCAAAATTGTCATCTTATGTTGATGACTTTCCGCAGGAAGAGGAGACCTCGCCGCTATCTATACCCGAGCGGAAGCAGGGAAGTAAGTCGCAGAATCAAGTCAGTTGTTATATAAAGAGTCCACAGTCATGAAATTGTGCCGCCCACTTGTAATTCAGAAAGCACTAGAGGTGAGAGCAATTTTCTACACCATGATTACTTGATAAATGAGTGAATTTGGACCTGAAAACGACCGTACTAAAATGCCCAATAACTTATCAATCCCACAATACGTCATGTATGTAATATAACCATATCAGATAAACAAATAAAACAAGTATTTTAGCCATATTTATAACTTCTCATAGCTGAGATGGCGCTCTTCGGCTGCGACTAACATAAAGAAAGACAGGAAGAGGGAGAGAGAGGAGAGAAAGAGGAGGGCAGAGAGCGACAAAGGACAGAGAGAGAGAGAGAGAGAGAGTGAGAGAGAGGCTGATTGCTTTCTTCTGTTCATTCTTAGTGCATATTTTATGCCAAGTTCGTGCCTAGTCGAGAAAGGAGAGGGAGAGAGAGAAAGCGACTGAAAGAAATATTATAGAACTATCTCCCTGACTGGGGCTAATGCACCCGAATCATACTCAGCGTTCGATGCATGCACCTGAAATGAACCAGAAATGAACCAGAAATAAACCAGAAATGAACCGAGTACGTCGAGGAATAATCGGGTGCTTTAGCACCTAGTCAGTGCGGTAGATTCTAGATCATTTCATTTCTCTCGATAGATATCTCTTTCTCCTTTTACGGAGCATAACGTTTGGTACGAAATGTGAACAAACTTTGGAGAATGGCCGATCTCCATACCATCAATCTTCTCCCTCAACACTCCTTGTCACTCCTGCTCTCTCATTCTTAACATATATCTCAATAAAGTTCACTCTCTTTCTCGTTATCTCTTTCTCTTTCTCTTTCTCGCTCTCTCTCCCGCTCTCCTCTGCCTTCAGAAAAAAAAGCATGGATGAGCTTACCATGCAAGACGACAAGTATTCATCTGAAAGGGTGTATTGTAATGACAGACAGAGAGAGAGAGAGAAAGAAAATGAGAGAAGAAGAGTGATAGAGATAATGCCAGAGAAAGAGTTAGAAATAGAGAGAGATAGTGAGGTTGGCAATGAGTATTCACACAAGAAAAAAAAACCCATTAAGAACGACTGATAAGGAAGACAATCTCGATTGTGTACCTACAAAAGTTGTAATTTTCCACAATTATCCTCTGCAAGATGGCGTTCCGCTGGAAGAGGAAAATTCGTCGCTGGGAGGAAGAATGGAAGAACTTGGCAGAATGAAATCAGTTGCGACTTGTACATGTTTCCGATAATCAATTTTAGGCATTTTATTTATTATTTCTAATGTGTAACAAGAAAGTGCCAGAGAGAGATATCAAATCATATTTTCGAGCTCTCTAACATAAGTTTTAGTTGCGCTAAAACCAACGGGTTGTCTCAAGATCGTAATAAAGATGAAAATGGTTGGTTAACTTGAAGATGGGATAAGCACATAGGTGGTGATTTAGATTTTGTTTATACCTTTATGATTGATTATTGCAATCTCGAAATGTGTGCCAACTTTAGTATAAGTGAAATTTTGGACATTCAATTCTAGAGGGAAAGGCAACTTTTTCTATAGAACTCTGATCTAAGTTCTCTTCAATCGATCTGCTCTTTGACCCATTTGGTCTCCCGCTCACTGCTCTCTTCCTCTATCTCTCACTCCATCCTCTATCTCTTACTGTCTCTCTCGACTCTCTCTCTCTCTCTCGACTCTCTCTCACTTCTCTCTCCCACTCTCTCTCCATTTTCTGTCGTTTCTCTGCCTCCACTCTCCATCTCACTCTCCTAACTCTCTTTATCCTTTCCCTTTTTCTCTCTTCTTCTCTCCACTTTCAGCTTATTACACTGTTAATTCCACACGGATACGGAAACGGTATTATATTCTAATGCAGTGAATACAGGCGAGACGGCGATAGGGGGAGAACGCAGGCTATTAGAGCTTTCAGCCTATCGACAATAAAAATAGGTAGGTATTTTTTAATGATAGATTTCTTTGAGTGAATTGTTAGCAGGACGGTGGGTTGAAGAAAATAGCAAGAAGTCAGCCAT
Source organism: Allodiplogaster sudhausi (assembly GCA_945643635.1). NCBI lineage: Eukaryota > Metazoa > Nematoda > Chromadorea > Rhabditida > Diplogasteridae > Allodiplogaster > Allodiplogaster sudhausi. The sequence goes on from CALZFC010000251.1 coordinate 2,025,209, forward strand.
GACTGTGCATTTAATACACCATATAGTATAGAAAACAACCGAGTCAACACATACATTTTCAGAATATTTTTTATTTATTCACGAAGTAAAAATTTATTTTAAAAAGTGGAAAGGATGCAACGAAATTAAGAGAATGTTTGTGAAAGGGATTTCTATATTTTTTTTATCTGGCTGTCCGGGCCCAACATTCAAGGTTTCGACAGAAAGTTTTGGCCAACTTGCACGTCAGGTCAGTGACAAGATTATAATTGTTCATTTGAGACTTTTAAGACTTTTTTTACTACTACCAATAGCCATAATGAGGAACTTTTAACGCCCGGCCACGCCATCTTCGAGGCAGAAGAAAGGTTGCTGGAGGGCCAGCATGACCATGATCAGGATATTGGGCCGAACAATCGTAAGGCGACTTTTTTGGCACGGCCCCAAGAATCCCCCCTCCCCTTAATTGTACATGCTGATATTCTCCACTGAAAACTCGGCAGTTTAAATAATAAAAAGAGTCAGCTCGACGGTCGATCAAAGCATTTGTGGCCAACGGGTTGTGGCAAGATTGTGATAAAGATGAAAATGGTTGGCAACATTGAAAATAGGATGATCACATTGGCGGTGATATAGAATAGTTTATCCTTTTCTGATTGATTTTGCAGTTTGATGTGTGCGCCAAGTTTAATTTGAGTGAAATTTTGGATATTGAATTTTAGTGGATAATGTTACTTTTTTCTTTAGTCGCTACTCATTACTCCGACCGACCTTTTCATCTATCGATCTACACTCCGTCTCACGTTCCCATCTCTCTTTTTTTATATATATATACATATCTCTCTCACTCTAACCACACTATCTCTCTCCTTTCCCTCTCTCGCTCTCTATCTCTCTCTATCCTCTCCCTTCCCTTATCCCTTCCTCTCTCCACTTTCAGCGTATCTTCCTGTACGTGACACCCAGACGAAACGTTATTCAAGAAGTCCAACATGACTGTGCATTTAATACACTATATCGTTCAGAAAACACCGTGTTAAAACATACATTTTCTGTTCTTTTTATTAATTGCATTTCTCATATTTACTTCACGAAGCAAACTTTTATTTTTAATAGGTGGATAGGATGCAAAGAAAATAAGGCCTTCTCTTTACGTTGTAAGCTATTATTTTTTATCTGACTGGAAGGAGCCAAAATTCAAGGTTTGTACAGAAATTTTTTGCCAACTTGCATGCCTGATGGTGACATAAACGCTGCATCCGTGTCAAAAGACTTCGAAGAATTCAGTTTCTTTTTTATTATTACTAAAGGCAAAATTGAGGACTTTGATTTTTTTCAGACGGCCACGCCATCTTCGAGGTCGAGGAAATGTTGGCGGCAGCTGGTGGCCAGCATGACGATTACTAGCAATTTTATGTTGCCAAACGTTTCAAAGGCGACTTTTTTGGTACAGTACCAAGAATTAACCCTCCCCCCCCTCTTCCAATTATTCTCCATTGAAAAGTCGACTATCTAAACAATAGAAAAGATTACAAGTTACAATTGATTTCATTCTGCAACAGTCTTCCGTTCTTCTGTCATGTATCATGTAGTTTACCTGAAACAAGCGGAGCATAAAATTGTCCTTAATAATAGCTTACAAATTGTTTTTTAAGTTATTATTAAAGCGCGGTCAACATTGGAAAAAATTTGAAATAACTATAAGAGAGAGAGAAATAAATAAAGCGAAGACGGTGAGAGAGAAGAGAGGGTGAGGTTGGAAAGATAGCTAGAGAAAAAAGAGAAAGAGAAGAGAGAGAGTGAGAGAGAGAGAGAAAGAGAATAGAAAGAGAGATAGAGAGAGAAATAGTTAAGATATGCGACTTTACAGAGCTCATGGATGCGATGGAGGCAAGAGATATGAGGAGTGCGAGAGATTAGAGCAGAGAGAGAGACAGAAAGAGAGAGAGAGATAGATTGAAAGAGAGAGAGAGAGAGAGAGAGAGAGAGAGATTGGCAGAGATGGAGAGAGAAAGAAATACAGGGTAAGAGAGAAAGAGATATGAAAGAGAAAGAGAGAGAGATAAATATACATGAATGTGAGATAGACATCTGAAATGCGCTCGAATCAAGTTCCTCTTTCATTTCAGACACTTTTGACAGAGGATCGCCGTTGTAACCCACCGTTTCATAATCATTTAAAAAGTTTCGTTGACTACATATCCTTTTCAGAGCTTCTTCAGACTATCATGAATTATCTCTTTTTATTAGTGAAAGTGGTCTAATAAATTTAATAAAAGCGTTAATTTCGATCTAAAAAGATGTTTTCTTCGCTTTAAAAATTTAAGAAAAAGTGAATATTTCGCGTTTAAAAATAGAATTAAAAAAAAATTAACTATAAAAATAAAACCAATTAGGAACCCGGTGGTGGTCTTTGACGACGCGCTCCAAGTCGACTTTGCCGGCACCGTATTGGTAATCATTCATGATGCTGACTCGCCGATGCAGTTTTAGAATTTACTATCTTGCTAACTTTTTTTTAGCTAACTAAGCAAAAAATAAGATATTATAAAATCTTCTGGTATATAAACGCCACAATTGCTTGTTCGATGTGATCGTAACATTTCCTCCCGATTATGGCGCATTCATAAACTTTCCGCATTCATTGGACAAGCTGTTATACAAAAACTTAGCTTTTAAATATTGGCTATCTTTGCGTCTTTTGTGTGTGTTTAAAACAACTGTGTTTAATTAAGCAAGAAAAAGAAAAAAGAGCAAAAAACAAACAAGAAAAGTTACCAGGCTGTTTCCGAGCGATTATTTGTATTAAAAGTGATCATAAAAGAAGTACGCCGATTTCTGGCAAACTTCCGGTGCATTGCGATTAAGAATATTAGAAATGTAGCTTTCGAAGAAAACTGATTGAGTCAATAAAAAAAATGTCCGTATGAAGCAACTTCTGTTGCGGCCGATTCGTAATTTGCGGTTGTCAGAAAAATAAGTTATATAATAAAAAAACTTAGGAACGCGGTGGAGACGCACTCGAAAATGACTTTGCCGGCGGAATACTTTAAATGCCGATCATTCCTGATGCTGATTCGCGCCTGCACGGGCTAGAATTAGCAGTAATGTAGAGTGTTTTTGTGTATTCATTCATTTGCTTTTTAATTTATTATTCTATACGGAGAATAGAATTGCTGCATGATCTGCTTATAAAACGTTAAGTTCTCTCTCTTTCTCTCTCTCTCTATATCTCTATCTCCTTCTCTCTCTGCCCACCCTCTCTCACTCTTCTCTCCACTCTCTCTCCATCTCTCTCTCTCTCACCGTCTCCTCTCTCTCTCTCTTCTTTTCTTCCTATACCTCCCCTAGTTTCCTTTATAATCAAAACGTAATCGATCCAATCTGCTACTTCTCATTGTCAGTTCAGTTTACCCCAGTTCTATTTTCCCCCTTAATTGATTCTTGGTCTCCAATATCTGCGAGGTGGTGATTCAAATTCTCTTGCAATGCACACGTGTACTATGAAATGTTGGGGAGATCACATTGCCAGTAGCCGGATTCCACGAATGCTCTCTCATGCAGCCCTGTCCCTCTGTCTCCCTCCCCCTCATTTCATCTCTCTGTCTCTCTTCTTCTCTCTCTCTCTGTCACTCTCCTTCTCCCTCTCTCTCTGTCTCTCTCCTTCTCTCTCTCTGTCTCTCTCTCCTTCTCTCTCCGTCTCTCTCCTTCTCTCTCTCTGTCTCTCTCCTTCTCTCGCTCTCTCTTATCTCATTACACTGTAAGTTGGCCACTAGGAAGCTGTAAATACGTCTTACACTGGCTAGTGATTTACAAATATTTTATTATCATTACTTGTTTATTTTTTAAATAATAAATTTAGGGTTGAAGGCATTGGAGAAGAGTTAGCAAGAAAAGCAGTATGACCGTGCATTTAATAAGCTTTATCGCATACAAGACACCTGTTTTCCCCTGCATTCATTATTGTTCGCCGAACTTGACTCGCAGTGCGCTGTGAACAAAAAAAAACGCGAAAATAACTACAACTTAACGGCTACAAGAGCTTATAACTCTTTCAGGAATAACATACAACAGGAAAGGTTAATTTTTCATTGTGAACTAATTAAATATCAGCACACAGCTTCAAGTACGAAACGTTATATAACTGAAAGCGTCAAGACGTCATCAAAGCATATTTTTCCGAGTTCTCTATAATTAACATTTGTTGCGGTAACGGGTTCATGCAAGCTGAATATAAAAATGAAAATGGCAGGTTACGCTGAAAATATTATAACCGAATTGGCGGTGATTTAGAATTGTTTATCCTTTTATGATTGATTTTGCAGTTTCGATGTGTGCGCCATGTTTAATTTAAGTGAAATATTGGTTATTGAATTTTAGAGGAAAATAAAAAAATTCTATCGAACTGTACTCTGTCTTATTTGTTCTCCCGCTCACTCCTCTCTTCCGTTATCTTTCTCTCGCACTCACTTCTCCCACCATACACACTCTCTCGCTCTCTCCTTTTCGTCTCTCGCTTTCTCTCCTCCTCTCTCTCCCTCTCCACTTTCAACGTAACATCCTTAATGCGATTGACCACCAAAAATTCAATTATTACCTCTTATTGTTTCGACTTAATTACACTGTTAATTCTACGTTCTAGATAATGCACGGTCTGTTAATGCAGTGGATACAATAAATTTGTCATTGATCCAATATAGGGTGTATAAGGAGCGAATAAATGAAATGTTTGTGGACTCTTCCTCTCTTTCCTCTTTTGGAAGGCAACTGAGTTTGTAAAAGAGAATGCAGTTATCCAAGCAGGTGATATGCTTTTCCTTTTTGGATGGATGGTGTTAAAACAGAGTGCGAAAATGACTACAGCTAAACAGCGAGAACGTATATGGTTAGGTAATACGACTGAGTCACTCTCCAGAAGGTCATCGATGACTATCTAGAACTGACCATCTCAACGCGATGGTTAGTTCTAGAAGCGAAGAAGAAGTTCTTTTTTATAATGAAGAATAAATGCTATATGTATATTGTGACAAATTTGCTTAAATATCGTTGAATTGAGTTCTTATAGAATTTCGAAAGCACAAACGTAAGATAGCAGCCACATTTAACAGGTTATCGCGAATTAAAACCGCCGCTTTATAAAAAAAGTTTTCTTGAATAAATATCCCATTCAGAACTCCTTGAGGTTCTCATGCAGTGTTTTTTTTAACAGCTGTAATAAAGTGAATGAAAGTCTCTAATAAAAATTTTATTACCACAAAAAATTTAATTTTCGCTTAAAAATAGAATTTATAAAAAAAATAAATTGGAATAAAAAAATAAAAACTTTGGTGCTCGATGGTGACCCGCCCTTGATGACGCTTTCCAAGATGATTTTACCGGCGCAACACTGAAAATTCCAATGATGTCCCGATGCTGACTCGACGTCGCCACAGGATGGAATTGACATGATATCCACAGCCGGAAAGTACACAGTTATCTCACAAAAGAAATACTGTTTTATAATCTTCACATCTATTGTTAAGTTCAACATTTCCGATTAAATTTCGAGCAGATTTCGCTTTCCTACTTGCAAAAGTTTTAATAAAGTTACACAATCATCTTTTACATGATGCCATTCCGCAGGACAAGAAGAAAAAAACCGCACAGAGGACCCGATCGGAAGAATGGAAGAAAGTCGCAGAAAGAAGGCAGGTGTTATACAATGAATATGTTTATATGGTACGACGGAATCCATTTAAAGATTTCTATTTCAGTCATCACAGCTATAATTTTTCCTAGATGAGTTCACCAACTAATCAAGTTTCACATTCATCTCAGTTATATCCAACAGAAGGTCGCCATTGAAAACCACCGACTGATAATTAATATTTTTATTGCATAAATATTCCTTTTAAGCTTCTTGAGGATCTCAGGGATTGTTTTCACTGGTATAAAGAAAAAGGAAGGCGTCTAATAAATTTAAATGTTTGATGCTCTCTTTCCCTTTCTCCCTCAATGTCGAGATGGTACCCTTCGGCTGAGACTAACAGAAAGAAAGACACTGAGGAGGAGGGAGAGGAGGAGAGAAAGAAGCGGGCAGAGAGTGATAGGAGATAGAGGCTTATTATCTTGTTCTGTTCATTCTTTGTGCATATTTTGTGCCAAGATCGTGCCTGGTCGAGAAAGGAGAGGGAGAGAGAGAAAGCGACTGAAAGAAATATTATAGAAGCTATCTCTCTGACTGGGGCCAAGCACCGGATTCATATTCATGCACCAGTAATGAACCAGAAATAAACCAGTAATGAACCGAATACGTCGAGGGTGCTTTTGCACCCAGTCAAAATAGAGAGAGATAGTGAGGTTGGCAATGAGTGTTCACCCAAAAAAACATTAAAAACGACGGTTGCGGATAAGGAAGACAATCTCGATTGTGTACCTACAAAAGTTGTAATTTTCCACAATTATCCTCTGCAAGATGACGTTCCTCTGGAAGAGGAAACTTCGCCGCTGCGATTACCCGAGCGCAAGAATGGAAGAATTTGGCAGAATGAAATCAGTTGCTTCTTGTACATGTTTCCGACAATCAATTTTATTCATTTTATTTATTATTTCAAATGTGTACCAAGAATCTTCACTCTCTGGGAGTTATCAAATCATATTTTTCCGAGCTCTCTAAAATAAATATTGGCTGCGCTAAACCCGACGGGTTGCGGCAAAATCGTAATAAAGATGAAAATGGTTGGTTACCTTGAAGATGGGATAAGCATAAAGGCGGTGATTTCGAATTGTTTATCCCTTTATGATTGATTCTTGCTATCTCAAAATGTGTGCCAGCTTTAATATTGTGAGTGAAATTTTGGACATTGAATTCTAGAGGAAAAGTCTACTTTTTCTATATTACACACAGAAAAAATATTCGTAGTTTGTAGCGCGCGCCCAAAAGATTGAGGAAGAATTCGTGAAATGGGCGCGGCGGCGCCGAAATTTTTACGAAATCGATGTACAGTAAGAATTCGTAATCTGCACGGCCGGCAGCGTGCCTTATCGCTCCTGCAGTTCCATACAATTGAGTATCCCACTCTCAAACTTCTGTCGTACTTTTGCAAATACTTTGTCTTATGCAAATACTGAGTGTTATATAAATTTATCAATAATCATCTACAGCCAATAGCCAAATTTTACAGATTGCACACAAGTGAAAGCGGTCGTGGAAACAACTAACTGAAAGATTTTCCAGATTCATCTACAGTAACCCGTCAAATATTACAGACTGCACACAAGTAAACATGACCGTGGAACCAACTAATTACAAGAAAGTCCAGATAAAGAATCAACAATGAAATGGTTATCGATGAAATTGAGCTCGGTAGACTACAGAAATTCACAGGAACGTAAGCAATTTTCAAAATTATAGCCCTAAGTGCACTCTGCTCCAAGATGAAATAATACACACAGAAAAGGGAGTTACGTGGAGCGTAACTTTCGACCTTAACTTATAAGCGGTTCTACGGCACCGGAACAATTTATGTGGTTCTTAACGTTTCTTACAATGTGCATGCTCACAAGATACGTGGGGCGTAACATAAAAGTTATGTTCTCGCCATTGCGACGGCAGGGTGCCCAGGCCCACAAGATACGTGGGGCGTAACTTATTCGCTGATGCAAAAAAGTTACGTTCTCACTCTAACGGCCAGGCGGTTAGAATTATGGACAAAATGAATTTTATGTATATTCTTTGTATGTATATTTATCTAATAAAACACATTATTATTATAAAATATGAATGAAAACCTAATTATAAATATGGCAAAAGTGCATTGAACTGACCTGTGATCGCTGTCTAACGCTGCGAAATAGAAATTGAGTTGTACATGCTTTCTCATGTTCTCTCCCTCTCTTTCCTTCTTTCTTTACTTCTTTCTTTCATTATTGTTTCTTTCCCTCTCTCCCTTTCTTCTCTCTCTCTCTCTCTCCCTTCTCTCTCTCTCCACAGGTACATGCCTGTCTATGTTCATTTGCGTGCAGAAAAATAGACAGAGAGAGAGAGAGAGAGAGATGTCCTAACATGAAAGGCATAAAGCATCCTATTCTCTTTCACTTCTGATTCATCTGTTAATCGATTTTCATGTGTATGTTCTTCAACACTTTAGAACAGCATCATTATTTCATTACGCAAGTAATCTGAAGCAACTTTGACAGTCTAAACGGGCCTTTCAAGATATGTAACAAGTAAAGTCGACAGATAGGAAAATTTTACCTATAATAAGGAGAATGAAATAATGCACAAGAAATTCCACTTCAGAAATATATATAAAAAGATAATTCACAAGAAAAATCGAGTAACTAATTAGCAAGAAAGGAAAACAAAAAGATTTCAATCACACAGTTCCACACTTTAGAACAGCGCCATTATTTCATCTGGCAACTAATCTGAAGCAACTTTAACAGTTTAAACGGGCCTTTCAAGATATGTAACAAGTAAAGTCTATAAATTGGAAAGTTTTACCTATAATAAGGAGAATGAAATAATTCACAAGAAATTCCACTTCAGAAATATATATAAAAAGATAACTTCCATCTAAATCGGAAAACATTCACAAGAAAAATCGAGTATACTAATTAGAAACCAAAGGAAAACAAAAAGGTATAAATCGCATAGAATATTCAAAGTAATCTATTCAGAATAAATCTAATCTTGAAAAAGAATGGCGCACTACTCCAAATTGAGCTCCCTGAAGATTCTTGCAGCATCATTCGTCAGCTTGTTGTTGCTGGTGACTCCAACCATGTGCGAGAGGAGTCCGAGGGCCGGGGCAACCGGAGCCGGAAACTTGAGGTTGAACAGCCAGTATGAAGCGATGAGAGTTAGTAGTCCTTGTACGAATCCACCTCGGACCTTGAAAAGGAATGATAAATAGAGAATGATATTAATGGGAAAGATACCTCGAATTGCACGAAGATTAGTGTCGAGCGGCTGAGCTGTCGATACTTTGCCTTCGAAAAGAGCTGAAGGAGGCAGAGCAAAGCGAGGAGAGAGGAACCTTCTGAAATACAAGGGGAGATTACGGTAGTCGACGTTCTTTTACTGAAATTTTTTTTAGGAAAAAGTTATATAGCTAAATGCTATACTCCACCCCATGCAATAAAATACATTGTCGTGGCAAAATGATAAAAAAAACGACGTGGGAAGGGCCTGAAACGGCCAAGCTATATCTATGAAAAGGCTGGGCAGGTTGCAGTCGAAATGCGCTCCTACAACTGCAGTTAATAACAGCCGAATTTTTCGTGTATTTATGGCGCTTGGCAGCTTGAGTGGGCAGATAATTAACAAGAATCAAGAACAAAGAACTCCGCAAAACGTCTTCTTTTAATAATGAATTCATCACTTTTATTTTGTTCCATATTCTTCTTTCCATTTATAACACTTCTTATCTCTTCCTATTTTATAAAAAAAACGTTGCTCTAGTATCACAGCTATACAGTCACCTAACGTATACTGACTCCAAAAATGCTATTACTGTAGCCGAGCGACACGATCTCGTCGAAGGAAGCAATCAACTCGAAGGCGCGACTCAGAATCTCCTTATCCTCGTTCGAGCGGCAGTACTCGACTAGCCGTAACTTAAAAAAAATCAATGATAAAGAACTACTAGAATCAAACTATACTTAAGGAAATTAAATAGCATAAACACAGACTAAACGCGCCGCTGTTAACTGCAGAGAGTAACGGGAGGGAATATTTCGAATATTTCTATTTTAGATACCCGTGCATTTCATAGAACTAAAAATTGCGGATGTTCTCTACTTAAAAATAGCATTCGATCCGGCTCAAAATATCCCTAGTCGTCAAAGCATCATGTAAGGCAACGATCGTGTTAGAAATAATGTATGTTCGCAGCAATCTACCAAACTGTTATGTCCAACGCAGTTTGGCATTGACAACAACAATTAAAGATGCCATGGTTCGTAATGCATCTATTAGCACTCAACTTTTGGCAGAAAGGAGTGTAGAAACTAACTCATAACATGATATTCAAATATAATGTTTCATTTTAAGCGTTAAAACCATTCCAATCAAAATATTCACAACATAGCGTTATAACTATTACTACCTGATCTGCCGGCAACGGCGGTGCTCCCACCGAGAGTCCAATTGATCCGCTTCACCGATGATACCGGAACCTTAAGAAAGAAATGAATAATGTTGCAATGAAAAATGAAAGAGCTAATCACTTGGAAAACTAAATAGAATCAAACAAGTGAGAAAAAAACATTTTCGCCCGCTTGCACCGCATTAATAGTGTGATGCCTGGTGTGTATTTGCAATCACCCTAGCGAATTCACGGTCGAGGCTGCGTTTGCAATTAAAACGCGACTGACGGACGCTTTTTTTTCCAAGACAATTACAATCGTAGAGAAAGAAACAGATGAAAAAATACGGAATAATGTACATTTTATTATGTTGCACGAAAACAAATTAATGTAAAATATGTAAAAGTGCGCAAAAACTTTTTTCAAGCACTTTTGCGCGCATGTGAATGTTAACCCGAAGTGTCGCCGCTCGACGTAGCCTAACTTGCCAGATCGGACGAGATCGCTACTTCGTGATGAGAGCGTAACTTTTCTTTAATGCAGATAAGTTACGATCCACGTATCTTGCTTTTCTTTGTGGAGTGGAGCGATTCGGTCGAGCATAACTTATTTTGTGTTGGTTCATTTTAAGTATATCCCCACGTATCTTTCAGGGGTTCACTTAAAAAGTTACGTTTTGACTCTTAGTAGACGACGACGTCATAGAGAGCAACCACTTGACATGTTTTGCTCCACGTAACTTGTCCACGCTACTTTGCTAGCATAACTTATTAAGAGCATAACTTTTTTTTCTGTGTGTAGATGAAAGAACCACTTTAGAATTGAGAGCTTTTTGCATCACATTTTAAGCATATTCCATATATCTGCCATGTTCGGGGATTTTCATACATCTTTCTTAAAATTTTAATGTCGGAACATGGCTTGTCAAAATCTGAAGCTTTCGCTTTTCTCTGACGGTGAGGCCGAATAAGCATATGCTTTGGAGAGGCCATACTTTTATACAAATGCGGCATCCGCGTATGCATAATTGTAGCTTTTTTGTCATTCCCAATACGTCTATGATCTCACTGAGCCTCTACAATTTCACTCTTGATTCTGACATCAAAAATTGTACCGTACGAAATTACCCGGAACTAAAATATTCCTGAGGTGCGCTTATTGCTAGTTAGATTCAAGCAGATTCGTACTTTCGACTGAAAGTCATGATCTTGACGTTATTCGATCTCGAATGAACTTCTAAATGTCCCTTTTCCCAGACTCGTGAATGGCAACATTCTCGTTGCGCATGTGTTCCAGTGCTTCATTTTTTGAAGCTTTCTCTCTCTCTCTCTCTCTCTCCCTCTCTCTCGTTCTCTCTCTCTCTCTCCTCACACGGGCGAACCGGAGAAACGGAAGTTGAAAAAGATATTTACTTTGACATGAAATAAACACATTAATATGAAAAAGATTACCAGTTTTTGGCATGTCGCCCCCCCCCCCATCTTTAAATTCGCTGAAGGGTGTTCTTTTTTCACAATGCAGAAATATTAATGTATTCTTTGATTTTCTCGCTGGATCAATAATATAATTAAAATAAAATATATAAAACCCGAAGGCCTTTTTGTAGTTATTCGAAAACATGTTTTTTTGTTATGAAGGATTGGAGCGCTATGACTCATACTTGTTCTATACTCCAGGCATAAACTTCACAAATTAATATTTCTAATTGTTCAAGGATTTTTTTATTATTATATCAGTCCAATTTTCCATTCGGTTTACTCTTCTGCTGTTTTCAAGTTGTTTATGCAAGTTGAGAACCATCAATTCAACTGAAGATCAGAATCACTCACCTCATAAATTGAAATTCAGAACAACCTTTTGAATTAAGAATACAAGAAGTTACTTTCCTCATTACGATATTTGCTGATGTGGGACCAAAAATTCACAGCTTTCGACAGCGAACAATTTTGTGTGCATTTTTATGACACAGCTTTTTTACTTAAAATTTTTTGCTTCTTCTTTTTCATTTATGGTCGGTAACAATTTTTTCTTTGCTTTTAGTTTTATCTTTATTGTCCTGAACAACGCCAATTCTCGGCTAAATAAGTATGTATGTATGAATGTGCAATTCACATACATATTAATACATACATATGTATGTTTGCTACTGCAAATGTTCCCATGACAATGAGAAATAACAATTCTGAATGATCGCACATTGGATTCTCGTTAATAAAAAGAAGGCCATCGATCCAATCAACAATGCTTTCTAATCTACCAACACTTTAATACCGAGCTTCCATTGGCTCGCTGCCAAGTCAGCCCGGCCCATCTCACTTGCCAGGTCGGACCTCGGGCAGTGAACCTTGTCAACTATTCAACTGCCCATTCGATTGATCGCGTTCGTATTAGCAATTGCTTTAGTATGGTGAATAAGCATGTGCATTACTTTGCAGATGCATTTTTTTTTGTCTGAAGGGTCTGCCAAACAGAGGAAAAATCTTTCTAAAATAATGAACATACATATGTATGTATTTTTGCACATGCATACTGACGAACAATTTCATAAGACATACGTATGTAAAGAAAAGGGCGTTGCCGCATTGTTTCGCAAACTGACGATTATGCCCTGCATGAAAGATTAGAGCAGCGACGACTGATAAGCAGTATCAGACCTTCACCTAAGGTTTTCATAACTTTCATAAATGAAAGAAAAAAATGAATTAACACACAGCACATTGGAATAGTGGAATTCCATTCACTTTTGCTTACAATGGGAAAAATTTTCAAACCTCGCGCCAAATTGCTACTAAGAATATTATTTGAACTTCCCGCAATTTTCAAAAAAAATTGAACGGGAAAACACTGTGGCCACCGGGGCCAACGGATTCGTGCGTTGTTGCAGCATATCGACGCTCGCAACCGACATTAGCCGGCCTTTTCTTTGAAGAGAGAGTACGATGGGCACAAGCAGTGAGATAGGAGGAGAGGGATAGGGTACCCGTTTCAAAATGAACTAGTCCGATACTTTCGAAAATCCGACAAAGATAGGTTGGAAGGCATTGCTAATAAATAAAGTTTTGGCATCTTAAACTCTTTTTGGATTAGCACAAGCTCAAATGATCCTCATGGATCAGCACTGTGCACCATTTGGAGGGGGGGTCCTTCTTTCACAGCAATTGAATGGAACAAAGCGCTGCTTACTCGTATGCAATTGTTGGAATTGGACGAAAATCTGGGTGGTAAGAGCAAAATATGTTCTTGTGTATCATTATATAGCTGCTGAATTTTAATAATCCTGTAGTGAAAGAATACTGACATCCCTACTCTGTAAATAAAAATAGGCTAACTGGCAGGATTGTGGAAGGACTGCCGGCCACTCCACCAATTAGCCTTCCAAATTCACGCAGGAAGGCTAACTGGCAGGATTGTTTTGTAACGTGCACCAGGCATTATTTGCAAATTCGACCACGCACCTTCTTATCCATCTGCACTTTAATTTGTAAACTTCACGTTGCATTGTGCACAACAATGAAACACACTTTATAGCCGTCATTTTCTGATTTTTCAATTACAGCTTAAAAGACTTATTTGTAAAAAGATCCATAGTCTAAAAGTGAATATAAGTCTAAAGGACGATTCAAAATAAGAGTATACACAGAAAGTCAGCCTTAGAAATGGCATAAAACGAACGGGAAAACGATTAAGCAAGTATTTGACTTAATATGGGTTATTTTTAAATGAAGGACGATCATCCGCAAAGCAATCACTACCAAGCAAGTTAATATTGCGCGGAAAGGAGTTAAGGATCATCAGAAGTATATCTTCGATCAGGCGTTCCTCTCCTCCTCTTTCCTCCACATCCCAAGTGACCAGTGCAGCCATCGCCAGCTTCATGGCATCGTCAGCCTGTAGGAGAAAATATTCTTCTTTGAATTTCACTTCAAATTATATAATATCAATACAAAAATTGCCAAATATGTAACATAAAACGAAATCAATTTATATCCAAAGTGTACAGTACCCTTGGACACTCTGAGTTATCTGCTTAGTCCTACCAGGAAAGGAAAGGGAGTTGACGGCAACAAGAGTCCCTTTACACTACCTCTCATCTCGGTCTCGGGAGTGGGGTCGATGTCGCCCGGCTTGAGCTTCCGAGCACTCGCAGCTTCATCGTCGTCCAGGCCTTGCGCTGCGCCTCGTCCAGCAGCTGTTCGTAGCTGAATAAATTGCTTTCTTTTAGACTATTGTGAAAACAGCGAAATATTAAATAAGCCCTTCTTAAAGCAAGAAACAATATTAAAATGCGCATGCTGGTAAAAAAGAACGGGGAAGAAAGAGAGAGAGAGAAAGAATAGAAAAAGAGAGGGAGAGTGAATGAGTGAGATAACCTGCGTGCAGCAGCTCGTTCGCAGTCCACTCCCAGGGGCCGGACGACGAAGAGAAGCAGTGAGGCCGAGGTGGGTAGAGCGGAGGGACGAGCGAGAGCCAACTCTCTTAACAGTCACAACTTTATACTTACTGTACCTTGTGTACAGTATACTCTGAAATCGAGAAGAACTTCAATTCCCACTTTACAGTATCACTCACTAATAATCCTTCAGAAGTAAAATGTGCTGAATAAAAAATAGCTAATACTCGAAGCAACTACAGCATACCCCAGATCTCTGGAATAGAAAAAAAAACCTAAAATAATCAAACATTACGCGTACTGCTAACTTCTGGTTGTGATCCTTGAGATGCAGCGTGGGACGGCGTGGTGTGTCTTTGAGGCTGCTTGGCCGGCTCATCGTTCTCGCAGCCCCTGCCCCTGGCTTCACCATGAACATATTGCACAAATTCATTCAAAATCTTCCATAAAACGGATTTTCCAGTGATTATTCCCATTGAGGCCGAGCTATAAATCTCTTTTTTTAAAGAATAGAATGTTGTTAGCAAACTTTTAGCCAGTCACATTAAAAAATAGTACCCCTCCCTCTAATTGAACCCCCCCCCTCCCCTCTCTAATAGTGCCCCCTCTCGCAAGAGGCATTGAAAAATAGTTTCCCCGGGGGCACTAACAGAGAAAATACGACACGTATGTGTAACCTTGCATTCTTCCAAGTGCTCGAGTCTACTGGTCGTGGCGGCCACAGAGTTGCATCGGCAAACATTTTTTTTAATGGCGGGAACCTTCACTGATTGTGAGAGTTCAAATTAAGTGAGGGGTAGAGAATACACCGTAATCCCCCGATTAAAATTTTTATCTTCTCACGGATAAAACGGGGGATTTGTACTTCGGGACAATGAAAGTGCCTAGGTCAACCTGACTAAAAAAGGCAACTTTATTTATTCGCCGGAAACCTCCTTTAAAAAAGAACAAAGACATCTTTCGCAACATCAGGCCGTAATGCTTTTGAACAATGCGAACAATAAACAATAGAAAGGCTAAATGCTTTAGGTGTGGCCTATTCATGGTGTTCATTGATATAGCTTTAAAAAGCTTATTGCTATACATGTATAA
The DNA here is from genome assembly GCA_945643635.1 of Allodiplogaster sudhausi. NCBI lineage: Eukaryota > Metazoa > Nematoda > Chromadorea > Rhabditida > Diplogasteridae > Allodiplogaster > Allodiplogaster sudhausi. Next base: position 2,040,741 of record CALZFC010000251.1, read on the forward strand.
AACACTTTATGCAGAATACATTAAATATGCCTGTAAGTATAAGAAATACTTTCAGGCATCATCTGTATATGAATAATGTATATATGTACATATGTATGTATGTATATATGTGGTACATACATTCATACGTTTCCAGTAATATTTTGTGACTTACGCAGATTAATCCATGGTATTTGTGAAGCATATATATATGTATGTTTGATCGCGGTCTGACCGACATATTTCTTGAGTACATTCGTGAAAACAAATGGTGAATGGAATGTAAAAATTGTCGATGCCGTGCGCCTTTCTGTTTGTATTGTACGAGGTTTTTTTTTCGTTGCCAACGACCACAATTTGCTGTCCTCTGTTCCATACATACATTTATCATTCCGCAACACTGGATTACAATGTATGTTCATGGCTTTACATAACAACGTCATGTATTGAAGAGATGAAATTTCACATGCATTTATTTTTTTAAACTGAACATGGCTGTTTCTTTTGGTATACTTGATTACGGCTGCCAAAGAATTCACAAAATTCAATTAATGTTTTATTGTGATGTATGCATGATATTGTAATGATATTATTGGCGTATGTCAAATAAACTATTCATAATGTCTGGATCCCATAAACCGCCTTTTATTTGGTTGAGTTAATTAATGTTGTGTAGAGAGCGAGATCATAGAATGAATTTTGGCAATATACATGTATGCATGTTGTGGGTGGAAGCCATTTCAAGCGGCGGCATAATAATTATTAAATTGACTTCAATATTCTTTTCTTTGGTTACAATTTCATATACATATCTATATAACGATAAATTTGAATCAAAAATGTGCCAAAACATTTTACATATCTTTCTACGTTACCCAAAAAACTACTTGATCCTATTGCAACTCCGCTTCATTTAATTACAGTGAAGCGGCCTTTTTTCTAATATATATATGTACATAGTTTTCAGAAGTTCATGAACGTGCAATGCAACATTCATTCTTCATTACTTTTCAATGTGCCTTCCTTCCGATTCTACTTCTCGCGCTCTTAATATATTCTGCTTGTCTCTACAAAATTCAAAAGCTTCATTTCAACTGCAAGTTAGTAGCTTCTTTCCTGTCAATTTATTCGCAAGCAGGTTTTTGTACGGATCTTTTCTTTTTACAGATTTGCGCTATACTTCTGGCTGATTTCGTACTACGTTTGGATAGGCGAAAATGTTGTAACATTCGTGCACACTGCAATCGATCCTTCGGCAGAGCCAAGTTTGTAATGCCTACATTTCTGAATACAAATATTAATACTGAATACTTTTGATTGAGAGTAGTTACTAGAAAGACTTTAATGGATTCTTCTTGGATATTTTTAATACCGTAATTTACGTACTCGGAAACAATGGATATATTTTTGTTCCAAATTCATCCAGAGCCAGCCGATGCCGCATACCTCGCCCGAGCCTTTGGCGAGTTCCTCTGCCTCGGTGCCGAGAGTGCAATTGTAGCAGAACGATTCGTTGCCATGCGACTGCGCTCAAACTACGGAAACTCGCCGAAAATCATGACGCTCGTTGTAGTAATTGCAGTTAGTCAACATCAACTATTACTCTTTGTGTCAATAAATTATTGAAATAGCATGAAATATGAAAAAAACTTAATAAAATTATTTGAATATAATTTGTTGCTAAAATAAAATAAAATAAAAGCGATTATAGTATTCATTCCTCGTTTTTGCAGACGTTATTCAGTGCAACATACAGTTGCGCTCTGGCCTATGGTATGTATTTTGAAGATTAAATAAATGATTCGCTTTCAGATTAATATATGTCCTTTTCTAGGTCGCAGATTCGTTCCCTACATCGCGCTGCAAATTATTTTTGACGTCATATGTATAGTCATGATATTGGTGCGAACTTCTCGCTTAGTTGTTTATATATATATATATATATATATATATCTAATCTATGTATTTACATTTATAAATATATAATATATGCACAAATAAAATGGGTGTACAATTTATTACTATTTACATTTAGTTCAATCGCTTTATCCACGTCCGAAGCAGAAATCTCTATAGAAATTCGCTCGGAAACAGTGACCTACTAAGTCGATACCAGGTAGACACATTAATTTCTTTATTATCTTGGGATAATAGTTTTTGACTACAATAAGTAAGTAAAACAAATAAAAACTAGTCAATTTCATAACATTTAGCTTGGCGAAGTCGCGGAACTGGGCGAAGCGATTTTTGCGGTGAATGTGGTCAGCTACGTCATGAGCTGGATCGTTGCTGCGCCATCGTATTTGTATGTCTTCACTACTCTGCCATACATCGACATTGTTTTCCTATACCGAACAGTCAGTTGTCAGCTGCATACGCTTTTTGATCAACAATTGACGGAGCACGAAACTGCGCTGTAACTATTTGAATTCCCTGACAATTGTAGTCGAGTTTCTCTAAACCACCTTCTCTCTTAATTCAAGAGAAAGATTTTGAATTTACAGCGAAAATAGAAGCCACATTATCATAACATTTCTTATGGTTAGAAAAAAAAATTCTTTCTTAATGAACGATTAATGGATACATAATTATATAATATTAAATGATCGTTAAAAAAATCTAATATTCCTCAATGTTTCTTCATGGAACTGGCCTAAAGTGCATCGTGTGCTTGTCACTCTTCATCTTTCGCTATCGTCTTCTTCGTGAAAAATTCATCGACCTCTTCGTGCCCACTCGTCTTGGCTGCGGGCCGAATCAACGAGTTCTTCAGCCCTCCTCACACGAACAAGCTCGACTGTATTTCCAGCAGCTGCACAATGACTGGAAATGAACATTCATCGAGTCATCTTTGGTAATACATAATGAGAAAAAAGAGCATGTGAATAAAGGATTATTTAACAATTCTTTCCTTAACCCTTATTAGCATGTTAGATGTTAAGGTGAAGGTGAGAAAAGTATTGTGAAAGACAATGGCTTTAATTCTTTGAAAACATTCATTTCCTGCTTATAGCAATTTTATAACAAAAAAAATCCCTATTATTTCGTGAGACCAAAGAAGAATTATTAAGATATAAATGAATGTATTTGTGTGGGTGAAGTCCATTTTTATCAAGCATGAATATTATTTTTCCAACCTCTGTGTTATTCATGTTGTACATTGTGTTGAGGGCGCTTGTCATATATGGGTCTGTATAAATTCACATCTGAATAATTATTCAATACGCAAGCGCGGCAATTATGTGTGTATTTACCATCGATTAAAACAATTATGTATTTACCACCGATTAAAATTCGAAGTAATTGTTTTGCTGGAATTTTAGAGTGAAATTTATTACTAATATTGAATACTGTTGAATTGCGTGACGTGCAAATTAAGGTGCGCAAAACGAAATTTATTTGAATTTTTACTGATCTTTTAATAGAGGCCCGTCCCTCTAATCACATGCTCGCTCGTCGGTCGGTCAGTAAAAATAGCGCAGCTAGGCACAACACGATGTTTTGATCATTGAACACGGCCATGTAAAATGTGCTTTTCACAAGAAACATTTTGTTAATAAAGATTCCGAACCATTGCAAACTCATTATTTCGTTATCAGTTAAAGGTGATGGAAGCTTAGCTGAACACGCCTTGTGATGTTGCTGGTTTTATATTCACGCAGAACAACTGATAAGCTAGACAATGTCCGGCATGTGGCTTGCCTCCTATCTTGTACTGCTTTTCGCATTCAGTCAGTATTTTGTATCTTTTATTTTTTGTAAATCTTCAAATACGATTTTTTTTCTACCGTTTAGAGAATACTATTTTATAATTTTATATTTTTGATTTAAGTGGAGAGGGTTTTTTTTCTTTTGTCAGGAGCACATTCGTGGCGACAGATTATACGCTGCGACGACATCCAACTCGGAGTTGGTTATTCCCACTAACCTACTTTCCATTCCCACTAGATGTGTATACATACGGTAGCTTAAAATGCTGATGAATCCGTAATATTTACGCAAAGAAGATGGAAACATTAGATTGGAAATGTTCAGGAAAGCATATTTTTTGAAGCTGAATCGTAGCAAGTTTGTGCGGCAGGAAACAACGCGCAGTACTTGCAAAATGTATTCGTTATCGTGTACGGTGATAGAAGTGCCAGGTATGAAGAGTTAACGTGTTATTTATCGAAATAGTAAAATTTCCATGACCATTACAACCATTTTGCTCTAAGTGGTTGAAATATAAGTAATCATTATTGAAAATTAATATCTTTTCATATTCTATGTAGCTTGTACGAAATAATTCGCGGGGATATGAGCGAGGGCACTGGCCTGTCGTGCTTTTCATTGCAAAATACGACTTTCCATATCGAGAATAATAATGCAAAGAAGGACTGCTCTGACGACTTTTTCATCTTCATGGGAGCCGAGCGAGCCGTAGCAATTGTACTTTTAATATGTGCACACATTCAGGCCCTTTAACGATTAATGTTTTTCTAAGGCCGTGACACATGAGCCGCGCGTGAAGTCAATCAATATAACAGATCTCAGTGGCCTTCTTCTTCTCTCGCCAACTGGCCGAACCAAGCTGGAATTCCTTCAGGGAGAGGAAAATGTTGGTTCTCATGATTCCGTCAAAGAAAGAGTTAATTTTTATGATCTGCTCATAATATGACATTAATTATTAAAGAGAACAAGAAGCACAAAAATCTGCTATTACTTCCTGTCGGTGTCTCTCGTATTATCTGCCAACATGTTTATAGTTGACAAATTACAAATGATGTCAACATTTAAAAAGATATAAAATATAAGGAATGAATCTGTAAGGGTTCGCCCGATACTTTTATGCATATTAAAAAGAAAAAAAAACTCGCTTGAGGTCGAAAGCATTTGCGCCGGGAGCGCCCATCACGGCATTCCGATCTACACTGTCAATCCATTGAAGATACCGGACACTTACGTCCTCTTCGGATCGCTCATCACGATCCTTGCGAACTCGTCTCGAGTTCACTTCACCATTTCGATATCAACGGATATCCTAAGTCTTTTCATCGTTCCTCTAGTTTATGAATGATTTTAAAAGCGTAAAAACACATTTTGCTGCAAACAAAGATCTTCTTCTAGACGAGCACTTCCTCTCACCCGGAAGCTTCGTCGTGGTCGGCACACGTTTGTACCCGGACGCGCATAATTTCAATGGCCAGGACAACCGCGTCGTCTTTAAGTTGGCTTAACTCGGTGGAATAATACAGAGAGCAACTTCAACAATGACAAATAAGAGTACAGATAAATAAGCGAGTACACTATTCAACAAGACGAAAGTGACGCAATGCAACTTTGATATCACTTCAACAGAACTTCAACAATGACACATCTGAGCTCTGCTGAAGTGATATCAAAGTTGCATTGTGTCACTTTCGTCTTGTTGAATAGTGTAGTCACTTATGTTATCTGTACTCTTATTTTGAGGAAAAAAAAAGCACTACTGCCTGCCAAAAAAGAAAAAGGAGTATAGAATTTGAAAGGTAGATGGATAGAAAAGAGACGATGTCGATTTTCCAGAATGAACACGAGCGTGCAAGTCGATATCTTCACGAACTATGATTTCGACTCGCAATTAAGTGGCGGCGTCGAGATCATCACCGGCGGCCTCTGGTTTAATGGATCGAGAGTGTACGCGAATAAATACATATGATTTTTTTTTTGATCGGCATAGAATTATGTAAACCCTTTGTATACAAAAAAATTGTAAAATAAAAAGGAATTTAAAGGCTGTCTCTTCCTCTGGACACTGACGCCAGCGACAACTTCAGTTATTACGGCGATGGCTTGGAGCTGAGGTTTGTCTTCTTGCAGAACAGTTTGGACACATAGGCGTGGACTTGACAATTTCGTATGTACATACATGATATGTACGCTCATTCACAACCACTTTTAAAGGAGATCATAAAGAAAAACTCCTGCAACGAATAGCTGCACGCTAGCTAAAAAGTACGGTGGAAGCAATCCACAGAAATGGTGTGGGTTTACTTCGTAGGTAACCCTGAACATGTTTAGCACAAGAGGTTTGTAGAACACATTTTATTTTATTTTCCTGGATCATGGAGTAATTTGCTTAAGAGAGCCTCTCAGTAAGGCTCCATTTGGCCCTGCCCTAGATGCAAGATGACGGATCCATACATTGAGAATGTGGTCAGGCATTACCAAGGACTACTCTATTAACTTTTTGGCAAAATTTTATTTTTATAAAAATTTTCTTTCCAGTAATACCTTAAAGTGTGCTAAAATTTTGAAAATTCATATCGGGCTTTAAAGTCAACATTTTTCACTACTCTTTTTTTATTAGATTTCTCGTCGAATACTTAATAAAACACATCTCAAGACTCTTTCGAAAAGTTTTATTTTCGATGTTAAATTTTGTCATGAATTTTTTTTTGTCATGAATTTTCGCTCGTTGAATACCTAAACCTCATTTGTGCGTGGGATTTTTATTTCAGATTAAAGAGCATGAAAAACTGTACAAGAAACGGTCCAAGGTCAGTAAAATCTCTTTCCCACAAGCCTCGAAAAAGTAACCCGAATAGGAGCCACTCTCACCTGAGCGAATATGGTAATATGGTTACAACTTGCCAAATTTGACAAGCTCACAGAAGCTAAGCAGGCAGTTTTATTCAGCATCTTATTCTCTACAAAAAGGTGTCCATGAAATTTTCATAAAACGCGCGTTTTATTGAAAAAAAACTTGAAAATTCAATTTTCAAACATTTTGGAAAATAGCTGAAAACCTATTTCATGAAGTATAGTATGTACGAGCTTGCTGAAAACAATATCTCCGTAGCTGTATCTTGTAGAGCAGAAAATTCTACACAACATACATTCTCAGCGCATTATTTTGATTTCCCACTTGATCCGAAAAGTTGATTTCAATTTCGCTGTTCGAACTAAATTTGGCTTCGGGTGTCGTTTATAAATGAGTTATCTTTAGAAATCGATGTTTTCGTTTAAAATAACAATCTTTTTCGTGTTCTTGGTATCGAACTACCCCTCTTGGGCAAATTCGGGGGAAATTTTTTTTTTCGACTTTTGACTTCCATTTCGCCATGGGCGGTCAAAAGCCGAAAAGAAAATTTCGAAATGGGCGGAGTAAGATCGAAAAAAAAATTTCAACCGAATTTGCCCAAGAGGGGTTGTTCGATACCAGGAACACGAAAAAGATTGTTATTTTGTACGAAAACATCGATTTCTAAAGATAACTCATTTATAAACGACACCCGAAGCCAAATTTAGCTCGAGCAGCGAATTTGAAATCAACTTTTCGTATCAAATGGGAAATCAAGATAATGCGCTGAGAATATATGTTGTGTAGAATTTTCTGCTCTACAAGATAGAGCTACGGAGATATTGTTTTCAACAAGCTTTTACACACTATACTTCATGAAATAAGTTTTCAGCTATTTTCCAAAATGTTTGAAAATTGAATTTTCAAGTTTTTATCGATAAAACGCGCGTTTTACGAAAATGTCATGGACACCTTTTTGTAGAGAATAAGATGCTGAATAAAACTGTCAGCTTAGCTTCTGTGAGCTTTTCAAATTTGGCAAGTTGTAACCATATTACCATATTCGCTCAGGTGAGAGTGGCTCCTATTCGGTTTACTTTTTCGAGACTTGTGGGAAAGAGATTTTACTGAACTTGGACCGTTTCTTGTACAGTTTTTCATGCTCTTTAATCTGAAATAAAAATCCCACGCACAAATGAGGTTTAGGTATTCAACGAGCGAAAATTCATGACAAAAAAAAATTCATGACAAAATTTAACATCGAAAATAAAACTTTTCGAAAGAGTCTTGAGATATGTTTTATTAAGTATTCGACAAGAAATCTAATAAAAAAAGTGTAGTGAAAAATGTTTACTTTAAAGCCCGATATGAATTTTCAAAATTTTAGCACACTTTAAGGTATTACTGGAAAGAAAATTTTTATAAAAATAAAATTTTCCCAAAAAGTTAATAGAGAGGTCCTTGGTAATGCCTAACCACATTCTCAATGTATGGATCCGTCATCTTGCATCTAGGGCATGCCTGTATGGACCTCTCCTTGAGTCTTACAGAGAGGCTCTCTTAAATGTGCGCATTTCATGATATATCTTGATATACACGACAGAGGCATTCCTCAATCAATTGAAAAACATACATACATATGTCCTGCAGAAGCGTATTATTGCAGATATCTGACCATCGTCCCGAGTAGCTTGCAGCAAAATTGGTATCCGGAATACTTCACAACGGAAGTGCGCGTTCGAGGTTGCTTATTTGGCATGTTATTATCTTAAATCATAGGCAATTAAAACGTTTAATAGATGCCATTTCCAAACCTCCTCGATCAAGAAGAAGATGCTCTTACAGAGTTGCCGCCTGACGTCACACCACCGCCTGCGCCTTTGCAAGAGACCACAGGGCAGCCGGACAATCCAACCGTCACAACAAATGACACTCCATATCCAAAAGCACCCAGCCTAGCCAGTGAACTACCAGATGTACGAACAGAGTTCCCCGTGTACACGGGCGAAACACCAGCAGCAACGACAGCAGGAACCAGAGCACCTCCTCTGACCACAAGACGTACTATCTTGCTTGCTCACTTCGTAAACGGAGAAAACATTCTGAAAAACTATCCATTTGGATTGAGCAGGGCTACAATGAAAAACATATTTGTTGTAATAGTGGGATATCTTAGGGTCACCAAGTAATAATATCCTTTCGTATCATGGTAGGTGCTGCTCGAATAATGTCAATTGCAGCCGGCCCAACGGGTTTCCCGGCCGAGGACGGCAAGTACTGCGCGTGTCGCTACGACCACCTCTGGCTGGACGTCGTCTTCCTCGTGGAAGCCACCGATTCCATGGGAAAGGACGGCATCGATGACGTCAGCTTTGCCATTCAGCTTGAATTTTAGACATGTCGGCTAAGCGACTTTGCTTACCGAAAACGTTGAGTGCATTTGGCGAATCATTCTAAACATGTTTAGGTAATCTCATTCATGCAAGGCGCTCTGTACCAGATGTCCAAGGGAGATCGACGATTCAGCACGAGAGCAGGCAGGCTTTTCTTGATTAGATTCAGAAGATTTCTACAACATATTAAAGAAAATTGTAATATCAAACTGAGTATTCTTCTGTTTTTTATTTGGACAATTACAAGAAATCTGGTAAAATTTCAAAGTTGTAAATGAATAGCGCGTTTGTGACTGCGGCGAAATGGTTGCTAATCTTTTCGTGATTTCTTCAGGAATCATTGCCTACGGAGCGAACGCTCGAGTCATCGCGCGCTTCTCCGATCTCCTCACGGATGACAACGTCGACGATATTTCCATTCCTTTCCTCGGCGGCAAAGAAACTAACATTGAGAGGTCAACCAAAAGGAATCGATTAAAGAAGCTATATGGGAAATAACTTTAATATTTCTTTCTCTTTATGGATAAATTCGCATTGGCTGAAAGCAATATGCGATTTTGTTTTCACTCGCTAAAGATTTGTAAACAAGCGAAATTTGAGAGGGCAACATTTATTGCGGTCATGAGCCACACTCCTCTGTCAGTTCATCTCTCGACCAGATTATGATCGAACTACATTAGCGCCCTCATTTAAACACACTGTTTTTAATACTGTATAAAGATTTAACGGACGGTTCCTTTAACACTACATGCAGATGTTGAGAAGAAACGGTGTTATGAAAGGAAAAAAAAACTAAATCACACCAACTCTTTCAGCGCGATGCGTCAAGCGAATGACTTGCTCTCGGTGGCGAGTGGAAGTCGCAGGGCGCGCAAGGTCATCGTTCTCGTTGCAACTGCTTTCAGGTTCTCCATCTTTTGTTATATTAAGCATAACATTTTACAATAATATTAATAGTTTTGACCAATTCGTTTGTGTTTCATATGTAGTGGTAGAAGTTTTAATAGAAGATTTAAAGGAGGCGATCACCGAAAAGTCATTGACGATAAATTAACCATCTTAGTTATTTTCGAATAGTCTGGGGCATGCAGAAAAAGAATATGTATATGAAAATGTACAAGAAAGTTCCATATTCAAGTATAATGAACATTAAAATGCAAATTTTGAATGAATTTGTGATTGGTGTACCAGGGAAAAAGCAGAACCCATCAGTAGAATCCCAACTTCACGGCCACGTACCCATCGCGGGAAAATAAAAGTACAAGGATTTGAAGAAATTGTTATGGTGAATGCTTTATCACCTTTTGGTTCATTTGTCTTAGAAAATGTTTTTATACATTCTTGTTACGCAAAACATTATCAAATAGGTATAACAGGAATAACAACCCGCTTCAAAAAACACACGCACATTAGTAGTCTACCGTACATTTTTGAGTAATTAAACGGACTTCCGTTCGATGTCTTTGTACGTTTGAAAGCACATTACTGTATTTTCGGTGATCGCCCTTCTTTAAATTTATCAATATATGTATGTATGCAAATACAGAGCCGGCTCCTACGAAGATCCGCATCAGATTGCAGAGGGCTTCAGAGAATCAGGCGGAACTATCATCACCATTGGTCAGAATGACAAGTAAAACATTATAAATTGAATTAATGAATTAAGGAGAATTTAATCAAATACAGACTACATCGAGAAGGACGGAATCGTGGATCCGAAGCTGACGTCACTGGCCACGCACACTTTCGCCTACAACAACACGAACGGAGTGTACACTTTTGGAGATGACGATCTACTCAAGGCATTCTGTGACAGTATGCAAACAGATTACTGTTTTTTTCTCAAGATTTTCCCGGTAACTTTCCTCGATAAATCTGAAGGGTCCCTGAACTAAAGGCGTAACAGTTTGTTGATTTTGGTTGGAAGCCTACTGATCTGTCGCGGTTTTGAATCACTTGGACTATTCATTCTACTTAAGACAGCATGTCTGAAACCTTTGAGCACGACCTGCCCTGGGAATTTTTTACGATTTCGTTTATGAAAATTGGCTCACCTATACAACTCGACGTCCTCAACAACATACCGTACATTTTAATTTTTTTCAGAAAAATTCCGTTCGAGAGACAGTACAGTACCCTTCATTTGTAGCATTAAGATTGAGCGTAGTTATGGATCGATGAATGTGTGTCTCGGCGACCGAAAATGCGCCATTTTGACCGAGTCGCGCGCATTTTTCGCAAGGTGTGCAAACCAGGATTTTTTTGAAGGAAACAAATTCTTGTAGCAAATATCACGCGCTACAACATATCAAAAATCTGCAGAGCACACTTTCCAAAAATGAACAAAAATGTGCCAAAAAGTGGTCATAAAATGCTCAGGGCCGTGTTTTGGGTTGAAAATGGATTTTTTTAGAAAATTTTACCCGATCGAAATTGAAGTGCGTCCAACGGGCTATCTAACGGTATCTTTGTTTTCGTCAAATTCGGAAAAATAGCCGAGTTATGATTCATCATATTTTGAAGGGTTTTTCTGAAAAAAATTAAAATGTACGGTATTTTGTAGAGGACGTCAAGTTGTATAGATGAGCCAATTTTCATAAACGAAATCGAAAAAAAATTCCCCAGTACAGCACCCAATATGCCGTGCTCGAGTCTTATGGAGAGGCTGTCTTAAATTGCACCATCCATACCCCCTAGTAGTTGTGGGCTAATTTAGCCTTTGTGCAATCCACCTAGTTCATAAGGAAAAAAAATGTGTGATTACTCAACTTTCATCAGTCAACTGCTTCTGCTCGACGAACCAGCGCAGCTTCGAGATGCCCGAGCTGGCGTCGCGGCCCGGCCTGCCCACCGGCGGCTGCTACGAAATCGTGACTTTGGCGGCCGTTGAGAGAGCGGCGCGCATCGATTGCAGAAGGAAGAACGCCTCCCTCCCGAGTATTCACACCGAGCACAAACAGAGATACCTCACTTCTCGTTAGTCGTTAGGGCTATTTAATGAGTATATCCATACATACATACATATGAGTATGGGATTCTATATTACACGTATTACCATATAATTTGCAACTGTTCTAGTTTTCCCGCCAAAAACACAGCACTGGATCGGCCTCGAGCGAGATGGAGCTTCATTCGCGTGGATCGATTACGTTAGCAGTTGTCTCCTTCATTCGTCGAAGTTTCCATGCCAATCAAGAAATTGAAAATTATATTTATGTAAATAAAAGAAATCTCACCCGCCACGTAACCATCCAGACGCCGTACGACTACTCGAACTGGCCAAAAGATGCAGACATCGGCACGGGACAGGCCTTCTATTCTTGGCAGTACTCGGGCTTCCGCACCGGCTGGTTCTCCGCGCCCTCCACGATGTCTGCCCAGTACACTTGCCAGTTCGCGCCGTGCGACTCGATCAATGACGCATGTCTTGTCGTGGTTCCGTGACGACGATGTTTATTCCCTTCCCAAATAACACATGACAATCATGCACTTATTTCTCTCTCCAAATACATGCTATCCGATGCTATCTGACTTCCTTTATATAGAAATATTTTTGGAATTAAACTTGCTCACGCTTATTTTTATGACTTTATCATCGAAACTCTAATCGAAGATGTTAGCAAGGGTGCTTGTCATATTCAAATCATGAAAATCGTCCAGACATTGTAAGCATGACATTCAACTGTGCATATTCAAAGTAGTTTGATTATTTGTATGAAGAAAAAACAATATATTGGTTCCATGTCCATGGTTGAGTCATTCGTGAATTCAACGCCCAACTTCTCAATTTATTCATATTTTTGACAACTTTGAAACTATGACTGCATACATGCATATGTATTACTAAGTACACATCTCATTAATATCATGTACATTTCATATACACGCATCAATATCACATGAACCATTATCACGGTAGCATATTTGGTCCTTATGAATGCAGAATTTGTACTTGTGTATGTACATATATACATACATATATGAAGCTGAAGTATACAATGTACATATGTATATTCATGTTGAACAGACGCGTTGAATAATTCGCGAAAGGATATACAAACATGGAAACATTTAATTGGAAGAAGGTCCAGTGTTTAAGCCTTCGTTTAGTCTAATAGACAATACACCAGTCCGTCCATTAATCATGTGTGAGAAGAAAAAAAGTATACTTTAATGAATTTATATAGTTAGAACTACTTGATACTTCAGTAACTTTTTTGTTATACATTTTAGGAATAGTGATGTGCATAATTGTTGCTTTTGTCATGCCCTATATACATTCGTCTTTGATCTCACTGACTCTCTACAATTCCTCTCTTGATTTTGACATAAAAACTTGTATCATAAGAAATATCCCGGAACTAAAATATTCCTGACGTGCGCATACTGCTAATTAGAATCAAGGAGATTCGTACTTTTGACTAGAAGTCATGGTGCTGACGTTATTCGAATGAACTTCTAAATGTACCTTTTCACAGACTAGTGAATGGCAACATTCTCGTTGCGTATGTGTTTCAGAGCTTCGTTTTTAAAGCCTTTCTCTCTCTTTCTTCTCACACGGGCGAACCGGAGAGACGTGAGATGAATAGGACATGGATATTGACAAGAAATACACACACTGATATGCAAAAGATTACCTATTTTTGGGATTCGCCCCCTCCCCATCTTATAATTGCTGCAGGGTGTTCTTTTTATTCAATGCAGAAATATTAATGTATTCTTTGATTTTCTCGCTGTATCAATATTATTATTAAAATAACAGAAGCATTACAGCTTTCAGGCATACATATGTTTGTATGTACATAAAACAAGAAGGCCTTTTTGTCATTATTCGAAAACTTGTTTTATTATTATGATGGAATAGAGCGATTATGACTCAAACTTGTTTCTATGCTCCAGGCATAAACTTCACAAATTAATAAGTCTAATTGTTCCATGAATTATTAATTCACAAGCTCACCTTGCACTTTGGAACTTGATATTTGCGCTATAGAGGGTAAAGATCTCACTGACCTTTTTCTTCAGGTTCTCCCCCTTTTTCTGGCTGCTTGCCTACTACATTATGGTGGGCGAAAATGTCGTCACTTTCGTATGCAAGATGTTTGATCCGACCGTGGAGCCTGGTAATGGTAGTTTTTTTTTGTTTTAACCTAATTATAATAACTAATTAATCGTCTGAAAATATTGTGTTTCTGCATACATAAATACCTAATCTGAATATGGCGAGTGAACGGTGACGTCATGATGTTAATTATTTGCAAGAATAACAAAAATGAAATCAATACTATTTTAAGTGAATGATAATGTTTCTAAAAGTTAAAAGAAAAGAAAAAAATAATAATTTTTTTCTTTCAAGTCCCCGCCGACATTCCATACCGCATTCTTGCGTTTGGGCTCTTTCTCATTGCGATGGCCGAATGTATCATTATGCTGGAGAGATTCAGCGCCATGCGACTACTTTCCAACTACGACGAAGCGCCAAAAGTCATGATCAGTTCGGCGATCGTTGCGGTAGATGATCAATATATTTGTTTAATAAATAACAATAATAATAATAAGAGTTATCAAGCTAAATGAGCCTGAATCAGATGATAAAATGGTTTTAAATAGAAAAGAAAGGATAATAATGGTAAACTGTGATAATTGATTTATTTGCCTGAATTCATTTTTCAAGGAGTGCAATCACCGAAAAATATTTAATCCCGGTTCGAATTGCTGATTCCTCACTCTCATTCTCGCGTGCTATTTCGCAGGTCGCACAAACCCGCTGCGTGAAAATAGCACGCGCGAATGAGAGTGAGATGAGCCGCGGCAATTTGAAATAGCACATAATTTTTCGATGATCGCCCTCCTTTAAAGAAATTTCTAAACTGAGTAATTAATATATTTATCTGCAGGTGATTCTGAGCGTCATTTACAGCCTCGTTTTGGTTTATGGTATGCAATTTTTTTTCTAATTTTATAGTTTGTTCCTTTTCTGGTCATGATAAATCTACATACCTGCAACAGTGTGCATCTCGGAAATATAAGATTTCTCGGAAAGCAAAGATTCCATGCCTTGTTTCGTGAACTCTGTGAACGTTCATTTAAAATATAAGCCACACTTTTTCCGTTCTCTTCAGGACGCAGCGTCGTTCCCTATATCGCATTTATCATCTTCTCAGATGTCATCGATATATCGCTGATCGGGGTTGGAAGAACTCTTTCTATTTTTCTTTTTCTTTTTCTCCAGCATTATATGAATAAATAGTCATTACTATCAGTCATAATTGTTTTTTTCCCTCACTTCAACCGCTTTATTCAACTGCGAGCATCGCTATCGAAAGTTTAGCGGGCACATGGATCTCGTTGGCAGATATCAGGTTTCATTGCCTTAATTTTTCTATATTTCTAGCTCTTTTTTGTTGTATTACTTTTTTTTAGATAACAAAAGAAAACTGTGTACTTTATTTCAGATTTTTGAAGTCTACGAACTGAGTGAGGCCATATTTCCCGTGAACATCCTTAGCGCACTCATGCGAACTCTCGCATTCGTCTCGTCCTATTTGGCTGTCTTCACGAAGATTCCCTACGCCGATCTTACTCTCATCTTTCGAACCGTAAGCACGAAAGTCAACCGTATTTTCTCCTGACTTTTGTGGTCTCTCGAAAACAAACGCTCTCTCGCCATTCGGCCGGGCAAAATGGCGCGAATTCAAGTTTGTTTTTGGCTCCTAGGCTTCTAGCATGTAAATATTTTGAAAAAGGACATGACAGAACAAAAATAAAATAAATTCTTCGTAAAGACTCGTTTCAGTGCGATTTCGATGACGTTCATAGCATTAGTCATTTACATAAAGCACTACATATGGGAATGATTTTTTTAAACTTCTTGCTTTATTTCTACAAAGTAGAGTGTCAGCATGTGAATAATATGTGAAAACCGCGGGTATTTTTCTAACAGTGTTCCCAGCATAGTCACGAGATCGAACGAAGAAAGGACTTGAGCGCAACATTATATAGTTCTTACTTGAATATTATTGCGTTTATGTCTATAACAAAATTTTTTCATGACAAAACATTACTGAAAAACGACCTTGTACTGCGTTCAAGACTTTGAAATGACGCCATAGAGTATCCAAAAGAAAGTGATTGTGAACAAACAATAAGATAGGTACCCTGTGCTCGTACACACATCATTCTCTTTACTTGGAACATGTAATTCGTATCACAAGGCATAAAATTACAGAGCAGAGACCGATCTGAATATGCGAAAGGTAGAGCAATGTGAGGGTAGAATTTTTTTAGAGAAAAAAAGCTATTTACATTTGAGATCTAGAACAACGGGGTAGCTTTCTTTATAAACAAAAAATATTATTTATTTCTAAGTTAAAAAAAATTGTTTTTCTATTTTCCGGTCCACTCACTCTCGTGCGTCCTCTGCCTGAGCCTCTTCATCTTCCGCTATCGACTGCTGCGAGAGAAGTTCATCCAGTTGTTCGCGCCTCGCCGGCTTGGCTGCGTGCCAACTCCTCAACGAGTGTATCCGTCGAGTCAAGAGCAGGCGCGCATCTACTTTCAGCAGCTGTACGCTGATTGGAAATAGGTGTGACACATATGGAAGATGTATGTACTTAGATGTTTAAATATGTATGTACACATCGTACATACAAATATATGCACTATATCGTAAATATGTTTACATTTAAAAGTCCAGATATACATACATACAAGAAGATTTCTTGATATGTATGCACAAACTACATTGTAAATATGTTGACGTGCATGGATAACTAATAGTTTGCATGATGTATATAAGCATATGTATATGTAAGAAAGATGTTGTCCTAGAGTTATTAGCCCGTATTCACACACGCTCATGATGGACTCTCGAGTGGTGTAGATAATCTTCAAGTATTCATGTGAGAAATTGCTTTCATAGACATATCGACAAGGGAGTCATTGCAAAAACATCATTTTATTTTACATTTACATTCAACGCCAATAATCAAAGACCCGATGAGACATCGTTCCAATAAAATTACATGATTCCCTGAAGGGCCTCCTGCAGATACGAATTCTGCAAGAACAAGCGAATTAATACATATTCATAGTAGTATGAATATTATGACTAAAAATGCTATGTATCGATTCCATATCCAAGGTGAGTAATTCGTGTAAATTCACATTTTTGACAACTTTGAAACTATGATTGCATACTTACATGGTACTAAGTACACATTTCATGTAAGTATCACATGACCATTATCACGGTTGAATAATTGGTCCTTATGCCTGCATAATTAGTTAATTAGTACTTGTGCATATCTAGTTGAAGTATGCAATCATAGTTTCAAAGTTGTCAAAAATGTGAATTTACATGAGATGACGTGTATGTATGTACATTCAAATATTAGACAAATAAGTTGAATAATTATCGTATGGATATAAAAGGAAGTGTTCAATTAATTGATACAGAAATCCAGTGGTTAAACACACATTTACGGTAATAGGCAAATCATCAAAAGCAAAACGTATCTATGTATGTACATACATACATACATACATAGATGAAAAAACCACTGTAGAATTGAGAGCTTTTTGCATCGCATTTTAAGCATATTCCATATATCTGTAAAGTTCGGGGATTTTCCATCCATCTTCCGTAAAATTTTAATGTCGAAACATGCTTGTCAAAAACTGGAGCTTTCGCTTCTCTCTGAGGCCGAATAAGCAGGTGCTTTACTGATGCCATACTTTTATACAAATGCGGCATCCGCTTATGCATAATTGTTGCTTTTTTGTCATAACCAATACGTCTTTGATCTCACTGACAATGAGTCTCTTCAATTCCTCTCTTAATTCTGACATCGAAAATGGTATCATACAAAATATCCCGGAACTAACATATTCCTGATGTGAGGTGCGCTTATTGCTAGTTAGATTCAAGCATATTCGTGCTCCATTAAAGGAACAGTCCATGGAGCTGAATTGTCAATACGAAATAAATGACGCTTGAATTCGCGCCTCATATTCCAAAAGGTTGCGGAAAACCCTTACCGTACACCGACAAGAATCCTAAAATTTTCAAGCAGCCTTCGTGCCTTTTGGTTTACTTTTTGTTATGAATGGCGTGTTGATTATTGTTGTTCGCTAATCTTTTTTTACGTTTAATAGAAATGTAATCATAATCCAGTAACCTGCGAGGTTAAAATGGTTTCTTGTACCAGGATTCGTCGGTAGAATAAAAAAGTTTATTGCGAACCATTTATTTTCATTGAATTTGTTCCATATTTCTAGATTAGTTCTTGAAAGCTAATCAAATATTGCCTTCTGATATCAGGATTCTTGCTAGCGGTGCACTGAGGAGCGGCAGCACGGCTCAAGAGGATCGAAGGCTCACGTTTGTTTAGATCCGTTTTTGAGTAATTTAGTTTTTGCTTGGTTTTCCACTACCCTTTTTCAAGGTTCAGTTTGTTGCGTGTGAGGAACTAATTGAGGTTTCTGACGGAATGTTAGCGAGATGCTCGGGCTTTTGCTTCTTCGCAGCAAGGTTTGATAATGCCTTTGAAAGTGTACTAGAATAATGTTTTCCGAACTCCAATAAGCAAACCTTTATATAAGAATATAATATTCTAGTATTAAATTTCCATACAATTGCCTCTATGTGCATCTGCTCTTACAATCTTCAGAAAATCGTAGCTTGCAAATTTGCATTATAGTTCTACGCTGTATTCGCTGTCGTAGTCATCATTGTCGATCATTTGTAGAGCGCTGTTCAAGTCGTGGCCCCTGTCGAGCTCTACATCGCTATCGTCCTCGTCTTCTTCCGTCGGATTCTTCTTCGCAGGGAGCGGCGCGCTGGTCATCGCACGACGAATCGCGTAAGCTTTTTCCAAGATGTCCTTGCTGAAATAAGGAGACAAGCTGCCTGACTAATGCAGCATTGGCATATATTCTTACTGAAATTGCTGTGATGACGAAGTGTAGACAGCGCGCTCCCGGTACTCCTTGGTAGTCTTGTTGTATACTTGCTTCTTCCCACATTCCGTTATCTTTCCTTCGTCGATTTCGCGCTTCCTTCTGTTCCATGAGACAACTGCTACCATCATTCGAAGTTTAGATCCTTGTACGGTGAAGTAGTGGTATTTGGAAGCCATTTTGCCGAGTGCGCATGAAAAGATTCAACCTAAATTCTGTCATTCTTATTTGTTACCGGGATTGGGATTGTATTTCTTGCCTCCGAGGTTGCCAGAAATGGGGAAGTCTTAGCAATATCATCCACTTGGCTATTGAAGTATTCATGCAGCCAACTCCTTGCAACTTCTGTCAGGCCGCTCTTATGTGGAGCATTTGGAGGGAGGGGCCCATGAGTACATCTCGTAAGAGTTGGAAATCTTTCGCTCTGAATGATTATATTCTAACAATAGGCATTTATAGTTTGCATGTTAGCAATATTTCTACTTCCAACCTTTTCTCACTCATAAACTCCATCAATATGGTTCAGCGCAGATAGGTAGAGCTGACGTGCAAGCTGACCATCCCCTTTTGACGCAGTAATAGCGTACCAAGTATGGTTGACCAGGCTCCGAATCCATTTCCGCAGCGTCTCGAATTTCCTCGTTTTAGCCTTCTACAAAATATTATTGTTATAATATTTAATTTATTGAAACTTGAAAGCAACATTTTCCCAGCAATTCAACAAATAAATTTTTCAAAAATATTTTCAAAAAATAACATGCCCCCATGAGAGTGATGGTGTGGTTGCGAGTTATGTGCCATGAGTCATGAAGATGTTTGATATTGTAGGGCCGCAAGGCCGCGGCGACCGCACGGCTTCTATCGGTTGTGATGGAGGAGATCGGGCTCCTGTCCGACTTGTCGAACTCGGAAAGAAGACTATCTAGAGCCTTCTTCATGCCCACAGGTTACATCCGTGTTGACACGTATTCTTCAGAATAGTATTACTAGTATTATAATTTAAAAAAAAACTAAAAAATATTACCTGTTTCTTTTTTGTGTGTTATGCTATAGGAGATTACCGCATTGTAGGGAATAGCGAGTAATTCATACCGACAAATCATTGCTGAATAGCCTCGCGAGTCAAAGATTCCGTCTCCACTTAGGTTCAGAAGTCGTTCCTTGAAATACTTTTGGAAAATTATTTACAATATTTAGTAACACACCTCTTTGACATCAGCCCTTAGTCGATTCAGCCAATAGTCGTGATCCTCCTGGTAAACAGCGGTAATCGCCTGCTCGATATAACTGTTGCGTATATTGTAGAATGTAGTCTTCGATGGGAAAGCAACACTTAGTGCCTTCATCGTAGGAGCAATAGCCTGTGACAATTAGTATATTTTCAAGTCGCCACTTACTTTGTTACCCCGTATCCGTAGGTGGTTGTTGTTGTAATGGACACGAGGTCCAGGGATATCTCTCGTAGCTTCTCATTTGGTGATTCTGCTGCGGTCGTAACTTTGCTGCTGCTGGACCACGATCTCTTATGCTCGTTATCGATTGTGCATGTAGAATTTACATGCACCACAGCTCCCTCCGTACGCATATGAACCTTCAAATGTTTTCATAATTAGGAAAATCTTAATAGTTTTAGAAAATAAGTTCTAACATTCTTTTTTCCGCATAGTATGCAGTCACGGAAAAGATCTGATAGCAATTTCAAGTCGATGAAAGCATACTTGCACTCAGGCAAAGTCACATTGCAGGCATCAGATGTGGGCATCATCGTGAACGACGAAGCTTCTTCATCCTGGACGGTTAGTCAATGTGTCAAATATGCATATTTTGCCAAAAGAATATCCTTCACCTCTGAATAGTCTGTTGAATCTCCCCGATAGAGTGGAGTGAGATTAGGCGCAGTTGACGATGGGGATGAGAAGTTGAAGACGTTATTCTTAGCCCTGGTATGCCTTCCTTGAAATGAGTCTCCAACCAAATTTGGCATTGAAGGACTCGGAAGAGAAGACAGCGGCGGTGCGGAAGCGGGCGGCGAAAGGACAGCGCAAGCGGGAGAAGACGAAAGCGGCTGGAGGCGAAGAGGTGGACGGAGGAGCCGCTGAGGAAGATGAAGACGCGACTGGGTGAGAGGGCGCGGCGTCGGCCCCAGGGGCCGCGTTGCTCTCGGATGCCCGAGTGCTTCCTGTTTTTTTAGTGATGTTTTTTGAAGTAACCAAGAGTGTCCGGCTCCTTCGGGGTAGCCACGGCGCTCCGCTGGCATCAAAAATTTGCATATTTTAGTTACATACGTTTGCCAAGGGTGTCCGGTTCCTTCGGGGTAATCCCGGCGCCCCTCTGGCACCATAATTTCTAAAGAATAAATTTGCTACCTGAACTTTGATGACGTTTGTTGGGCATGGAAGAGCGGATGGAACGAGACGTGAACGTCCAGCAGAGCAGGTAATGAAGGAGTTTCTGGTAAAATGGCGGCGACACAATCGAGGATCCTCATAGTGGGCAAGGTTGTAGCGTAGGGCTTCCTCTCGGGCGGCGTTATCATTCCAGATAGCTCGTATCCACTCATTTGCCTTCTTTGTATTGCTGGTGAAAGCCACCACCTCATACTGGTCGCTTTTGACCTCTCCACAGACAACACAGCGATATACCATGGTTGTGGAGGTATGAATGATTTTTGTCCCTTGTCATCCCTTTTGTCATGTTTTGATCTTCACTGCTACTACCAATGCAACTCGCTCGCTTTATCAAACAGAACGTGAGAGACTGCTACCAATGAATTTGCACTTCGTAGAAGCCAGTGTAAACTCCATCCGGTTCTGGCCACTTTTTTAGTATCGCCGTGACAACGCAGGAAGGCAGCTCGAGTCGGTTGTTGCTGCCAATAGTGCCCCAAATGTCTGAAGCAATGTACCTATATGTTCCATAACGATACGACCTGGTATGATCTTTTATGTAATGTTTTAGTGTATATTATAATTGCACTCAATAGATATTACATTGAAAGTGTATACAACCTGTTGCTTGGCTGCTTCTGCCTCTGACTTGTGTTCTGAGAGATCTCGTTCATCCGAGCAGCTCTATTGTCCAAGTAGGTTTCCTGGAACTGCCGGGACCTCGAGATACAGCTGATCGCCTCATCGCCGACCAGCTGCTGCATGAATTCGTGCAGCTCTCGTCCTCGCTGGAGAAGCTGATCAGGGTGGAGGAGTACGGACTGGCAGCAGTAGGATGTCGAGTACTCCGAGACGACTCCGCATCCGCCACAACTGCATTGAAGAATCTTCTGTGTAGTTTGGGCAGAAAATATCTTCGATGATCTTCCGTCATCTCCTAGTCGACGTCTCATCTTCTCCACGGCTTGATCCAGCTCTTCCCGAGTCGGATCGAATGTAGCCGGATGAACCGTTCCTTCCATTCTGAGACAGTGTTCGATATGCAATAAAGGATAAACACACATTTGTAACGTTTATTGAGATGCATACATCCAAATATACACAAAAATTCCATATAACACATGTATTCTTTTATAAATGCACACTCAGATGGGCCTCGCATGTACATAGCTGAAACATGTTTCTAAGCCGTGCAGAGTAGGCAGAGGTTCTATTCGCACCCAATTATACGCATGATCCGTACGTGACAAATCGGTGAAATGCGTTCTGGGCATCGAGAGAGTGAGAGATAGACAGACAAGCAGAGCGAAAAATGCTGACGTCATCTACTAAATCGTACAGTATGAACCGGAGATCATTCTCAGCATCAGAGAAATTTCATGTGTTGTAAATTTGCACAGCTATGTTTTAAGCTAGCCTGGATCTCTCAAGCTCAAAATTATATGACATTGTAATCTCCATGGACAGCTCCTTTAAACTTCACAAATTAGTATTTCTAATTGTTCAAGGACAAGCTCACCTTGCACTTTGGAACTTGATAATAGCGTTTATCAGTCCACTTTTTAAGTCGAATTACTCTTCTGCTGTTTTCAAGTTGTTTATGCAATATTGAGAAACGTAAATTCTACTGAAGATCAGAATTCTCATTAATTGAAATTCAGAACAATCTTTTGAATAAACAATACAAGAAGTTACTTTCCTCATTACGTGTGGGATGGGACCAAAAATTCACAGCTTTCGACACCGGACAATTTTGTGTGCATTTTTATGACACAGTTTTTTTTTACATAAAATTTTGTGCTTCTTCTTTTTCACTTATGGTCGGTAAAAAAATTTCGATGCGTTTTAGTTTTATCTTTATTGTCCTGAACAACGCCAACTCTAGGCTAAATAAATATGTATGTACATATTAAATACAAACATATGTATGTATGCAGATGTTCCCATGACAATAAAAAAGAACTATTCTGAAACTTCGGACATTGGATTCTCGTTAATAAAAGAGTAAGCAGAAGACCGTCGATGCAATCATCAATGGTTTCTTATCTACCGACACGATTTATTCCCGAGCTTCCGCTGGCTCGCTGCCAAGTTGGCCCAGATCACTTGCCAGTTCGGACCTCGCGCACTGAACATTGTCAAGGATTCAAACGCCCCTTCGATACATAGCTTTCGTATTCGAATTTGCTTTAGGATGGTGATTAATCATATGCATTACTTTACAGATGCGTAACTCAACTTTTAACAGAACGCGTTTTGTCTGAAATGTCCACGAAACAGGAATATATAAGCTCATAAATAATGTCATTACATATATTTAAAAGGGCTATGCTATATTGTTTTGCATTCTGATGTTTATGTCCTGCATTATAGATTGCAGCAGCGACGACTGATAAGCAGTGTCAGATATTCACCTAAAGTTTTCATGACCTTAATATTTTAAAAAGAATGAACATAATGCTAGAACCTACTCGTATACAAATTGTTGGAAGTTGTACGAAAATCATGGTGGTAGGGATATGTTCCTGTTTATCATCATAAAATTGACGAATTTTAATAATCCTTTGGAGAAAGAATACGGAAATCCCAAGTTTAGATTCAGCATAATTCACTACAAGTTTTAGGATGTAAAGTATGATTAACAGACGGAGTTAGGCACAACACGATGTTTTGATGATTGAATAGGCCATGTAAAATTTGCGCTTCACAAGCAAACATATAGGGAAAAAAGTTTCCGAACCTTAGCTGACCCAATATTTCGTTATCATTTTAAGCCTATTCTTAAGCATACCATTAGCTGAACACTCCCTTGTGATGTTGCTGGCTTATTATTCAGGCAGAACAATTGATTAGCTAGAAAATGCCCGGCCTGTGGCTTGCGTCCTATCTTTCACTGCTTTTCGCCCTCAGTCAGTGTTTTGTATCTTTTATTTTCTTGGTTTAAGTGGACAGGGTACTTTCTTCTGTTAGGTGCATATTCGGATCCACAGATTATACGATGTGACGACATCCCACTCGGAGTTGGTTATTCTTTCTAACTCACTTTCCATTCCAACTAGATGTGCATTCGACTGTGGCCGAATCCTTAATATTCACGTTATGCAAAGAATAAGGAAACGTTATATTGGAAACGTTCAGGAAAGCATATTATTCCGAACTAAATCGGAGCAAATTTGCGCGGCAGGCAACAACGCGCAGTACTTGCAAAATGTATTCATTATCGTGTACGGTGTTAGTAATGCCAGGTACATATGATGCTTACTTATGCTATTTGTAGAAATGGTAATTCTTCCTGACCATTACGACCTCCTTTTATTAAAATTTATTCATTACTGAAAATTAATATCTTTTCATATTCTAGCTTGTACGACATAATTCGCGGGGATCTGAGCGAGGGCACTGGCCTGTCATGCTATTCTTTGCAAAATACGACATTCCATATCGAGAATAATAATGCAAAGAAGGACTGCTCGGACGACTTTTTCATTTTCGCGGATAGCTGGGAGGAAGTCGCGGCAGTTGTACGTTTATTGTGTGCACACATTCACGACATTTAATGTGCGAGACTACGGATAATGTTTTTTCTAAGGCCGTGCCACATGAGCCGCGCGTGTCGTCAATCAATCTAACAGAAGGCCTTGACTTTCTTCTTCTCTCGCCAATCGGCCGAACAAAGCTGGAATTCCTTCAGGGAGGGGAAAATGTTAGTTCTCAAAATTCCGTCAAAAATGGTTAATTTTTGTGATCGTTTAAAAAAAAAAAACATTAATTGTTAAAGCGAACATGAAGCACAAAAATATGCTGTTCCTTCCTGTCTGTGTCTCTCGTCTTATCTACTTACATGCCTATAGTTGACAAAATTATGAATGATGTCTAAATTTAAAAATAAGACATAAAATTTACCGAATGAATCTGTACGGGTTAGCCCGATACTTTTTGCATATTGAAAAAAAACAACTCGCTTGAGGTCGAATTCATTTGCACCGGAAGCCCCGGTGGCGATTGTAAGATCTACGAGGTCAATCCAGCGCAGATACCGGACACTTACGTCCTCTTCGGAACGCTCATCATGATCGCGTCTCGATATTCAAATCAAGCTCAATTCACCATTTCGATATCAACGGATATCCTAAGTCCTCTTATCGTACTATTAGTTGAAACTATTATGAATGATATTGAAAGCGTGGAACCACATTTTGATGCAGTGTTTTTTTCCAGACGAGCGCATCCTCTCGCCCGGAAGCTTCGTCGTGGTCGGCGCATGTGCGTACCCGACCGCGTATCATTTCGATGGCCAGGACAACCGCGCCCTCTTTAGGTTGACTTTGAAAAAATACAGATATCAACTTCAACAATGATATATCTGAAATGTGCTGAAGCGTTATCCTATTGCATTGCTTCACGCTCACTTATTTATCCACACTCTTATTATTTTTTAAATGTTCTACCTGCAAAAAAAGGAAAAAGAAGTATAGAATTTGAAAGGTAGATGGATTGAAAAAAGATGATAACGATTTTCCAGAATGAACGTGAGCGTGCAAGTCGATATTTATACGACCTATTATATCGACTCGCGATTCAATGGCGGCGTCGAGATCATCGCCGGCGGCCTCTGGTTTAATGGATCGAGAGTGTAGGCGAATAGATACATATGTTTTTTTTGTGATCGGAAAAGAAAGAAAAAAAGTTTTGTAAACCCTGTTGGACACAAAAAAATTTTTTTAAAAAAAAGTAATTTAAAGGCTGTCTCGTCCTCTGGACGCTGGCGCCAGCGACAACTTCAGTTATTACGGCGATAGCTTGGAGCTGAGGTTTGTCTTCTTCCTGAACATTTTGGACACAGGCGTGGACTTGACAATTTCACTAAAGATTATCGCGCCTATGTATGTATGTATGTATGTATGTATGTATGTATGTATGTATGTATGTATGTATGTATGTATGTATGTATGTATGTATGTATGTATGTATGTATGTATGTATGTATGTTCGTATGTGTGTATGTATGTATGATGTATGTATGTATGTATGTATGTATGTATGATGTATGTATGTATGTATGTATGTATGATGTATGTATGTATGTATGTATGTATGATGTATGTATGTATGTATGTATGTATGATGTATGTATGTATCTATGTATGTATGTATGTACGTATGTGTGTATGTATGTATGTATGTATGTATGTATGATGTATGTATGTATGTATGTATGTATCTATGATATATGTATGTATCTATGTATGTATGTATGTACGTATGTGTGTATGTATGTATGTATGTATGTATGTATGTATGATGTATGTATGTATGTATGTATGTATGTATGTATGTATGATGTATGTATGTATGTATGTATGTATGTATGATGTATGTATGTATGTATGTATGTATGATGTATGTATGTATGTATGTATGTATGATGTATGTATGTATGTATGTATGTATGTATGATGTATGTATGTATGTATGTATGTATGATGTATGTATGTATGTATGTATGTATGTATGTATGTATGATGTATGTATGTATGTATGTATGTATGATGTATGTATGTATGTATGTATGTATGTATGATGTATGTATGTATGTATGTATGTATGTATGTATGATGTATGTATGTATGTATGTATGTATGATGTATGTATGTATGTATGTATGTATGTATGATGTATGTATGTATGTGTGTATGTATGTATGTATGATGTATGTATGTATGTATGTATGTATGATGTATGTATGTATGTATGTATGTATGATGTAATTATGTATGTATGTATGTATGTATGATGTATGTATGTATGTATGTATGTATGATGTATGTATGTATGTATGTATGTATGATGTATGTATGTATGTATGTATGTATGTATGATGTATGTATGTATGTATGTATGTATGTATGATGTATGTATGTATGTATGTATGTATGTATGTATGATGTATGTATGTATGTATGTATGTATGATGTATGTATGTGTGTATGTATGTATGATGTATGTATGTATGTATGTATGTATGATGTATGTATTTATGTATGTATGTATGTATGATGTATGTATGTATCTATGTATGTATGTATGTACGTATGTAATTTAAAGGCTGTCTCGTCCTCTGGACGCTGGCGCCAGCGACAACTTCAGTTATTACGGCGATAGCTTGGAGCTGAGGTTTGTCTTCTTCCTGAACATTTTGGACACAGGCGTGGACTTGACAATTTCACTAAAGATTATCGCGCCTATGTATGTATGTATGTATGTATGTATGTATGTATGTATGTATGTATGTATGTATGTATGTATGTATGTATGTATGTATGTATGTATGTATGTATGTATGTATGTTCGTATGTGTGCATGTATGTATGATGTATGTATGTATGTATGTATGATGTATGTATGTGTGTATGTATGTATGATGTATGTATGTATGTATGTATGTATGATGTATGTATTTATGTATGTATGTATGTATGATGTATGTATGTATCTATGTATGTATGTATGTACGTATGTAATTTAAAGGCTGTCTCGTCCTCTGGACGCTGGCGCCAGCGACAACTTCAGTTATTACGGCGATAGCTTGGAGCTGAGGTTTGTCTTCTTCCTGAACATTTTGGACACAGGCGTGGACTTGACAATTTCACTAAAGATTATCGCGCCTATGTATGTATGTATGTATGTATGTATGTATGTATGTATGTATGTATGTATGTATGTATGTATGTATGTATGTATGATGTATGTATGTATGTATGTATGTATGATGTATGTATGTATGTATGTATGTATGATGTATGTATGTATGTATGTTCGTATGTATGTATGTATGTATGATGTATGTATGTATGTATGTATGTATGTATGTTCGTATGTGTGTATGTATGTATGATGTATGTATGTATGTATGTATGTATGTATGATGTATGTATGTATGTATGTATGTATGATGTATGTATGTATGTATGTATGTATGATGTATGTATGTATGTATGTTCGTATGTATGTATGTATGTATGATGTATGTATGTATGTATGTATGTATGTATGATGTATGTATGTATGTATGTATGTATGATGTATGTATGTATGTATGTATGTATGATGTATGTATGTATCTATGTATGTATGTATGTACGTATGTGTGTATGTATGTATGTATGTATGTATGTATGATGTATGTATGTATGTATGTATGTATCTATGATATATGTATGTATCTATGTATGTATGTATGTACGTATGTGTGTATGTATGTATGTATGTATGTATGTATGTATGATGTATGTATGTATGTATGTATGTATGTATGTATGTATGATGTATGTATGTATGTATGTATGTATGATGTATGTATGTATGTATGTATGTATGATGTATGTATGTATGTATGTATGTATGATGTATGTATGTATGTATCTATGTATGTATGATGTATGTATGTATGTATGTATGTATGTATGTATGTATGATGTATGTATGTATGTATGTATGTATGATGTATGTATGTATGTATGTATGTATGATGTATGTATGTATGTATGTATGTATGATGTATGTATGTATGTATGTATGTATGTATGATGTATGTATGTATGTGTGTATGTATGTATGATGTATGTATGTATGTATGTATGTATGTATGATGTATGTATGTATGTATGTATGTATGTATGATGTATGTATGTATGTATGTATGTATGTATGTATGATGTATGTATGTATGTATGTATGTATGATGTATGTATGTATGTATGTATGTATGATGTAATTATGTATGTATGTATGTATGTATGATGTATGTATGTATGTATGTATGATGTATGTATGTATGTATGTATGTATGATGTATGTATGTATGTATGTATGTATGTATGATGTATGTATGTATGTATGTATGTATGTATGATGTATGTATGTATGTATGTATGTATGTATGTATGATGTATGTATGTATGTATGTATGATGTATGTATGTGTGTATGTATGTATGATGTATGTATGTATGTATGTATGTATGATGTATGTATTTATGTATGTATGTATGTATGATGTATGTATGTATCTATGTATGTATGTATGTACGTATGTGTGTATGTATGTATGTATGTATGTATGTATGTATGATGTATGTATGTATGTATGTATGTATGTATGTATGTATGTATGTATGTATGTATGTATGTATCTATGCATGTATGTATGTATGATGTATGTATGTATGTATGTATGTATGTATGTATGATGTATGTATGTATGTATGTATGTATGTATGTATGTATGATGTATGTATCTATGTATGTATGATGTATGTATGTATCTATGTATGTATGTATCTATGTACAGTCACGCTCAACATTGTTGGGTCCGGTATTAATAGTATTAATAGTATTAATATAAATAGTACAAACTGGAATAGCGCGCTGAATACGCATTTTCGTGTCATTTCGCGAAGCAGTTTACCTATTTCGACCATGGAGATCACGACTGTGAAGACCGTTTTCAAAAATATGCTGAAATGGCTGAGAACTCATAATATTGCATTTAATTTGGCCGCGTTTGGGTTCCAAACGGGCTGGCTCGAACTCCTGGACTACAATGTGCAAAATAATGTGAAATTTTCAGAGCACTTCTTACCTTTTTTGAGTTCCTTGTTTTATTTCTCTTGAGTTTCTCATTTTGTTTATGTATAAACGACGAAAAAAAAGCTAAAAAAATTTTTGTGCTTGCAAAAATCTGTTCTCAAAAAGGTATCGAACCGAGACCTCGCGAAGCGCGCTGATTACGCATTTTCGTGTCATTTCGCGAAGGAGTTTACCTATTTCGACCATGGAGATCACGAATGTGAAGACCGTTTTCAAAAATATGCTGAAATGGCTGAGAACTCATAATATTGCATTTAATTTGGCCGCGTTTGGGTTCCAAACGGGCTGGCTCGAACTCCTGGACTACAATGTGCAAAATAATGTGAAATTTTCAGAGCACTTCTTACCTTTTTTGAGTTCCTTGTTTTATTTCTCTTGAGTTTCTCATTTTGTTTATGTATAAACGACGAAAAAAAAGCTAAAAAAATTTTTGTGCTTGCAAAAATCTGTTCTCAAAAGGGTATCGAACCTCGCGATTGCCGGTCAAAGACTTACCAATACTCTACAGACGGTACAAACAGATCTGATGATACCTTTCTTTGTACAGCGTCGATTGCTCACAAAGGAAACGTTGATTCTGAACACTCTCTGTTTCCTGCTTTAGTGGGAAACAGAGAGAGAAAGAGAGAGAGGCGAAAGAAGGTGCAGCGTCGACTACATCTACTCTGCGTCACCGTTTCAAGGCTGAAGCTACGGTATGTCGTTAGACCAACGATTTTTTCTCATTGTCAGCTAACAGTACCTGCAACTTCTTTCACCTCTCTCTCTCGCCCTCTCTCTATCTCTTTCTCTCTCCCGCTCTATATTTCTCTCTCCACCGGTCTATCTTTCACTTTCTCCCTCTCTCCTTCTTTCTCGCTCTCTCGCATTCCCTCCTTCTCACTCTCTCTCTCTCGCTCTCACTGTTTCCCACTAAAGTAGGAAACAGAGAGTGTTCAGAATCGACGTTTCCTTGGTGAGCAATCGACGCTGTCCAAAGAAAGGTATCATCAGATCTGCCTGTACTCTCTATAGAGTATTGGTAAGTCTTTGACCGGCAATCTCGAGGTCTCGGTTCGATACCCTTTTGAGAACAGATTTTTGCAAGCACGAAAAATTTTTTGCTTTTTTTTCGTCGTTTGTACATAAACAAAATGAGAAACTCAAACGAAATAAAACAAGAAACTCAAAAAAGTGCTCTGAAAATTTCACGTTATTTTGCACTTTGTAGTCCAGGAGTTGAAGCCAGCCCGTTTGGAACCCAAACACGACCAAATTAAATGCAATATTATGAGATCTCAGCCATTTCAACATATTTTTGAAAACGGTTTTCACAGTCGTAATCTCCATGGTCGAAATAGGTAAACTCCTACGCGAAATGGCACGAAAATGCGTATTCAGCGCGCTATTCCAGTTTGTATTATTTATATTAATACTATTAATACTATTAATACCGGACCCAACAATGTTGAGCGGGACTGTATGTATATACATATACCCTAAAAAAGCGTATTATTGCAGATATCTGACCATCGTCCCCACTCGCTTGCAGCCCTATGACTTTTTTGAAAGCTTTACAACGGAAGTGCGCATTCAAGGTTGCTTTATTTGGCTTCTTATATTATTAACTAAAATTACAGGAAATTAGTAAATTTAACGGTTGCCATTTCCAAACGTGCCCCATCAAGGAGAAGATACCCTTGCAGAGTTGCCGCCAGACGTCACACCACCGCCGGGCCCTTTGCAAAACACGACGCAGCCGGACAATCCAACTATGGCGACAAAGGACACTCCATATCCAGAATCACCCAGCCTGGCCAGTGAACTACCAGACGTACGAACAGAGTTCCCCGTATGCACGAGCGAAACACCAGCAGCAACGACAGCAGGAACCAGAGCACCTCTTCCTTCCACACGACGTACGGAGCTTGCTCATTTCGTAAATGAAAAAAAAAATATTCTGAAAAATTATCAGTTTGGATTGCGCAGGAACACAATGAAACTCATATTTGTTATAATGGTGGGATATCTTACAATTAGGGTCACCAAGTAATAATATACTTTCGTATCATGGACGGTGCTGCTTGAATAATGTCTATTGCAGCAGGTCCAACGGGCTTCCCTTCCGAGGACGGCAAGTACTGCGCGTGTCGCTACGAACACCTCTGGCTGGACGTCGTCTTCCTCGTGGAGGCCACCGATTCCATGGGAAAGGAAGGCATCGATGACGTCAGATTTTCGATTCATCTTGAATTTTAGCCACGTCGGCCAAGAGAGTTTGCTTACCGAAAACGTTGAGTGCATTTGGCTAATGATTCTATACATGTTTAGGTAATCGCTTTCATGCAAGGCGCTCTGTACCAGATGTCCAAGGGAGATCGACGATTCAGCACGAGAGCAGGCAGGCGTTCTTAATTAAATTCTTAAGATTTCTACACATTGATACTAAAGGAAATTGTTTTATCAAACTGAGATTGTTTTGCTGTTTAAGAAGGGCAATTACAGCAAAACAATGGCTATATTTCAAAGTTACAATTAAATAGCATTTTTGGGACTGAAAGTATATTTGAGTAATGTTTAAATAATTTCACCAGGAATCATCGCCTACGGAGCGGACGCTCGAGTCATCGCGCGCTTCTCCGATCTCCTCACGGATGACAACGTCGACGATATTTCCATTCCGTTCCTCGGCGGCAAAGAAACCAACATTGAGAGGTAAACCATAAGGAATCGATTAAAGAAGCTATCCTGTTCAAATAAAACACTTTTTACTACTGTAGAAAGAATTAGAGGACGGTTCCTTTAACACTACAGGCAGATGTTGAGAAGAAACACGTAAGAACAGTGTAATAAAAGCAAAACGAAATCAGACCAACTCTTTCAGCGCAATCCGTCAAGCGAATGACATGCTCTCGGTGGCGAGTGGAAGTCGCAGGGCGCGCAAGGTCATCGTTCTCGTCGCAACTGCTTTCAGGTTCTCTATCTTTTGTTATACCAAGCATAACATTGGACAATAATATTGATAGTTTTGACCAATTCTCTTATGTTTCATAATTAGTAGTAGAAGTTTAAAAAAAGAATATTAGATTTGATTTAAACTTATCCTAATATGTAAATACAGAGCCGGCTCCTACGAAGATCCGCATCAGATAGCCGAGGGCTTCAGAGAATCTGGCGGAACTATCATCACCATTGGTCAGCATGACAAGTAAAACATTATAAATTGAATTAATGAATTAAGTTTTACATATAATAAACTTCAGACTACATCGAGAAGGACGGAATCGTGGATCCGAAGCTTACGTCCCTGGCCACGCCCACTTTCGCCTACAACAACACGAACGGAGTGTACACTTTTGGAGATGACGATCTACTCAAGGCATTCTGTGACAGTATGTAACCTGAATACTTTTTTTTCAAGGTTTTCCCCGGAACTTTCCACTATAAATCTGATGGGTCCCCGAACCTTTTTTTCAGGTTAAAGGCGTGGCAGTTTCTTGATTTTGGGTGGAACCCTATTGAGTTGTGGGCTAATTTAGCCTTTGCGCAAGCTACCTAGTTCATAAGCAAAACAATGCGCGAGTACTCTACTTTCTCCAGTCAACTGCTTCTGCTCGACGAACCAGCGCAGCTTCGAGATGCCCGAGCTGGCGTCGCGGCCCGGCCTGCCCACCGGCGGCTGCTACGAAATCGTGACGTTGGCGGCCGTGGAGAGAGCGGCGCGCATCGATTGCAGAAGGAAGAACGCCTCCCTCCCGAGCATCCACACGGAACACAAACAGAGATACCTCACTTCCCGTTAGTAGTTAGGGCTATTTATGATGAGTATATAAATAATATATGAGTATGGGATTCTATGTTACACGTATTACCATGTAATTTGCTACTCTTCTAGTTTTCCCGCCAAAAACACAGCACTGGATCGGTCTCGAGCGAGATGGAGCTTCATTCGCGTGGATCGATTTTGTTAGCAACAGTCTCCTTCATTCATCGAAGTTTCCATGCCATTCAAGAAATTGAAAGTTATTTTTATGAAAACAAAAGAAATCTCACCCACACACGCAACTATCCAGACGCCGTACGACTACTCGAACTGGCCAAAAGATGCAGACATCGGCACGGGACAGGCCTTCTATTCTTGGCAGTACTCGGGCTTCCGTACCGGCTGGTTCTCCGCGCCCTCCACGATGTCTGCCCAGTACACTTGCCAGTTCGCGCCGTGCGATTCGCTCAACGACGCGTGCCTTGTCGAGGAACCGTGAAGACCATGATTATACCCTTTGCCAAATAGCACATGGAAATCGTACACTTTTTTCACTCTCCACCTACGTACTTTATGGCATCCTTTATTTAAAAGTATGCTTGGAATCAAAGTTGCTTACACTAATTTTTGTGTCTATATCACCGTCGCTCTAATTTTAGAAGTTAGCATGGGTGTTTGTCATATTCAAGCCATGAATATTGTCCCGACAAGTAAGCATGAAATTAAACTGTTTATATTCACAGTAGTACGATTATTAGTATGAAGAAAAAGCAATATATCGGTTCCATGTCCAAGGTTGATTCATTCGTGAATTCTACAATAAAGCACTCCGTATATTTACCACATTCGTGAAGAAAAATATATACATTAATGTACTTATATACACATGCACAGGTTAGAACCACTTGATTTTTCAGGAACTTTTTTGTAACATGTTTTAAACATGGACATGTACGAATGTACATGCCATGTTCCAAAATTTTAATCTTATTTTAACATTCAGCGGGGGGGGGGAATGCATTACCACATTGACATCTAAAAGATTGACTAAAAAATTCTAGAGCTTACCATTGCTCCCGGATTTTGGAGAAGAAGCAGGCGGTTTGGAGAAGTCATACTTTTATACAAATTCGATTTCAATGCATAATTGTAGCTTTTGTCATGCCCAACACGTCTTTGATCTCACTGAGTCTCTCTTGTCTCATTGTCAGGCATCAAGAATTACACCATACGAAATAGCCTTTTCTCGCTCTCGTCTCGTCTTACTTGTGCATACATCAATTCAATTCAATTCAATTCAATTCACGAAGATTCGAACAGATCAGATTTGTCATCGGAACACTCAATGAATAATGAGGATAGCCTGGTGTAGACAACAAAATAGACGTCATATACTTTGACCTTAAAATAAAGAATGATTGAAAATGGATTTTTATTAGGTTTCTTCGCTTATAAGAAAACGAGCAATTGTGATGCTCTATCACTACTCGATTTCGATTTTTTTTCTTCCGTCAGAGCGCCCTAATTACGAGAATCAGGAAAAAGTTATAAAGTGAAGAAATTACGGGCTGCACAAATTGCTTCACATTTCTTTCTCTTGCTCAAAGAACTCAACGAGAGCGTGTTTGAACTCGAAAAAAAATTTCGCTTGGCCATATTCGTATTCCTATGCAACCTGTTACTTTAAACAAAATTTTTGCCTTACAATTAGTACACATTTTCATTTCCACCTTGTCGGCCTACTACTACTCGTCAACAGAGATGCTTCCCACAACACAAGAACAGACTCGGCTCGACTTTGAGAAAATTGCGCAGCCGGTGGAATTTGTATTTTATATTATTTTCTTAAAACATTTATGTTTTGTCTTAAAATGTATAAATACGTATATATGTGCACATATCCTCTAGAAAATCAATGATGATAAATCATTATTTTTGTTCTTTTGTACAGATCTCTTACACATATTAAATGTCAAAGTCAAATGTTCTTATATCTCTAAAGATTAAATTTTCTATAAGTCAGCATTGCTTGTGGCAACTCGTAAATTGAAATGCAGAACAGCAGTCCAGTCTTTTGAACTAGTGTAAGAATGCGAGACACAGTTCTCTTTATAACGATATGTATGACGTGGGACAAAAAATTTACAGCGTCTTTTGGCTTCATCTTTGGCGAGTTATAATTTCGTTTTAATTTCCTGATCAATGGAAAATTCGCAGATAAATACATTGTAGTGGGGTTGCACCCCACACTCTTACATGACCGTATATTAGGCATGATGCCGTCCTCTCACTTCTTACTACGGTAGCACCCTAATTATTTTGAATGATGACAGATGCTCATTTTGTAGTTTGTTGCCTGTTTTCCCGCCCGATTGGCGGGTTGTATATAAGGAGCGGCCAGCTAGGCCGCGTGTCCTTCTGCCGCGCTTCTTCTTCGTCTCTCCCGGAACCTTAGGCTCCGGCTGCTCGCCTTGTCGCTCTTGGAGCTGTGAGCTCCCTTGTTTATTGCTGCCGATAAAGAAGTCGCCTCACGTTGTCGTCCTCGTTGTCTCCACTCGGCGTCTGAATCGCCGAGACCGCGAAGTGTCCGTATCTGAAGAGCGTTGCCGCTCTTCGTGTTGGACTCCTGCTAACCTTGTGAGACTTAGTGCCCAAGGATTCCTGCTTTGGCTGTGTGCCTGGCAGGAAGAACCGCTTTCAAGCGGAACCTCCCTAATCTCCGGAGGTGACCCGATCACAGGCTCGAAAGCGCGTGATCGTGGTATCAGAGACCTCTTTGTAAAGGGGAGGTTATTGCCGATTTTTCATTTTGCTAACGACCGCTAGTCGTTACAACATACATATACAAATGTGTTTAACCGTGATGCTTTCAAGAAAAATAGCTAAATTAAAATGTTAATTTTCTCAGAACAAAGGGATTTTCGCGTAGCTTTGCCACAATTGCAATCAAAGTTGTTCTAGCTGAACCTGTCCAAATAAGGGAAAAATAATTATATATTATATATTCACCGGAAACCTCCTTTAAAAAAGAACAAAGACATCTTTCGCAACATTAAGCCGTAATGCCATAGTAGAACAATGCGAACTATGAACAATAGAAAGGCGAAATGCTTTAGGTGTGGTCAGTTCATGCAAAGGGCGTTCATTGATTAAGCTTACAAACTGTATTGCCATGTTTATAAAATAGTATCTTCATTAAATATAACTGTAAGTATACATATAAAATACTTACAGGCGTCTTATTTATTCAGAATGAACATATATGTACAATATATAGAATGTTCACACAGAATGTCCATAGAATGTTCACACTGTTTCCAGTGATATTTGTGACGCGCATAGATTTATGTACATACATACATGCATATGTATATAAATACATGTATGTTTGATCGAGTTCTCAATAGACCCACCTATTTCTTGAGTACATTTGTGAAAACAACAGATAAGTGCAACATAAAAATTATCGATGCCGGGTTCCCTTAGAATTGTTCAAGGTTTTTCTTTCGTTGGCAACCACTACAATTTTCCGTTCCATACATACATATATTTGTCATTTCGCCACATCGGATTACAATGTCCATGGCTTCTACATGCAAAATTTAGGCATTGAAGAGTTTAAATTTAATTTATTTTTTTAAATTGAACATGGATGTTTCTTATGGTCTACTTGATTAGTGATTAGCAAGACTTCATATGCAATTTTAATGTTTTAAAGTAATGTATGTATGTTGTACATATCATGATGATATATCAGGGTGTGTCAAATAAACTGCCTTTTATTTGGTATATTTTAAGTGACTATCCATGGATTTTAGAAGCCGCTTGTGAAGAACTATCCTTTTTGAATTCCCGCATAATATTCTAAAACGTTTCGTAGGTTTACTACCACAGTATTCATCACAAAAAACTAGGTTTATTTGTTTTCTATCTGCCACTCTTCTCTTTCTTCGAATTTCAAGCGAGGCTTGCTGCTTCGCGATTAGTAATCACCTTCTTCCTGATAGAATGATTGTATCATGGGGAGAAAACAAGCAAGGGGTGATGAAGTCACTCCCAAAATTCTACAGAACGATGTGAAGAATACCTGGGTTTTTCTCCAAGGGCCCATTCTGGACGCATTCTCTCTAGTCCTAACGATATTTCTAGTTGGGGCGGATAGAATTACCAAAAATAGAGCAACATCGTATATTTTATGGACAGATCCTTTAATTGTGGTTATTTATGGAATGAATTATGAATCATAAGAGTAATATGTGTGCATGTGGTGGTTGTAATCCATTTCAAGCCGCGGCATAATAATTATTACATAGCCTCCAATATTCTTTTCTTTAGCTACAATTTCATATGTGTACATATCTATGTATAACGATGACGTCACTAAACATTTGACTCAACCATTTGTCACAAACATTGTATATTGTTGTCCTCTTTGACGAAAAAACCTTTTTATTTCATTGCAGCGGAGTGGACTTTCTTATATACAAATTCATATTTTTTCAGAAGTTCAAGCCTGTGCAATGATACAGCATTCATTCTTCATTACTTTTCAATGTGTCTTCCTTCCGATTCTACTTCCTGCGTTCTTAATATATTCTGCTTGTCTCTACAAAATACAAAAACTTCACTTCACCTGCAAGTTAGTAGCTTCTTTCCTGTCAATTTATCCGAAAGCATGTTTTTGTACGGATCTTTTTTTTACAGATTCGCGCTGTACTTCTGGCTGATTTCGTACTACGTTTGGATCGGCGAAAATTTTGTTACATTCGTGCACACTGCAATCGATCCTTCGGCAGAGCCAAGTTTGTAATGACTCATTTTATTAACATAATAAATATTCCTGATTACTTTTGTTTGATATACCGCAACGGATTCTTCATAAGGATGTTTAGGGAATTTCGTAACAACTGATTTGTATGTTTTTTTCGTAATGCGGACACTTCAGATTTGTTTTTGTAACGGAATTAACACAGAGCCAGCCGATATCACATATCTCGCCCCGAGCCTTTGGCGAGTTTCTCTGCTTGGCTGCCGAGAGTGCAATTGTAGCAGAACGATTCGTTGCCATGCGACTGCGCTCAAACTACGGAAACTCGCCGAAAATCATGACGCTCGTTGTAGTAATTGCAGTTAGTCAACATCAACTATTACTCTTTGTATCATTAAACATACAGCTATAAGCATGAATATTTAATTAACATCCTT
This sequence comes from Allodiplogaster sudhausi, assembly GCA_945643635.1. Taxonomy (NCBI): domain Eukaryota; kingdom Metazoa; phylum Nematoda; class Chromadorea; order Rhabditida; family Diplogasteridae; genus Allodiplogaster; species Allodiplogaster sudhausi. The sequence continues at coordinate 2,079,596 of CALZFC010000251.1, forward strand.
GAATATAATTTATTTCATACATACAAGCATTTATAACATACATAGTACATATACACAGATCTGAGAGGTTGTTATTGAAAGTTTATTGTGAAATAAAATCAATTCAAAACAATTATAGTCTTCATTCCTCCTTTTTGCAGACGTTATTCAGTGCAACATACAGCTGCGCTCTGGCCTATGGTATGTATTTTGAGGATTAAATAAATGATTCGCTTTCAGATTAATATATGTCCTTTTCTAGGTCGCAGATTCGTTCCCTACATCGCGCTGCAAGTTATTTCTGACGTCATATATATCGTCATGATATTGGTGCTAACTTCTCATTCACTTGTTTATACATATCTAATCTATTTGCATATTATAAGTAAATTATATGTGCAAAAAAAATTGGTGTATGATTTATTACTATTTACATTTAGTTCAATCGCTTTATACACGTTCGAAGCAGGAATCTCTATCGAAATTCGCTCGGAAACAGTGACCTACTAAGCCGATACCAGGTAGACGTATAAAGTTCTTTATTATCTTGGAATAATAGTTTTTGACTACAATAAGTAAGTAGAACAAATAAAAACTAGTCAATTTCATAATATTTAGCTTGGCGAAGTCGCGGAACTGGGCGAAGCGATTTTTGCGGTGAACGTGGTCAGCTACATCATAAGCTGGATCGTTGCTGCGCCGTCGTATTTGTATGTCTTCACTACTCTGCCATACATCGACATTGTTTTCCTATACCGAACAGTCGGTTGTCAGCTGCTTGCACTTTTTGATCAACAATTGACGGAGCACGAAACTGCGCCTTAACTATTTGAATTCACTGAGAATTTTAATCGAGCTTTCTCTAAACCCAAATTCTCCCTCGCATTTGTCTAGTAAAGGCGTAAATTCAAGGAGAAATTTTGAATTTACAGCGAAAATAGAAGCCACATTATTATAATATTTCGCATGGTTAGAAAAAGATACTTTCTTAATGAATAATTAATGGATACTTAATTATGTAATATTAAATGATCGTTAAAAAAATCTAATATTCCTCAATATTTGTTCATGGAACTGGCCTAAAGTGCATCGTGTGCTTGTCACTCTTCATCTTTCGCTATCGTCTTCTTCGTGAAAAATTCATCGACCTCTTCGTGCCCACTCGTCTTGGCTGCGGGCCGAATCAACGAGTTCTTCAGCCCTCCTCACACGAACAAGCTCGACTGTATTTCCAGCAGCTGCACAATGACTGGAAATGAACATCTTTGGAAATACCCAATGAGAAAAAGAGCATGTGAATAAAGGATTATTTAACAATTCTTTCCTTAATCCTTATTAGCATGTTAGATGTTAAGGTGAAGGTGAGAAAAGTATTGTGAAAGACAATGGCTTTAATTTTTTGAAAACATTCATTTCCTGCTTATAGCAATTTTATAACAAAAAAATCCCTATTATTTGGTGAGACCAAAGAAGAATTATATAAATGAATGTATTTGTGTGGGTGAAGTCCATTTTTATTAAGCATGAATATTATTTTTCCAACCTCTGTGTTATTCATGTTGTACATTGTGTCGAGGGCGCTTGTCATATATGGGTCTGTCTAAATTCACATCTGAATAATTATTCAATGCGCAAGCGCGGCAATTATGTGTGTATTTACCATCGATTAAAACAATTATGTATTTACCACCGATTAAAATTCGAAGTAATTGTTTTGCTGGAATTTTAGAGTGAAATTTATTACTAATATTGAATACTGTTGAATTGCGTGACGTGCAAATTAAGGTGCGCAAAACGAAATTTATTTGAATTTTTACTGATCTTTTAATAGAGGCCCGTCCCTCTAATCACATGCTCGCTTGTCGTTCGGTCAGTAAAAATACGCGAATTCAAGATTGTGTATTTTTTCTCCTTTAACGGACTGTGTGTAGGAATTTCGTGGTGCTACAATTGCCATTCATCGCTTTTCAGTGCGTTCTTGCGCTTGGGTTGCGAGCCTTAGCTTTCGATTTTTCACTTGGGTCTTAGCTTTCGATTTTGGAGAAGGGGGCGTCTTAGCTTTCGATCCTTGAATGGTTGAATCCTTTATTATACAAGTGCATGTATGCATTAATAACAAATAGCATGAAATTCCGCGATTGAATTGTCAGGTCATTCTGCATAGGATAACTAGTAGGACAACTATGAGCAATCAAGAGAATATGAGAAGGAGAAAGAAAGTGCGATGGAAAGAAGCATAATGGGATGTAGCAAGTCAGAGGGAAAATGATAAGTAAATACATAAAATATCTAGTAATGAGTATTTTGCAATTAGTAATCGAGAAGATTAGACAAGTAGAAAAGAGAGCGAGAGAAAGTATAATATATAGCAAGCGAGGGAGAAAATGGTAAGAACTGCTCGGGGGCATATCTACTTCAGCTCATGAGGCATATTCAGTCTGGCTGGGCATCTGCAGGAAAGTCTCTTCAGCTCTTGCAATCTTCGGAGGATGCTTGAAGATTGACTCTCTGAAAACGTTGCCCGCATTCCACGGAGCCGCCGGTCTCTTCTTTGGCATTTGAATCGATTTGAGAGCGTAGGCATTCTGTGCGAGGGGAGTTGTGAGGAAGGGAGAGATCGGAGATACCGTAGCCGGTCCATTCGTGAAGGGACCCAGCGAAGAGGAGGGAGGAAGCTGATGGTGAGATGGGTTCTTGATGGAAATCGAGGTTTCTGACGCCGAGGATACAGCCACGAGAGAGGAAGCCTGGAGTGCGGATGCAGCTGCCTGAGTGTGGTTCTTACTTCTCTGCTGCTCTTCCGCTTCTTTCTTTGCTTTCTCGTCGTGCGCCGCTTTTAATCCCTCCGAATACTCCTCTCTTCTTTGGCGTTCCTCTTGTGTTATTGGGACAAAAATAACTTCATCGTTCTTCACAACTCCCCTCGCACAGTATGCCTACTCACCCCAGCAAAGAGAAAGAGATGGAGATGGCGCGCTGAAGAGGGCGGTTGGGTTCTAGAGATAATGCAGGGGAGACGCCACGATGAGATGGAGCAACTCGATGCGAAAGTGAAATGTCTAGCTCAGCCAGCATATGCTGCTCAACTCGCAGTTCATAGCTAATTCAATCCACCTGCTAATTGACATTCACATAGTGCCTAAGGTCAGATAAACGTCCAGCACTTCATAATTGACTACGAGTCAAAAGGTAAAAGATGACCTCGTTGTCAAAGAAAAACGTTTCCTGCAGGAAACGACCATGTAGCAATGAGGCATTGCCGATAGGAATATGTAATCCTTCCATAATGCGAATATCGAAGTTGTCAGCCATATTCCAAAATCGAAAGCTAAGACGCCCCCCACTTTCGCGGGCTCGAAAAATTATTTTCGAAAGCTAAGACTCGCACCCTTGCGCTTGGTACCTCGAAAGAGTTCACAAACTGCACTTTTAAACTACAATTCAGATGCATCTTTGTTGTGAGAACTTTTCTTCTCATGATCAGTTTTGCAGATCCTCTGCATGTGCCTCTTCATCTTTCGTGATCATCATCTTCGAGAAAAGTTCATCGAACTCTTCCGTTCCCGCTCGTCTTGGCTGTTTGCCAACTCTGTTATTTTGTGACAACTTTGACTTTCGAGGGATCTGTATAGCGGCCCCTAGGGTCGTACAGATCTCTTCTTTAGCACCCTCGACTCACAATCAGCTCGACTTGTGTGAAACATGTGTTAGCGCTATCGAACGCAACTTAGGAGCCAAAAAGTTACGTTATCCTGCAGGATAGCTTATAAATAAACGAGGAAACTCAGTACAAATTGCCCACGCCGAAACTAAGATAGCGCCAGTTGCTCACTGCGGTCGCACTGACGTTAATATCTACATGTATAGATATGTATGTTCATGCATACATATATACATATGTATGTACATGATGCCTACACATGCTCATTTACTGGAAGTCGCAATGTTCAACTTTCTCCTTACATCCTTTCGTGACAGATATATTGTCCGCAAATATCCCATTTGAAAGATTAATAAAAAAAATCATTTTTACGTTGTATAATAACATATCTACATATGAACATTTAGCCGCACGGACCAAACTGTCCTTTTTTATAAAAGCCATAAATGATTGCGTAAATATTAACGGCTCTCTGGTTCTCCGGCTTCCGATGCGGAGAAATTCCCTTTCAATATATTAAGGATATCCACCAAACATTTTGCGCGACTGGAAATGGACTTTGTTTATTATTTTTTATTCCGCTGTTTCTTTCTTGTCGCGGAACGAATTTTCAATAAAGAGAATATTATATAAAGTTACTGCAATACGAGAAATATACGTTAACGCATTCGGTTTTTAAAGGAAAACTATACTCATTGTCAGCCATTATATTTTTCAATTTTCTGACAATGTGATTTTCGATAAAATTTTCCGTACTTGGTTTTGCGAAAAATTGTATAACTGAGGTGATTACTAATGTTGAATAATACAGCATGACATTGAAATTATAAGCATATGCTTAAGGAATCGAGCGATGCATCAGCTGCAATTCATAATTTTTCAATGCGTTTTTCTTCCCGTTGTACTAGGCGTACTTTTCGTCTTTACTGCATGCCTCCATAAAGTTCAGAAATTGCACTTCAACTGCAAGTCAGGCTAATCTTTTATTTTGTTTTGAGAACTATTTTTCTCATGATTTGTTTTGTTTCAGATTAGCCATCCACTTTTGGCTCCTTGTTTATTACATTCTTGTTGGTGAAAATATTGTAACATTCGTAGTGCAAATATTTGATCCTTCGGCTACGGCAAGTAAGTATAATTTGTTCAATATTTTTAGTTTTTTTTAAATTCTTTTTTTTTATTTCAATGAAGTCCATGCGAGTACTAGTCATCACAAGTTTTTTTAACCCCCAATATCCATGCCTATCCAAAGAATATTTCGTAGAACCATCTCATTCGTGCCTTTGGCGAATTCCTTTACCTGGCGGCAGAGGCAATAATTATGGTGGAACGATTTATCGCCATGCGACAACGGACACACTATGAAAGTACACCGAAAATCATGATGCTTGTCGCGTTCACTGCAGTTGGTACATTTTAAGTGTTAGCCACGTGGCATTTAATTGAAAGCCGGACGTCACGAACGGCTTTCTTGAATGGAATACATATCTCTCTATCGTTTAGTTAGAATTCCGTATGAATTATTTTCCTACTTTTAGATATTGCTTAGTGCAACATACAGCGGTATACTCGCCTACGGTATGTAATTTGCGTGATTTATTGAAATATGAACTAACCATACATTCTTCTTCCTCTAGCTGAGAATTGCGACCGAGGTCATCCGCGTTTCCATGCTTCTGGTATGAAGACCACACCATGAAATTGATTACTACCCTTTCTAGTAAGCAAACTCAAATATTCCTTATTCTAGTTTAATTGCTTCATATACGTCCGAGGCAGGCGACTCTATGCAAAGTCGCTAGCTAAATGCGACTTTATAACGCGATATCAGGTTTGTAGAATCTTTGATTAATGTTCACATGAATATTTAGTAGCGAGCAAAAGGATGAATATGAGTGTTTGAGTATATCATCAATAGTAGGACGCTACCCGCAAAGCAATGGATTGGCAAAAAAAGAACAAATTTAAGCTTGCCGAAGTTGTGGAGTTGAGCGAGGCGTTCTTACCCGTGAACGTTGTCGGCATGGTAATCAGTTATATCGCAGAAATACCATCATATTTCTACTTCTACACGACTCTACCATATCCCTATCTAGCATTCTTCTTTCGAACAGTCGGTTCTATTTTACCCCTTTTCGCGGCGGAACCAAATGGTGTTGGACGAAGAACTGTCAATAGTCAAATAAAAAAAATTCTATTTTTCATGCGATCGCTCTAAAATGCGTCCTCTGCTTGTGCCTCTTCGTCTTTCGCTATCGTCTTCTTCGAGAAAAGTTCATTGACCTCTTCGTTCTCTCTCGTCTTGGCTGCGTGCCAAGCCAACGAGTTCTGCCCTTCTCGCACGAACAGACTAGAATCTATTTCCAGCAGCTAAACAATGACTGGAAGTGAAAAATTCGTCAACTCGTCTTAGGAATTGATTCAGAGAAAAGAATATGTTGGTAAAGCATTATTCATCAAGGCTTTACCTTGATTCATACTGACTGTTGAGGCATATGTAAATAGTATATGGAAAAAGAATTACCGCACAAAATATGGCTTTTATTCTTTGAAAACTTCATTGCTTGCTGATAGAAATTTTATTTAAAAAATATATATAATCGTCATATTTCGCAAAGGTCAACGAAAAATATAAATAAACATACCTGTTTGTGTACATACATACCTGTTTGTGGGTGGGGTCATTTTTAACGACGCATGAATAGTATTTTTCCAACATCAGTTGTATTAAATACTCCCGGCGTAAAGGGTGCATGATGTTCGGGATTGTTTTTGACACGATAATGTTCAAATTCGCGTTTGAACGTCAAATCGCTGTGCATTTTTCTCGAAGATCGATTAAAATATTAAATACATACTCTGTTAACTCTTGATTACCAATATTAAATAGCGTAACATTCAAAAAGTAATATTTTTTTAGGAGTCAATCAATGCAACGATATCATTTTAAGCGTGTTCTTCTTCCAGTTGCACATGGCGTACTTTTCATTTTTAGTGCTTGCCTCCATAAAGTTAAGAAACTGCACTTCAACTGCAAGCCGGATGTTTTCTGGAAGTCAAATTGGAGTTCCCAAAAGTACCCTCAAGGGTCCGAAAATTAGGACCCTGACCTGCTATTTGGAATGGCCCAGCGCTATTGAGCAACTTTTTATCTAGGATCTCTAGGCCCTACGAGCCCTCTAGAAGGCTCTAATCTCTTGTATGTAAGTCCCAGGACTTGGTTTAAAAATGCGCGGCACGAATAGTTTAAGATTCGAGGGGCCTGTATCTCGGCCCCGAGGGGTCGCACAGATCTCTTTTGTCGCTCATTCGAGTCAGCTTGACGTGCAGTGAACTTACCATTAGCAACTAAGGAACAGCGGAACCAAAATGCACGGAATCCTGCTGGATCACATATAAATATACAACGGAATCTCAGTACAAACTGCCCAGGCCGAAACCCAAATATCGTCAATTGCTCGCATCGCCGCACTGACGCAATATGAACATTCATAGGTATACAAATGCATGCATATATACATGCATACTAACCTATGCACATTTACTGGAAGTCGTAATGTTCAAATTTCTCCATTCAATTATCCCTTCACGATGAGCCACGTACCAAACTTTTTATGAAGCCCATAAATCATAGTCTAGAAATCAACGGTTTTCTGGTTCTCCTGCTTCCAATGCGGAAAAATTTCCTCTCAGTCAATCTATTCAAGTGTCCTATTTGAAGGAAATTCATCAATCATTTTGTGCAACTGGAAATGGACTACGATTATTTTTATTTTTATTTTATTCCGCTTTGACTTACTTGTAGAAATGCATGTAGACACATTCGGTTGTTAAACGAGCACAATTTTAATTGTTGCTGCGTCTCTCTTGCCATTGTCACGCCATTGTCTCAGGCGCGAATTCAAGATTGAATAAATAAAGGTATTCTAAACTATACTTTTTAAGCTATGGAAAATTTATTTCATGCTGATTACAATAAAAAAAAATATATAAGCCATATTTAATAATGAATATATATATATAAGAATGTTTGTGGTTGTCGACATGCATATAATTTTTCCAACATCTGTGCCATTCATGTTGTATGTACAGTCGTTGCTCCCTACCTCGCGTGCTCATGAAATTATAAGCTTGATCCTGCACGATTCAATAAAAATTCGCATATGGCCAACAATTCCCATCGAAGCTGATGAAATTTTCGACTGTCGACAACATTTACAGAACTCGGTTTATCTAAAATTTAAAAATTAAAGTGATTACTAATGTTGAATAATAGTGGATTTACCGGGGTTTTTTTTTTAGGAATCGAGCGATGCAACCATTGCCATTCATCATTGTTCAGTGCGTTCTTCTGCCAGTTGTACTTGGCGTACTTTTCGTCTTTACTGCATGCCTCCATAAAGTTCAGAAATTGCACTTCAACTGCAAGTCAGAAGAATCTTTTATATTGTTTTGAGAACTATTTTTCTCATGATTTCTTTTGTTTCAGATTAGCCATCCACTTTTGGCTCCTTGTTTATTACATTTTTATTGGCGAAAATGTCGTGACATTCGTCATGCAGATCATTGCTCATTCAGCAGCTTCAAGTCAGTAGATTTAGTTACGTATGCACATATTTAAATAAAGTCCATGCGGGTAGTAGCCACTACAAAGCGTATTTAAAAAAACCCATATCCATGCCTATATTAATAATACGTTTTGCGATCCAAAGAATTAGTGTAATCCGACATCTTGCTCTGGGGTTCAGAAAGGATCCTTTCAACCCACTTACCACGTGAATAAAATACCTATTTATTTCGCTTCCGACGCAGAAAGAGCTCTAATCCGAGAAATATACCCTTCTCTTGTCAGTACTAGAGCCAAAAATTGAACTACTATAATAGTAGGGCAATCGAATTTGTACAAGGAGTCCTCATAGAAAAACTAAACAGGGTCGTGGGGCGGGGGCATGCAATAGTGGACAGTGAGTACTAAGTGTGGCAAAAGCACAAGAATTGAGGCACCCCTGAGGGGCCTTCTTGAACCAATCGTTATGCCAAGGGCGCATAATATCAGAAGAACAACAACAACAAAAAAACAAATATGTATACGTCAATTTATGATAGAACCGGCCGATTTCACATACCACGTTCGTGCCTTTGGCGTATTCCTTTACCTGGCGGCAGAGGGAATAATTATGGTGGAACGATTTATCGCTATGCGACAACGGAAACACTATGAAAGCACACCGAAAATCATGATGCTTCTCGTGTTCACTGCAGTTGGTACATTTTAAGTGTTAGCAACGTGGCATTGTCACTTTCGTGAATGGAATACATATCTCTCTAGCTTTTACTTACAATTAGAATGCCCAAGTAGTCATGAATTATTTTCCTACTTTTAGATATTGCTTAGTGCAACATACAGCTGTATACTCACCTACGATATGTAATTTGCGTGATTTATTGAAATTTAAGCAAGCTATTTATTCCTCTTCCTCTATATACATATATCTGCAGGACGACAATTCGTTCCCTACACCTTGCTGAGAATTGCATCCGAGCTCATCCGCGTTTGTATGCTCCTGGTATGAAGTTCACACCATGAAATTGATTCCTACCCTTTCTTGAAAGCAAATTCAAATATTCCTTATTCTAGTTTAATTGCTTCATTTACGTCCGAGGCAGGCGTCTCTATGCAAAGTCGCTAGCTAAATGCGACTTTATAACGCGATATCAGGTTTGTAGAATCTTTGACTAATTTTCCGATGTATAGTTAGCACCGAGTAAAAGGATGAATATGAGTACACCTTTGTTTATGGTATCCATAGTAGAACACTTAACGTAATGTTTTAGATTACCAAAAACAAAACAAGTTTAAGCTTGCCGAAGTTGCGGAGTTGAGCGAGGTGTTCTTACCGGTGAATGTTGTCGGAATGGTAATCAGTTATATCGCAGAAATTCCATCATATTTCTACTTCTTCACGACTCTACCATACTCCTATCTAGCATTCTTCTATCGAACGGTCAGTGCTATTTCCCCTCCAGGTTTTGCCGTATGAGACTTATGGTAAGGATATTGAAAGAAGATGGACCGTTTTAAATTCAAAGTTTGTTCTTAAAAACATTAAGTTTGAACGTAAATAACATTCCTTTTTTAGGCGATCGCTCTAAAATGCGTTCTCTGCCTGTGCCTTTTCGTCTTTCGCTATCGTCTTCTTCGAGAGAAATTCATCGAACTCTTCATCCCCTCTCGTCTTGGCTGCGTGCCAAGCCAACGAGGTCTGCCCTCCTCGCACGAACAGACTCGAATCTATTTTCAGCAGCTAAACAATGACTGGAAGTGAAAAATTCGTCAACTCATCTTGGGAATTGATTTAGAGAAAAGAGTATGTGAATAAAGTATTATTCATCAAGGCTTCTCCTTAATTAAGACTGAGACGTTAAAGGCTGAATCATAAATATGGAAAAAATGATCGCATAAATCACGGCTTTTATTCTTTGAAAAATTCACGTCATGCTGATAGCTATTTTACAAAACAAATCGTCATATTTCGCAAAGATCATCGAAAAATATAAGTACATACTGGAGCCATTTTGTAACGACGCATGAATAGTATTTTTTTAACAGCTATTGATATTGCTCTTTAAATACCCTTGCGTAGAGGGCACATGATGTACATACAGTACCGTCCAACATTGTTGGGTCCGAAAAAAAAAACATGCAGTGCGATTTCCTCGGAGGGTTTTATGTCTTTTTTCATTGCGCGTCAACCTAGAAAAACCGTTTTCCAAAATATGCCGAAATGACAAAGATCTGACAATTTTTCAACGCTACGCTGTTTAGCGGAATTTTTTACGTGGTGTTCGGCTGAGAAAGCAGCTGGCTGAATCCCGCAGCCAAACTACAAACAACAAATTAGAGTGAAATTTTCTAAGCCCTTCTTATTTTTTTGAGTTTCTTCCTTTGTTTTGCTTGAGTTACTTATCATATTTATGTATAAATGATATGAAAATGGAAAATAAGATTTTCTTTACGAGCAAAAAATTTGCTCCCGCAGAGCATCGAACACCGGACCTTGAGATTCCGAACCAACGCAGTCGCAATACACCACACGCAACTCGAGAGATACGGAATGTACCTTTACTATCACATTGTCCGCAGCCTCACCAAAGAAGCGTTGAGGATGACGATTCAAGGGGCTTGTCTGGTTAATTTTTGCAAAGCGTGCCTCCCAACGCACTGTACCGCTTTTCATTACAAAAAGTTGACAATCTCTGCGATCGATCTTTCTCTCTTCACTGTCTCTCTCATTCTCTCCCTCTCTCTCCCTCTCTTTACTGTCTCTCTCATTCTCTACCTCTCTCTCCCTCACTTTACTGTCTCTCTCTTTCTCTCTCTCGTTCACACATACTCTTACTCTCCCTCTCTCTCTATCTCTCTCTCACTCTTTCAATCTATCCCCTCCTCTCTTACTCTGTCGTTCTCTCTCTCTCTCCCTCTCGTTCAATATATCTCTCTCAGTCTCGTTTTATCTCTCTCCTTCTCCCCCTCTATCTCTCCCTCTTTTTTCGATCTTTTTCATTCTGGTAAGAGATAACTGTATCTTGATTTTTGGTCGAGTCCGGATAGAAAAAGTACATTCTTCGCTTCTAAAGTTGCGTGTGGTGTATTGCGACAGCGCTTGGCTGGGAATCTCAAGGTCCGGTGTTCGATGCTCTGCGGGAGCAGGTTTTTTGCTCGCTACAGAAAATCTTATTTTAAATTTTTCTTATCATTTATACCCAAATATGATAAGTAACTCAAGCAAAACAAAGGAAGAAACTCAAAAAAAAATAAGAAGGGCTTAGAAAATTTCACTCTAATTTGTTGTTTGTAGTTTGGCTGCTCGATTCAGCAAGCTCGTTTCTCAGCCGAACAACCGTAAAAAAAATTCCGCTAAACAGCGTAGCGTTGAAAAATTGTCAGATCTTTGTCATTTCGGCATATTTTTGAAAGCGGTTTTTCTAGGGTGACGCGCAATGAAAAATGACATAAAATCCTCCGAGGAAATCGCACGGCATGTCCTCAGTACTTCGCAATTCCAGTTTGAATTATTTAAATTAATTTAATTAATCGGATTAATTTCGGAACCAACAATGTTGGACGGTACTGTATGTAGTGCTTGTTTATATATATAATATTATAAACCGAATTTGAACATCAATTCCCTGCGCATTTTATCGATAATCGAGAAAAAAGTTAAGTACGTAGTCCAAGCGTAACATTCAAATTAATCAATTTTTTTAGGAGTCGAGCGAAGCAACGATTGTCATTCATAGCTTTTCAGTGAGTTCTTCTTCCAATTGTTCGTGGCGTACTTCTTGTATTTATTGCTTGCCACCCTAAAGTTCAGAAACTGCACTTCAACTGCGAGCCAGGTTAAGGGCAGTTTTTATTTGCCCAACACTACACTTCAAGGCGAATTGGGGCTCAAAAAAGTGCATTTAAGGGTCCGAAAATTGGGACCCTGAATAGGCGTTTGGAATGGCCAAAGATTACTGAGCACTTTTTATCTCTTTGGCGCTACGAGCACTCTAGAAGAAGGATCTGATCTCTTGTAAGTCCCTGGACAAGGTTTAAAAATGCGCGGCGCGAAAAGTTTGACATTCGGGTGTCTGTAGCTCTGCCCCCGGGGGTCGTACAAACCTCCTTTATTGCCCATTCGTCACGACGTGCGGTGAACTTAGCGACTTAGGAACCGCGGAGCAAATATGTAGTAACGGAATCTTGCAAGATCACTTATAAATAAACAACTGAAACTCAGTACAAATTTCCCAAGCCGAAACCCAAATATTGTCATTTGCTCTCTTCGGTGCGCACTGACCCAATGTGAACATGCATAGATACATAAACGCATGCATATATACATGCATGCATTCGAACATATGCTCATTTACTGGAAGTCGTAATGTTCAAATTTCTCCATACAAATATCCTGTCACGATTAGCACACGTACCAAACTTTTTATGAAGCCCATAAATCATGGTCTAGAAATCAACGGTTTTCTGGTTCTCCAGCCTCCAATGCGGAGAAATTTCCTCTCAATATATTCACGTATCCTATTTGAATTTAATCTATCAATCATTTTGTGCAACTGGAAATGGACTACGATTATTGTTTTTTTTATTCCACTGCGACTTCCTTTTAGCCGTATAAATTGTCAATGAAACGAGAACATTCCGGCACGTTTAGTGGCTTACGGCAAAGAGAGAAATATATGTAGACGCATTCGGTTGTTAAACGAGCACAATTTTAATTGTTGCTGCTTCTCTCTATATCACATGCTCTCTTGCCATTGTCACGCCATTGTGTCAGGTGCGAAGTCAAGATTGGATAAATAAAAGTATTCTAAAACTATACTTTTAAGCTTAGGAAAATTTATTTCATGTTGATAACAATTTTACAAAAAATATAACCACCATATGTCATAATAAATTTTGGTTGTCGACACATGCATATAATTTTCCCAACATCTGTTCCATTCATGTTGTATGTACATTGGTTCCCCCCCCCACCTCGCGGGCCCATGAATTTATGAGCTTGATCCCGCACGATTTAATAACAATTCGCATTTCCCATCGCTGCTGGTGAAAATTTTTCGAATATTGATAAAATTTTAGCACTTGGTTTCGCTAAAATATAAGAATTAAAGAACTTACTAATGCTGAATAATAATGAATAGGATAGCATTAAAATTTACGGGTGTTTTTTTAAGGAATTTAGCGATGCAACCATTGCCATTCATCATTGTTCAGTGCGTTCTTCTGCCAGTTGTACTTGGCGTACTTTTTGTATTCACTGCTTGCCTTCATAACGTTCAGAAACTGCACTTCAACTGCAAGTCAGATGCATCTTCAATGGTTTTTCTGAGAAATATTAATTCATAATTTTTTGTTTTTGCAGATTTGCCATCTACTTTTGGCTCCTCGTTTATTACATTTTTATTGGCGAAAATGTCGTGACATTCGTCATGCAGACAATTGATCATTCAGCGGCTTCAAGTCAGTGCAATTATTTACGTATTCACGGCTATATTAATAATATATCGATCCAAACAATAAGCGTAACCGAGATCTTGACCCATGCTTTCGGGGGTTCAAAGCGATCCTTTCGTCACGCTTTCTGCATGAATAAAATGTTCACTTATTTGTCTTCCTGCCAATTAAAATACGAACTACGATAAAAGTAGGGAAATCTAGACAGTACAAATAGTGCTGTCTAGATTTCCCTAAGTGCATGATAAGTAAGTGCATGGCAACTGAAATCGCGTTACAACAAAGGCTTTCATTCTTTTTTTTCCTTTATGCTTTACATAAGTATATGATAGTAGGTATTGCGTGCTGGTGACTAGAAAGAGAATGATAAAGTACATGGGAGAAATGAAACACAATAGCTAGAAGAGCATGTGATATAAAGGAGTGGAAATCAAACGAGGATCATACATAGAAAAGAACAAAAAAAAACCACCATTCACCCCTCCCCTCTGCTATCTACATAAAGGAACTTTTAATTTAAAGAAATAAAAATGCTGCACTTCTCTTGTTGTCCAAAGAATGGTTAAGATGTATTGTGTAAACTTACGGGAATCTTACTTTTTACTGTAACATAGCAAGTGTTTTTTTTAAGAACATCTGCCATGTTGGAGACCATTAGACAACCATAACGTTGACAATCAGAGAGAAATTGGTCTAGTTTGAAGGTTGAACAAACTATCGTAGCGTTGAATTTTACATTCGAGTTCGCGACGGCCTGTTGGTTATGTCACTGGCGCGTGGAGCGCGAAACCCAGGTTCGACGCGGGTGATGTCCAATAAGCTCAACAGGCTTGAACCTAGACATGTAGAAAATGTAACCCCACTGAGGCTGATTTTACAAAACCCGGTATTGAATTTCTTACCGTCTTACTGAAAATATGAAATGATTAAAATAACGTGTAGATGGCTCTCTAAAGTTCCGCTTCCATTGTGAATAGGATAACTGCAAAAAAGTTTTCTTGGATTTTAATCGATCTATATTCTGGCAAATGCCAATCTTTCATCTATTCATTGAATATAAAAAAAACACATATATTATTAATTCCGGTTAAGTCCGCTCATGTAATTTTCAAAAGTAACAATTGGCATTTTAGAAATCGAACAATGCAACACTCATTGTTCATCACAATTCAATGCGCCTTCCTTCCATTTGTGCTTCTCGTACTAATCACATTTTCCGCGTGTCTCTACAAAGTTCAAAAGCTTCACTACAACTGCAAGTCAGAGAATCTAGTTATCCGTTTTGGTATTTCGGAACATTTTTTCCTCTACAGATACGTACTGTACTTCTGGCTTATCGCTTACTATATTTGGGTGGGCGAAAATTTTGTTACGTTCATACTCAAGGCAATCACTCCGTCTGCGAAGCCAAGTGTGCAAAGAGGTTTTTTTTCTAAATGTTTGCGATCATTTTTCTTGATTCCGGCCTTCATTCTAAGAAAGATATAAAAAAAATTTTTTGCTATAAAATTTTTTATTATTTTCAGATGATATCGAATTTCTCGTTCGCGCTTTTGGCGGATTTCTTTGCCGAGTTGCCGAGGCCATAATTGTGATGGAGCGTATGATCGCCATGATTGTCACGCCCTACGAAAGTAGACCAAAAATCATGCTTCTAGTTCTCTCTTCCGCAGTTGGTTCAGTTCCAAAATTAGTTTTTTTGATCATCACAACAATAATAAATCCAGAACGAATGCTATCGATTGTTGCAACTTTTTTTAATTGAAATAATTATGCATCTAATGCTTACAGACAATTCTGAGTGCAGCATACAGTTCTGAGTTACGGTAGATTTGAGTTCCTTCTTTAATAATTGATGTCCTTTGCCCATTTGGATGCTTTCACAACAAATTGGAATGATGCTTATCAGAATGCGTTTTGATATTAGAAGTATGTTTGTACCGTATTTTCTCTATTAGTACAGCCGGGGTACTATTTATCACTACCCTTGCCGCGGTGAGGGGCACTATTAGAGAGGGGGGGGGGGTGGGGTTCTATTAGAGGGAGGAGTATTATTTTTCAATGTGATTGACTAAAAGTTTTCTAACAATATTTTATTCTTTAAAAAAAAGGAATTATAGCTCGTCTTCAATGGAATCACCACCCGAGGTTTTAGACTATTAAGGGGGGGGGGGTTCCATTTAAGGGAGGGGCACTGATAGAGGAAATACGGTAAGTTGTAAAATAAAGCGCCTCTGTACGAATATGCTCCAAATTTCATGCAAATAGCTCAAGCTTAAATTTTTTGGAAATATAAAAAAATTATCTAATTTGAAAGGGAAACTTGTCGTTCCCAAGCTTCTACCGCGGATAATGAATGAGTCGATCGCAGTCTGCATGATTCTGGTTCGGAGGCAGATTTATAATTACTTTTCTAACAAATACTCATGTTCAAAGAAAAACGATCATTTATTCAACTCTCTGAAATTTAATTCTGGAACCTTAAAAAAACATGTGCTGCCCCTTTTGCAAAAAAATTGCTATTACTATACGAAGCAATACGTTTTTTTCTCTTGTCCGTTTAGCATTATAATAATTATCTATAAGAAAAATTAAAAACTGATTTATATGTCCTCGCTACAAATTCGGTTGCATGTTCTTTATTTGTAGTTCAATATCGTAGTCTACTTTCGAAGTAAGAGCCTCTATCGAAGATCATTAGGCAATAGCGACTTCTTGAGCCGATATACAATCGGTAATCAGTTTTTAAAGAGGAAAAATGGAGCACAACTTGTTGGCAGTGTATCCTTATCTCGTGCGAACAGTAGTTATGCAAACAACAACTATCGTATTGTCTTTTGCAGATGAAAAAAGTTGCACTTCAACTGCAGGTCAGAAGAAGTTCATTAAATCAAGTGGTGTATGAAGGCTATAATATTTCCAAAAGAAGAAAAATTTGATCAATAAAATCTTTTATTTTGTTTAAGGTTTTTTTTTGTATTGAAGGGGTGGAAAGACATAGCACATAAGAAAATGTGTATATCTTTTACTACACATTTGCATAAACTTTCTGGCTCCTTTTTACTGTATCATTTTCGGAGAAAACATATCTTTTCAAACAATAAGGAATTCGTTCCGCCTAGGCAAGGCTTGGAAATTCGCGCATATGTGATATGTTTAATAGAAGTTTCAGTTATACTTAAAGAAAGATGAATGAATTTTTAGATTAATTTCTTTTCAGTTTTGAAAGACTGGCGGCATTTCGCACGAATTTCCGTCCGCTTCCTCTCATTGTCAGCAATGGCTGTAATGGATAAAGACGGAGAGTGGAAATTAATTTTTTTTACATCAAGGGTGATGAGAGAACACTTGTAGAAGCATTCACGTAGCAAGAGCCTAGCTTTGATGGGATGGTTTTGGTTTTGAGCATCAGTCACAATGGCAGTGGCATGTTATCGAGATGGACTATGTTCCGCATGGTTGGCAAGACCACGAAATGATGAGGATGAACAGCATCTTTGACATATGAACAGAGCAAAAGCGATGAACGAGGACAGTCTTGATTGAACGTTCTTTTTTTAAATACCTG
Source organism: Allodiplogaster sudhausi (assembly GCA_945643635.1). Lineage (NCBI taxonomy): Eukaryota > Metazoa > Nematoda > Chromadorea > Rhabditida > Diplogasteridae > Allodiplogaster > Allodiplogaster sudhausi. The sequence continues at coordinate 2,096,822 of CALZFC010000251.1, forward strand.
CTCAATAAAGATAGAATTTCACCTAATAGATTTTTCGTGCACGAGTTCAAAGCAGCGCAAAATCGATTAAAAACCAAAGAAATGCAGTTACATGCCAGGCAATAAATCATTTCTCACATTCTCGTTCACTGTGCAACCGGTGCTTTTGTATTCTTCACATTCGATGAACGCACATATAACAATCATACTATGTAATTATAGCTCAGAAACACACAAAATGTTGTAAGGAGAAAAACCTGCTGAATTGTGGCACAAATACAGCTCGAGTTCTGCTTTGACTTGTACGCCATCTCGGGCGTCGTAGCCATGAGCCTCTTCATCTTCCGCTATCGCCTTCGCTGTGAGACGTTCGCCGACTGGTTCGTGCCTTCATTTCTTGGTTGCGTGCCAGCCACTTCACGTCCGAAGCTGGCGACCGCTCACGAGCAAACTGAGATCCACTTTGAGCAGCTTCGTAGCGAATGGAAGTAGACTAATGAAAAAGGAAGATGAGTTTCGGGAAAGAAAAGAGCCACAGAGGGCTCAAAAATTATTTAGGTTTTGCACCTTTGAAACTGAAGTGTCAAAAAGTACAACAGTTTTTTTTATTGTTTCAGAATCTAATTTCTAGTCGTTTGGCTTTCTCATGAAAAGTATATTTTTTGGGCTTTCTCATCTAACGGAAAAAGATATCATGCATGAATTTTTATTTACTTGCTTATGTTGCGGAGGAATCGTTCTCAAGTAGAAAAATGGAGCCATGAGAAGAGTCAGAAGTGTTGCACACGTGGGAGGTAAGACTGGCATTCGATTGTAAAATCTAATATACATATAAGACAGTGCGAATTAAAAAGTTTGGTTTTTTTCTGCAATTTTCGAGTATGCTGTTATTTTTGGCACGGATTTAGAATATTCCACTGTGGATTTCGAATATTCCACTCTTTGCCATTATTGACGATCGTAAAAATTGCCAAATCGGTGATCTGTCAATTTTAACGATCGTCAATAATGGCAAACAGTGGAATATTCGAAATCCACTGTTTAATATTCTAAATCCGTGCCAAAAATAACAGCATACTCGAAAATTGCAGAAAAAAACCAAACTTTTTAATTCGCACTGTCTTATATGTATGTACAGTCCCGCCCAGGATCTTGGTACCAAGGATGCGTCGGACGCATCGGACGCATCCAAATGCATCCTCGTTAATAACAATTTTTCTAGGACATGCTAAAATATTTCAACTGGTACATTAGTTTGCTTATAGAGAACCGATGTGACTGATAAAAAAATCGATAATTTCTAATCATTTGATAAGAAGTTATCAGTTTTTGCTTATTAAAAATTTCATTTCTTATATTTTTCAATGACATTTCTCCTGCACCATTATTTTGCCTCTACCCACATCCCCAAATAATAAAAGTAGAGATTGTATCATTGATAACGAAAATCAATAAAACAGACCTTATCACACATATTAATTGGCTGAAAAGAATCGCCAAACGATTCTGAATCTAATTATCTAATCAGTTTTACAATAAAGTGCCGGTAAACAATATATTTTTGATTGTGTGTACTTTACATGACTTTCTTCAGGATTCCCCATCGTCCTGGACTTTGTCAAAATTTTGGCCCGGTATGATGGTTCAAATCTAGGTTGCTGCACTAGCATTGCACCTTAGAAATATAGCAGCTCTCTTTTCATCTTCGGTTTAATTACCCAAGTTTGAGGTAGCGAAATAGCACAGGCAGAGAAAAAAAGGGTTAGGCCCCGCCCCCTCGGCCTGAGAAGCGTCCCTGCCCTGTTCTTTCGGAAGACAAAGTCATGTAAAGTACACACAATCAAAAATATATTGTTAACCGGCACTTTATTGTAAAACTGATTAGATAATTAGATTCAGCATCGTTTGGCGATTCTTTTCAGCCAATTAATATGCGTGATAAGGTCTGTTTTATCGATTTCCGTTATCAATGATACAATCTCTAATTTTATTATTTGGGGATGTGGGTAGAGACAAAATAATGGTACAGGAGAAATTTCATTGAAAAATATTAGAAATGAAATTTTTATAAGCAAAAACTGATAACTTCTTATCAAATGATTAGAAATTATCGATTTTTTATCAGTAGCATCCGTTCTCTATAAGCAAACTAATGTGCAAGTTAAAATATTTTAGCATGTCCTAGGAAAATAGTTATTAATGAGGATGTATTTGGATGCGTCCGATGCGTCCGACGCATCCTTGGTACCAAGATCCTGGGCGGGACTGTATATATGAACATTACTTCTCCAAAAATAGGAATGCCATTTCATGACTGAGATATTATCCGCAAGTCTCAATCGCAATTGGAACATTTATATAAGAAATGTCATTATTTTTTTTGCTAAAATATCTATTCCTACCCACCTAGAATATGAATGTGTGTATGTATATAATTTTTCTCACAGATCAACCTTTTTTTACGAAGCTAATAAATCATCATGTGGAAATTAACGGTTTTCTGGTTCTCTATATTCAAATGTTGAAATATTTCCTTTCAATCTATTCACGTATCCTATTTTTAGGAAATATATTCATCATTCTGTGGAGCTGGAAATGGGCTGTGATTATTATTTTTTATTCCGCTGTGACTTCCTTGTCGCAGTTCAAATTATGAATAGTGCGAGGACAAGTGTTTTTTTTGGCTTATTGCAACACCATGAATATAGATAGACCTATTCGGTTGTTAAAGGAAACTCAACCGTTATATATTAGAGTTTTCATGGTCATTGTTGCCGTACCCCTCTAAATCACACGCCTTTCGCCCTTGTGTCATGCAAAAAAGGCTCCAATCTGAGATCGAGATTTGGATTCTTTAAATGTCGCATCATTGAAAGGTTATAATAAAGCGATGTATTCCTCACGCTTGTTTTTTTCTCTATACATCATTCAATTTTTGTTCAATTGTAATCCTGGACGGGCTCTCGCATCTCCAGCTGCTATAAATCATTTGGAAAAATTCTAAAAATAGATTTGTCATTATGACAGATAATGTCGTACAATTGGAACATGACTGTGAATATTTCGTGCTGCTTGCTGCTCTGCTATTTTCTCCTCACAAACACCTGGGTGGCCTTTCTGTTCATAAACAAATGTACATATGTACATACATTCATTCTTACATAGGTTAAAAGAGTTTGGCCGAAGTGAGTCGTATGGATGAAAAGCTTTTCTTAATTGGAAGTAGCAGATGAAACAACAAAAACTTCCTACGTATAACACAATCGGGGCTTATTCGATCAAGACTGAAGTGCGTTAAAACGCACGTTCACAACGTGATTCCTCTCGAGAGCATGCGTGTGCCCTAGTTTACCGTATATTTTTTCCTGATCTTTGTTGTCGCTTCTCACTTATGGTTAATCGGGTGGACTACATTTGCGCGCAGACACTTGCGCACACAAACATTTGGGACACTTGCACACGGACACTTGCGCACAGACACTTGCGCACAAGGACACTTGCGCACATGGACACTTGCGCGCAGGGACACTTGCGCACAGACACTTGCGCACATGGACACTTGCGCACGGACACTTGCGCACAGACACTTGCGCATAAAGACATTTGCGCACAAGTTTTTGTGACCTTTGGGGGGACCATTTTGGTAATTTTTAGGGTAACTTTTGGTAACTTTTGGGGATGCTTTTGATAACTTTTGGGGACACTTTTGGTAGCATTTTTGACAAAGTTTTGGGGACCAGTTTGTACCTTTTAGGGATCTCTTTGGGATTATTTTGGATCAAATGAGCATTCCATAGAGACCGCTTTCAATTAGTATTTGCATCTACTTGCATGAATTTTCACATTTTCTCCCTAACCAGAAACCCTGGAAACCTGTTATACTTTTTTGTACATCGACAGAGGAGATAATAAAAAGCTGCGATTTCCAAAAATAATCAGCGGAATCGCAATAGCAAAAAAGTTAGAGCCTTTTAAAGTTTCATAAAAATTTTGTTATGGTTGAAGTCGCAGTGTTAATAACCACATTAGGTCTTAAATCAACGAATTGTGGCCTAGTGGATAGTGGGCTTGGCTAAAACGTTTTGGGCTCGAGTTCGATACCCCTTCGGCCCAAACTACATATATTACCCTTTTTATAAGGACATTTTCGAATATTTAGAACAGATCTTTTGCACATATTCTTTTTCAAGCGTAATCAGAGAGATAATGTACTTTGCGAATGTAACCATTTTTCAAATTAAAAGTATGTGAATTTATGTATGTAGTATGTAAGTACATACTCTTAGTGTTCTATTTCAAATATAAAAAAAATAATTAAACAGTAAAATAAATAATCTTCAAAATCTAGCAACATGTATGAACTGCTGTTATGCAAAAACGGAGGATGCAGAGACGGCTATTCCACTTGGCCCACTCGAGGATTCGCAACAGAGCAAACCCCGTGCACGGAGGGTACGGGTCGTACAAATTCTTCCGGTTTGAGAGCACACCAAATCCGCGTTGCGCCCGTTTCATGCGTCGCGGCTAGGCATAGCATATAGCTCTCCTCCAAATGCATCGATCGAAGTGATTTAAACTCCCTCCAAAAGTTACCGTAATATGTAGTCATTAATTTGAAAATTTAGGCAACTCCCTCCAAAAGTTACCGTAATATGTGGTCATTAATTTGAAAATTCTGGCAACTGGCAATTTGCCAGCAATTTCACCTTCGCTAAGGATTTTGAAGTTCCATTCCGTTTGTGTCACACAATACGATTGTGGAACACTTCAGAAATTTTCAGTTCGACGCACCAAAATTCTCTCAAACCGGAAGGGGGTACCCTCCGTGCCCGTGGCGAACACAGGCGTTCTCTGGCCAGAAGGAGGTCAAGCGGCTTGAGAAGTTTGTGTCTTCCACAACCGATCCTTGGATAATTATTCTCACCGTGTTCGCCGATGACCACTAGGTCTGCTTCCCCCGCTCCCTTTCATCTGCGTGCAAGGACTGTACAATTGCTGGCATTCCTCGAGTGGGCCAATTGCAACAGCCAACCGCCCACTTCTGTGTAACAGCAGTTCATACATGTTGCTAGATTTTGAATATTATTTACTTTTCCATTTAATTTAATTTTTTTTAATAAAATAATAAGAATATGTACATACATACTACATACATAAATTCGGATAATTTAAATTTGAAAGATGATTGCATTTGCAAAGTATTATTATCTATCTGATAGCGCTTGAAAAAGATTGTGAGCAAAAGATGTGCTCTAAATATTCGAAAATGTCTTTATAAAAAGAGCAAAAAAGTTTGTACCGAAGGGGTAACGAACTCAAGCCCAAAATGTTTTAGCCCAGCCCACTATCTACTATGTCACAGTTCGCTGAATTAAGTCCTAATGTGGTTATTAACACTGCAACTTCAACGATAACAAATTTTGTTATGAAACTTTAAAAGGCTCTAACTGTTTTGGTATTGCGATTCTGCTGTTTATTTTTGGATTCCGCAGCTTTTTATTATCTCCTCTGTCGATGTACAAAAAAACTAGAACTTTTGGTTTCCAGGGTTTCTGACCATTCCTTGGTTAGGATAAAATTAATTAGCAAGGTGACAGACAACTTAATAGCAAGTGGCTAATATATTTACTTTTATGAGATGGTTTTGCATTAAAACGTATTTGCATACATGAACATTTAGTCTTATATATATTATTATTTGGAGCATACTTATAAGGAGAAATACGGCTATGAGAAATTGAGTTACCGTACCTTTCTATTGTTTCCCCCGGGGAAAACCATTTTCAATACCCTTTTGGGGTTGGGGCACTATTAGAGGGAGGAGTACTAGTAGAGAAATAAGGTAGATGCTTTTTAAACCCTTAGTGGCAAGGTTGAAAATAGTAAAATGCATGCAAAATGACCGCAAATTCAGACAAAAGGGCCCTCAAAGGACTAAAAAAAAGGTCCTCTGTTGGGTCCCTGCCTGGTCTCAAAAGGGTCCCTAAAGGATACCCAGAAGTTACCAAAGTATTCCTAAAGTAACCAAAAGTGTCCCTAAAAGTAATAAATAGAGTCCCCAAAAGTTGCTAAAAGTGTCCCCAAAAGTTGCCAAAAGTTTCCCCAAAAGTTACCAAAATGGGTCACCCAAAAAGTCACAAGAACTTGTGCGCAAGTGTCCTTGTGCGCAAGTGTCCTTGTGCGCAAGTGTCCTTGTGCGCAAGTGTCCGTGTGCGCAAGTGTCTGTGCGCAAGTGTCCCTGCGCGCAAATGTCCTTGTGCGCAAATGTCCTTGTGCGCAAGTGTCCTTGTGCGCAAATGTCCTTGTGCGCAAGTGTCCTTGTGCGCAAGTGTCTGTGCGCAAGTGTCCTTTTGCGCAAGTGTCTGCGCGCAAATGTAGTCCACCCGGTTAATCACATTACCTTCGGTTGAGAAAAAGAACTTGAATTCAAAATTGAGGTTTTGGCTTCTTTAAGAAATACTTGCGCTCCTCTAGTATTCAACTAGGGAACAGTTATTGCTTTTAAATAAATATTTTTCTTCTTCTGACGGACCATTTCTCCATATTTTTTTTATATATTTCGCTGCCGTCAGTGTTTTCTATAATGTCACCACCGAAATTATTCGCCCGCCCCCTTCCTCCCAGCTCTTTATGATTCAGATTGCAATTGAAATCGAGTTAGAATAAAAGCTTTCATTCTCCCACTTACCTTTATGCTATACATATATAATTGTATGCGGTTGACAAGAAGGAGAATGATAAAGAACACGGGCGAAGTGAATGAAATATAATAGTTAGAACAGAGAAGGTAGCATAGAAAACGAACAAAAACCCACCATTCACCCCTGCATTCATTCCCTTCCTTTCTATATGAACTTCAAGAAATATATTAGTCTTATTCCTCACATTGATGGCTGAATATATATTAGATTTTTTTTTATGATCTAACGAAATCCTTTCTGTTTACAATAACAAAGTATTTTTTTAAAGAACGTCTGCCATGGTGGAGCAGAGGTCACTAAATAGTCATTATAGAGGAATTAGTTTTTTTGGAATAATCATAATAGATACGCCCGCAAAATCACTTATTTCCAAAATTAAAATCAGTAGGCAACGAAAATGTTGCTGACTAGCGAGCAAGACTGATGTGCGAATTATGGAACCGCTGTTTATCTCATTTCGACTTCGCTGTGGCCTGTTGGTTATGTCACAGATGCGTGGTGCGTAGAACCCAGGTTCGAGGCCGGTGATGTCCAATAAGCTCAACAGGCTTGAACATAGCCATGTAGAAAATGTAACCCCTCTGAGGCAGCTTTTACAAAAATTAGGTCTGACAATGAGGTTGTCAAAAAACCGTCTTTGAGAATTCATGAAAAGATTTAGCGAATATGTAGGCTCTAACTATCCCTTTCCAGCGTGGCCAGCAGAAGAAAAAAGCGAAAACAGGGTGTCTTTTGATATTAGTAGATCCCCCTTGCTCGCCATGTGCTAGCCTTTCATCAATTCATTGAATATAAAAAAACCCCACATACATTATAAATTCCTGCTCTATCCGCTCATGCATTCTTTCAAAGTAACAACTGGCTTTTTAGAAATCGGACAATGCAGCACTCTTTATTCATTACAATTCAATGCGCCTTCCTTCCATTTGTGCTTCTCGTACTAATCACATTTTCTGCGTGCCTCTACAAAGTTCAAAAGCTTCACTACAACTGCAAGTCAGAGAGAATTCAGTTAATCTTTTTTTGATATTTCGAACACTTTTTTTCTACAGATACGCCCTGTACTTCTGGCTTGTCGCTTACTATATTTGGGTAGGTGAAAATTTCGTCACATTCCTACTCAAGGCTATCGCTCCATCTGCAAAACCTAGTGTGCAAAGAGGTTGTTTCTTTCTAAATGCTATAATTTGTCCTGATTCCGCCTTACTTTCTAAGAAAGATATACGATTAATCATAAAAAGACTTACTGCTCTAAAAAATGTTACTTTTTTTTCTTTTCTGATGACATCGAATTTCTTGTTCGCGCTTTTGGCGGATTTCTTTGCCGAGTTGCCGAGGCCATAATTGTGATGGAGCGCCATGATTTTCACGCCCTACGAAAGTAGACCGAAAATCATGCTTCTAGTTCTTTCTTCCGCGGTTGGTTTATGCTAGTGGTTTAGTAATAAGTAGACTAATTTTTCTTTAAAGTCATAATAAAAACAGAGCGCATCTTATGAACTATTTCAATTTTTCGTTAAATTTGTGATGTATCTGTGAACTTCTAACATCATGATCCATGTATCTCTTTCAGACAATTCTCAGCGCAGCATATGGTTTTCTTCTGACGTACGGTAAATTCCTAGCTCTTCTCTAATATTTGCCAAATTCGCTCACTTTCATAATAATTGCAGTGGCAGTAATTAGAACACAAACTTTTTGCTTTATTAATATAAAGGTTATTAATACAATATAGTTATATATTCAATGCGACCCAGTTAGAATTGTTTAAAAAACGTTAAGGAAATAGAACCAAAAATGATCTTCTTTCAAAGGGACACCCGTCGTACCCTACTTTATATTGCGGATAATGAATGAATCGATAGTCGCCGGCATGGTCCTGGTACGAAGACAATTCTCTCATGCTTTTCTCTCAAATAATTGTCTTATGTAATAAATTTTATATAAAGGGCGTGCCCTTGGCTAGATAAACTTATTCAACGATCTCTCAAAAGGGACTCTGCAATGTGAAAATGGCTTGTTCTCATGAGTACCTATTACATTAATTGTGCTTTTCTCTTATAATTTTGCATTATATTATCTATTTAAAAAAAACCCTAGTTAAATTTTCTTGTCCACTGTACAGCCTCTGCTGCATACATATATGTATGCTCTTCATTTGTAGTTTAATATCGTAGTCTACTTCCGAAGTAAGAGCCTTTATCGACGATCCCTGGGCAATAGCGATTTCCTGAGACGATATCAGGTTAGGAGCTCTTTCTTAACTCCGATAAAATCATCGTGTTCTTTAACGAGAAACTTGTACTGCAAATTCATGTATTCAAAAAAATTATTGCTAATATGTATACAAAGGCAAAATGATTTCACTTTGAGCTGTCGGAAGTTTTGGAACTGGGCGAAGCTCTATTGGCCGTTAGCATTGTCGGCTATTTTATGAGCCTGATTTCCGTAGAGTCTTCCTACGTGCAAATCTTCACGATTATGGAGAATTTCGACGTTGTCTTCTACTACCGAAAGGTCAGTAACCAAATAAGACTTAATTTCCTCTGCTTTTATCCTGCTTCAAAGCATTGGTAACTAATATTTTTCATGTGGTCGCCCTAAAGTGCATCGTTTGCCTGAGCCTCTTCATCTTCCGCTATCGTCTTCTTCGCGAGAAGTTTGTCGAGTTGTTCGTGCCCTCAATTCTTGGCTTTGTGCCAAATCAGCGAGTTCATCCTTCCACTCAAGAACAGTCACGTATCTATTTTGAACAACTTTATAAAGATTGGAAGTAGGCAAAAAAAATTTATCATTCATGTGATATAACCTTATGTTATTCAATCTATGGACTGACGTGCCAAATGAGAGATATTTCTTGTATTGTTCTATGTAAGCCTATGCATAAATGTAAATATATGTACATATACCTATATAGACATATATATATATATATATATATATATATATAAATATATTTATATATATATATACCGTATTTTCTCTATTAGTACCCCGCTTTATTAGAACCCCCCCCCCTCTAATAGTACCCCCCTCTGAAAATGCCATTGAAAAATAGAACCCCTCCCTCTAGTAGAACCCCCCCCCTCCCCTCCAATAGTACCCCCTCCCCCCCCAATAGTCCTCCTGGAGGCATGGGGAGCTCTTACCAATGAACTAATGCCAAATTCATGATAAATCTGTTGTAAAACGTATATTCCAGTGATGATTCCATTGAATTCGGGCTACGATTCTTCTTTTTTTGGGAATAAAATGTTGCTATTAAACATTGAGTGACTCACATTGAAAAATAGTACCCCTCCCTCTAATAGAACCCCTCCCTCTAATAGTGCCCCCCTCCCGCAAGGGTATTGAAAAATAGAACCCCGGGGGTACTAATAGAGAAAATACGGTATATATATATTTGTAACAGAACCAATAACACGTATCCATATGTACATACATACACATTTTTTGTCGAAGAAGGATGAATTAAATCGCACCTCTTCGTCGATGATGACACAGAAAAGACTCAACAACAAATGTACAAATGTGACAAGAAAACAAATAGTTATATTATCTACATTTTTCTCGAATAACATACATAACAGGCACATAAAAGTCCATGCGATCTATGGTCCGTCTGGTCCGTGGGTACATAAATCCTCTAGCATCGAACCACACGCTGCAATTATTGCCCTTATTCAGAGAATGAAAATTGAAGGATTTCTTTTTTTTCATCCTATCGAGGCCGAGTGCGACAAGGCGAATTTCTTTCACTGCATGAAATGTACGTAACTATTGCGAGATTTCTTGAATGTGAAGAAATAAAAAGGCTAAAACGACTATGTTGTTACAGTCTCTAGTCGTTGAACTTTTCTGGAGCGGAACAAAATGGAGCCCTTCTTGGTCGCAGCGATTCACTATGTCTTGTTAATACTTATGCTAGCAACAACAATCGCCTTTTCTTCGTGCCTGTGGCGGATGAAAAAGTTGCACTTTAACTGCAGTTCAGAAGGGTTTTATGAGATTGTTGTTTTTTTATGAGAAATTAGTGCTAATTAGTAAATAGGTCAATAAAATCGCTTTCAGAGAATTTGTCAACCAAAAATGGTCGTCGATCCATATATGGCAAATAAGAAAATATTCATCTTAAATTTTTTTAATAGATTTGCATTAGCCTTCTGGCTTCTCGCTTACGTCATCATTTTCGGTGAAAACATTTGTGGATTCTTTTCCAAGGTGTTTGATCCGAGCGGGAAAGGTTTGACAATTCTTTCGTTAAAGGAGGGCGATCACCGAAAAGTCATTGACGATAAATGAACCATCTTAGTTATTTTCGAATAGTCTGGGGCATGCAGAAAAAGAATATGTATATTAAAATGTACAAGAAAGTTCCATATTCAAGTATAATGAACATTAAAATGCAAGTTTTGAATGAATTTGTGATTGGTGTGCCAGGGAAAAAGCAGAACCCATCGGTAGAATCCCAACTTCACGGCCACGTACCCATCGCGGGAAAATAAAATTACAAGGATTGAAGAAATTGTTATGGTGAGTGCTTTATCACCTTTTGGTTCATTTGTCTTAGAAAATGGTTTTATAAATTCTTGTTACGCAAAATATTATCAAATAGGTATAACAGCAATAACAACCCGCTTCAAAAAACACACACACATTCCTAGTCTACCGTACATTTTTGAGTAATTAAACGGACTTCAGTTCGAAAACTTTGTACATTTGAACGCACATTACGGAATTTTCGGTGATCGCCCTTCTTTAAGCGTGTTTTAGTTTGTAAGAAATATTATATCGTGTGCATTATATTAAATCAATGTTTTAGTTAGACTTAGAGAAAGGTAGTCCATTTTAGGCTTTCTTATTATTTTATAGATTAATGTTTTTTGGGAGAATGGCGACATTTCGCTCGAATTTCCGGCCGCTTCCTCGTGGCAATGGCCGAGTGTATTGTAATGATTGAGCGATTTGTCGCCATGCGTCTACTGTCGCACTACAAAGAAGCACCAAAAGTCATGGTAGCTTGTTCGACGACAGCTGTGAGTATTATCAGTAGGGGTTGCCCGGGGGTCCAGATTATTCGTCCGTTCTCGGCGCCCGGGGGTTTTTCAGAAGAAAACAAATAATCTGCTACTGAAAGTCTGTCAACATAAGGAAGAAACCCTATTTTCTCTATTAGTGCCCCTCCCTCTATTAGAACCCCCCCCCTGTAATAGTGCCCCCTCTCGCAAGGGTATTGAAAAATAATACCATTCCCTCTAATAGAACCTCCCTTTCAATAGTGCCCCCCCTAATTGAATAATAGAGACATACCTGGAATCTATGCTTGAGGTATGGGCTGCTCTTCCTAATGAACTGATTGCAAATTCATTCAAAATCTACGGTAAAAATGATATTCCAGTGATGATTCCATGAAGTAGAGCTTGAATTCTTCGTTTTTGTGAATAAAATGTTGTTATCAAACATTTAGTCGAAAAATACTACCCCTCCCTCTAATAAAACCCCCTCCGCTCTAATAGTGCCACCCTCCCGCAAGGGCATTGGAAAATAGCCCCCCGGGGCACTAATAGAGAAAATAGGGTATCTAGCTTCATAAACTTTCTTACACTTGGAAAAGACTATAGGCATGAAATGCCAAAATATGATATCCTTTTGGCCTGTACAATATGTAGCTCCCCCCCCCCAAATCATGGTAGCTTGGTAGCTTGGTCGATGAGCATTATGCAATTGCCCCGTTAACTACATCCATTTACATTTGATTATTAATTACAGATTTGTTGTGAAAGAAAAATGAACGTAGTCGAGATAATTTTTTGTATTTACAGATTGTGGCAAGCGCTGGATACACATTCTTCCGAGCTAGAGGTTAAATTTTAAAATAAGAATCCTAAAAAATTTAACGTATTACAGATGACTCCATCCCATATGTTGTGACAGCACTGATAGCGAATTCATTGGATGTCTTCTTAATAATTGTAAGCTGCATTTGCATACGTATACATTTCCCGGTTCAGAATCAATTAGCTCGTCAATATTTTATGTGATATCAATGAAATGGCTTTATATTGTAACGTCACTGCACGTTCTTATTCTCACATGATGCGTACATATTTTAAAGGAGGTATCCGGGGAATAAAGAACCTATGTTTTTTTCTATATGGATAAGTTCATCTTGGCGTACAACATATATTCAGAAAGTATGACCGCTTTTCTTAAAGTACATTCTGAGCAATAGTGACGTGAAAACTGGCGGGTAGAGAATTAGCTACGGTGGGTTAGAGAAACTCTCCTATTTCACATACTCTCTCGACCGAGCGACAGGCAACTTTTTGAGCGCGTGCATTCAAAGTGGTTCTCTAGCGCTACTTTATAATTATTCGTTGGATACTTCCTTTAAAGACCGAAGAACAAAAGTGATATATCGTGGTGTGACGGTATTTATTCATGTATAGTTCGGAGAGCCCTCATCTATGTAGCTTCTACTTCAGCTCAATCTTTATACCTACGTCCGCTGTGAACGACTCTATCAGAAGTTACTCGGCACATCGGACCTCACTACAAGATTTCAGGCAACATAAAAAGAACAAGAAACGAGTGTACTATTAAACCATGACGAATGGGTTAAAGGAACAATGTTGAATCGAAATAAAAATAGGACAAGATGCCTAACAATAAGTTTAGTTGTATAAAACGTCTTATATACAAGGAAAAGGACAATAAAAAAAAACGAAAAATTACGTAATTCCCCGGCAGATCAGCATAGACTCCAATTCAGCTCGCCGAGGTGTATGAGCTGAGCGTTGCCTTCTTTCCAGTCAACATTGTCAGTTCAGTCCTGAGATGCGCATCCTTCAATGGCGCATATTTCTTCTATCACGCAGAGATGACTAGCATCGGTTTGCATCGAATCGTGAGTCAGCTACCTATATTCTTTATTCTTTATTCGCGTTCAAGAACAACGAGTTGCAATTGCACTATGGCAAATGCCAAAAACAGATAGACAAAATTTTAAATCCAAAAATACTATAGTTGCTTAAGCCTAAAGCATTTCTTTAGGTGGGTCATAAATATATTAATGATCGGAATGTCTCCCTTTGCCTAACAGCTGGAGCTTGCGCTTCACATTTCCGCCGCCTCAGGCATTGTTTCCATGAATCTGCTCATCATTCGTTATCGTCTGCTGCGAGAGAAGTTCGTCCAGCTGTTTGTGCTAGGGTGTTTTGGCATCGAGCCAACGTCAACATCGCCACCGCAGCAATCGGCACAGCAACAGACGAAGATCTATTTTGAGCAACTCCGTAGCGACTGGATGTAATGGATAAAGGATCAGTATCCCTTATAATCGACTTTCCCTTTCTAGTATTATCGTAATTATTTTTATTTTATCCTACTAAGAAAAGTTTTATCTCTGAGGTTTCACTGCAATGTTGTCACATCATTAAACTGATGTACATATTAATAAATAAATTGATTAAATAAAGAAAGCGTATAAATTTATGAAGATTAATTGTAAATTTATGACATGTGTTTATGCCACGTAATTAAAATGTTGAGTAGAGATTTCTTTTATGAATGACAAATCAAATGAGGAAACATGATGAGGACAAAGGCTCTATGAAGGATGTTTTTGAATAATTCAGATTTGCACTTGGATTTGCGAGTAAACGCGTGAAACCGACTGCCTTCAGTGATTTTTTTAAATACAAGCTCAATAAGGATAATTAACATTTCATGGCGTTTTTTGTATACGAATTCAAAGCAGCGCATAATCGATTAAAAAACATAGAAATGCAGCAAACCGGAATTGACTTCCATGCCAATCTATCAATCATCTTTCACGTTCCCGTTCGCTATGCAACCGGTGCTTTTGTCTTCCTACATTCGATGAATGCACACGAACGGCATATAAAAATCATACTATGGAATTATGGCTCACAAACACACAACACATGTAAAGAAAAGAATCCTAAATTCTTTCTCAAATATTTTCTGCCCTGACAAATGCTTGGCTTGACTGAAACTTATATTGAAGTTATATAAGAAAAGATCCGTGTAAATAAAAGTTTCAGACAAGCCTTTAGAAACGGTAAATATTACTTTCAGAGCGACCAATGAATGTCGTCTTCTTTGCGTTGCAATTCATTCTTATTCCAACTTTCCTCGCAACGATTGCAGTCTTTTCGGCGTGCCTTCTGCGGATGCAGAAATTGCACTTCAATTGTAGGTTAGCAATATAATTAGTTTTTATTTATTTTTATTTTACAATGGCTGCTGAACTTTTACATACATACATATGTTTGTATGTATACAGTACATATTTGCAAGTGTAGATAGCAACTGTCAGTTATGTAGGTTAATGCATTAGAAAAATTATGTGCCTAAAAGTTGACGAATATAAAAAGCAAAACTGAGAGATTAAAAATTGGAAATTAATACTTTTACATGCAAAAATTCATTACAGATTTGCACTAACATTTTGGCTTCTCTCTTATTGCGTCATCTTCGGTGAAAATTCGGGCGGTTTTCTAATTTGGCTATTACAACTGGAAGGGCCAGGCAAAGCCGACCTCCACGGCCATTCATCCTCTCATTTACTACTATAAAGGCTCTTTAATAAATACAATACCCCAAACATCTAGGTGGTCTTGAATATATTCTCAAGTTTTCACAAGTTGTGGCCCGTAGAAGTCGATGTTCGCGTATTGTTTATGTTTTCTGCCGCGACATTAATCTTGCCGGTCCAAGACATGTCAAGGACAATCGGTCATGACTTTTTTCTTTTTTCTCTACCGAATACATTAATCAATTTTCAAATTCAAAATACATCAATGTCCCTGCCACGAAAACTTTTGTGAACGCGAGTGCATTTGGTTCACAAAACATTTTCGAGTTCGCTACACAATTATCATTTTCATTTGTCTCATTTTTATGGTCGAAACTGATGTATTTTGAGTATAGTTGTATGTATTTGGTAGAGAAATTTTTTTCAAAAAACGTTCGCGCTACACGAACATTTGCTTCTATGAACCACAATTTACGAGGATCTTAAGAATACATATATTCAATGCATTCGTGGCCTCATAATGTTGGGCGTTATATACATAAATAAACATACTTAGTATATTTATATACGTACATACGTATAGTAACGCCGTTTAACATACCATATTTTCTCTATTAGTACCCCCGGGGGTTCTATTTTTCAATACCCTTGCGAGAGGGGGGGCACTATTAGAGGGAGGGGTTCTATCAGAGGGAGGGTTCTATTTTTCAATGTGAGAAACTAAAAGTTTAATATCAACATTTTATTCCCAAAAAAAGAAGAATCGCAGCCCGAATTCAATGGAATCATCACTGGAATATCTGTTTTACAACAGATTTATCATGAATTTGGCATCAGTTCATTGGAAAGAGCACCCCATGTATCCAGGATCCGTTCGAAGTACATCTAAAGATGAGGTATTAGACTGTGAGGGGGGGGGGTACTATGGGAGGGGGGGGGGGTTCTACTAGAGGGAGGGGTTCTATTTTTCAATGGCATTTTCAGAGGGGGGTACTATTAGAGGGGGGGTTCTAGTAAAGGGGGGGGGGTACTAATAGAGAAAATAGGTACATACTTATGCATGTATGTTAAAAGGCGCGAAATCAAAATTGTGTTTTTGGCTCCTTTAAAGGAGTCCTTAAGGGAAAAACTCCTACCAAGAAGTCCCTGACGGATTTGGACGGAATGATAAAAAGAACGGAGTAAAGAATCAACATGAAATGGTGCTACTGCCCCTTGCCTCTCTCCCCAGAAACTGGTGGTTTGCACCACTGCCAGGTGAGCCTACGTGTTAAGAAAAACCCGGCTAATGTTGGTTGCGCGCACCATATGTATGCAATTCAAGGGCACATCTCTGTTGGCCCCAGCGGCCACGGTGTTGTTCTTTTAAATTTTTTTGAAAATGGCGGGAAAATAAAATATTTGGGAATTCAAAGTAGAAAACAGTGTTAATTTCCTCAGGGCATGAAGGTTTTAGTGACTTCGGGACACTTGCAATCGAAGTTTCTAGCACAACCCGGCCAAATAAGGCGAAAAAAACAAGACACTATTTATGCGCCTCGGACCTCCTTTAAGTCACTCACGAATGGCGACATTCTGCGCGAGTATTTGGCCGGTTTCTTGTCTCGATGGCCGAGGTCATTGTAATGGTGGAACGATTCGCCGCCATGAAGATGCTATCATATTACAGAAACTCACCAATAATCATGCTTCTCATGGCTTCTGCAGCTGTCAGTTCATTCTTATAACTGTATCTACTATACATACATATGTATATCAATATTACAGCATGAAGCAGTAAGTAACTCTGACAATTTCAAATAATTTCTTCTAGTGAACTACAAAAGAATTTTTTCTATGGAAACCTCTAATATGTACTTTTTTGCACCCAACTGAACACTGCAAGGCCTCACTAGCAAGTTTTCTTTAAAAAAAATACACGCACGTGGCTGTGATGTTTTAGAAAATCTGTGTCCATAATTATAGATTATTGCAAGCGTTGCATACAACGTCCTCTGGGAGAAAGGTCATCTCTTAAAGAAGATAATTCTTAATTTGAACGCATATGGAGTTGTCATGTAATTGAGACTCTCTCGAAAATTGCAGCTTTCAACAAGATGTCTTATGTCGTAAAGGCAATAAATTCGAATTTCTTAGACGTCGTCATGATAATGGTGGGGTTTTTTTGTAATAAACTGTGCCCTTCCAATTTGTTACTCACTCTCAGCAATAACAAGTTTTTCCTTGTTAGCTCAATCTCTACCTACGAATACGATGTGAGCGTCTGTATCAAAAGTGTCGAGATCGCATGGATCTTGTCGAAAAATTTCAGGTTTCTTTTTTAGAAATGAACGAAACTCATTTTCACTCATTGCAATTAAAAGAAAATTTATTTGAGCTCGGCAAGGTCCTCGAGTTGAGCGTTGCCTACTTTCCTGTCAACGTCGCCAGCTCGCTCCTGAGAAGTCTAGCATTTAACGGCCTCTATTTATATTATCACGTCAAAGTGAAGAGCAACGCCTTGCATCAAATTGTCAATCATCGAAAAGAAGATCAAGAATAATAAAACTTAAAGGAGCCCGATCACCGAAAAATATTTGTGACATTTCAAATTCCATGGTTTTTCGCACTTTCATTCGCGCGCGCTTGTGTTTTGTTTTACTCCGCGGGTCGTTCGACCTGCGAAATATGCAGCACGGGAGAATACAGTTCTTACTCCCAGCGGCAATTTGAACACACTTTAATAATCAAAAAAATATGGTGATCGTCCTCCTTTAAGTCGACTCTATTCTAAAATAGCTCGAGTTCGGCTTTGACTTGTACGCCATCTCTGGCGTCGTCGCCATGAGCCTCTTCATCTTCCGCTATCGTCTTCTTCGTGAGAAGTTCGTCGAGTTATTCGTGCCTTCTTTTCTTGGTTGCGAACCAACAGCTTCACATCCACCGCAGCCGCCCGCTCACGAACAAACTGATATCTACTTTGAGCAGCTTCGTGGCGACTGGAAGTAGAACAATGAATAGGAAAATAAGTGTTCGGAAAAGGAAAAAGAAAGTCTGATTGTGAGGGCTCAGCAGATATTTAGGCATACATACTACATATGTAAGTCGCATAGCAGTGTGATGAAATGTAACAGTTATTTATTGTTTCAGACTGGAATATTTAGTTGTTTGGCTACTAATATCATTGAACGGATAAAGAGATCATGAATGCTAACGAATTTTATCCTTGTACTTATATATATTGCATTTAAATGTCAAGTTCTTTCTATCTCTGGAGGAGAAAGAAAAAGAAATTCCTGGTGTAGGCGAATTGTGAGCGTTGTTGCTTACAATTAATCATCGCGGTGGGATCTCTGAAGCTAAGAGAAAGCCGATGAAAACACAGCATTGTTCTCTGGATGAAACTATCGGCCTTTACATGCGAAAATGTAGTTTAGGATTGGTCTGATAGACAACTTTGATGAACCAACATTGATATTCTCATGGGTGTTATGAGCAAAGCATTCACAGTATAGACGACACTCTATCATTACTACAGAGACCATTGGAAAGACATTCAAACATTCATACATTCATAACAGTGAATTGTTGTCAACTTTTTCTAGGTAGAAACATCAAAGTACATATGTACATACATATGTTTGTATGTAATTTGGAAGATCTCTTTAATATCAAGAAACCAGTTGTAAATCACGCCCAAAAGTGTCGGGAGTACAAAAAGAATTTTATAAGAAAAACAAAAATGAATGTTTCGTTTTCATGGAGATTGTGTGCGTGTGGGAAGCACATAAGACTTTTATTCCCAATCACGACGTCTTAGTCGCCTCTTCATTACAAACAATGGCTACATTGTATTTATTCTTACTTCTGTTTACGTCGAAGGATTTCCAATGCCCAGACGACAGTTACAGATATCTCCGTGATTTAAAACTTCCCTTTTACGCTTTTGCATGCACTTTAGTTTATCAATTGTACCAAGTAGTTTCTTGCGATAACATTATACTTTAGATATTATCACAAGTTCAAGTGAGACTGTGAAAGCGTCTGTCCAAATGATGCCTGTGAACAAGTCTACGCTTTCAATTCAGATGGACAACTCCGAGGTCTATAACATCGTTGCGCGCTATTTGCTCGAACTTTCCGTTCTTGCCATAGCAATTTCCGTGTTGATCGTTTACACGCTCACCTTGTTTCGCCTTCAAAAGCTGCATAGCAACTGCAAGTACGCATTCGTTTGCCATTTCCTCCTTACGAGTGTATTATTATAATTATTTTTTTATTATAATTTATATTAATATAATTTGTAGGCATATCTTGTCACTCTGGCTGATCTCGTACTACATCATAATTGGCACTCACTTCTCATACTGCGCCTATCGAATCATGAACGGCATTTACATTCCGAAGGGACGGCTCGATCCGCGTTAGAGACTCTATAAAATGTCGTTTGAAATAAAATTTAAGGAAACAGCAAATTATTACTAGGAATTATTTAATAACTACTTTCTTCTTCTTGCAGCTAACCAAGTGTACTTCTATTGCGTGCACGAGTTTGGCTACGCCCTCTCTTCATGGGCCGAGTTTATGCTGATGATCGAACGGTTTGTCGCGTGTCGCCGCCTCGGACGGTATGGAGATGCGAGCGCGACGATTTCCTTCGCGACTACTCTTGTGGTCGGCTTTTCTTCTAATTTTTTTATACAAGATTTTTTGCCAAGTCATTTTGTTTTACATTTGTTTTCTCTTTTCTCATAAATACGCTCGGATGCATGTTTCAGATTATACCCAGTGGATTGTTCTCCTACTTTCTTCATATTCGTTAGCGCTGATTTGTCCTCTCTTTTCCTTCGCTTATAAAAACAATGCTTACCATTTCATAAGACTGCAAATCATTATTTTCTCCGTTTTTTAGGATCATACTTCTTGCTATGCGTCGGATTCGCGAACTCTTTCGATCTCTCGATGATTGGGGTTTTACTGCTAATCTATTGTTATTAAACTAAAAAAGATATTTAATTAAAGTGATTTTTATTTATTTAATTAAAAGAGCTTCAGATGAACCTCATTATACAGCGGCTAAGTCGGAAACGCCAAATTCTTCTATGTTTGTCATCCAAGTTTCAAGTCAGTGGGATTTATCTGTCCTGAAATATTGATTACAATATGTTTATTACTCTATATTTCTTTAATAGATACATATGTATATCAGATGTTGAAAATAAAACAATAAAAATACTATGACTTCAGCTGAACGAAGTCTTCGAGCTGTCCGGCGCACTTCTGCCAGTTACCATTCTGAGCATGGCCATAAAATGCATTTCATTCCTTGCCTCGTACTCTTACAATTTGTTATCGGTGCCATTCTCTACTGCGGTGCTCTACTTCTACTGTGTCAGTTACGAAAAGAAAGAGTGTCAGGAAGATAAAAGCATATGTATGTATGTTTAGAACGATAGTAGACAACGATATACATACATGTATATGTATATATATATATATATATATATATATATATATATATATATATATACATATATACATATATGAGCTTCTTTTCGATGACTGACAATTTGATGCAAGGCATAGCCACGAGGATTTAGAAAAGAAGAGAATATATTGAAATGCCAAAGATCAATCATCCAACAATTTCGTAGTGTGTTTCTATCACAATTTATATCAGTCAAAAACAAAAAGCGTTCTTCCCTGAATGCGCATGGGATAGAAAACGTGATCTAATTGTGATATCAGTTGGACTTTGATTCGCTAAAACAGAACTATTCTATAGGCTCATTTTCATCAACAGTAAAATGGCTACATTGAATAATTTGGTTTATTTTCTTTCCTGTTTCAAGAAAAAAAAATCCTGAACAGTTTATTGCTTATTTAGTTGTGGGGTAGACGGCAAAACTGACATGGAAGCGTATGCGTCTAGTGGTCAAATGAATATGTAAAAGATGGTGTCAAGGAAACCGCCGGGCCTGGAGCTAGAAATTTTAGCGCGTACAAGTGAAAGGCAAAAGATCTTCAAGGGTGGTTATATATTAGAACTTACATATTTATATATTATATTACAAATTGAATTTTTTTTTATACATAATACCGTATTTTCTCTATTAGTACCCCCCCTTTATTAGAACCCCCCCTCTAATAGTACCCCCCTCTGATAAAGCCATTGAAAAATAGAACCCCTCCCTCTAGTAGAACCCCCCCTCCAATAGTGCCCCCCCTAACAGCCTGAAAATCTCAGCTCGAGACGTACCTCGAATGGATCCTGGAGGTATGGGATGCTCTCTCCAATGAAATCATTGCAAATTCATTCAAAACATGTGGTAAAATGGATATTTCAGTGATGATTCCTATGAATTCGACCTACGATTCTTCTTATTTTGAGAAGAAAATGTTGTTATCAAACTTTTAGTGTCTCACATTGAAAAATAGAACCCCTCCCTCCAGTAGAACCCCCCCCCCCCCTCTAATAGTGCCCCCCTCTCGCAGGGCTATTGAAAAATAGAACCCCCGGGGTACTAATAGAGAAAATACGGTAAGTTTCTTTTTTTCCAGACGCACACTCTCAACTGCACCCTCTGCCTGCTTCTTCTTATGCGTCGCTATCGGCTCATGCGTGAGAAGGCCATCTCGATAATCCCTTGTCTCTGCTACCGTAACCAGGACATCGCGACGAGACCTGAGGGTATGAGTCCCGAGCAGAAGACCAACATTTACTTTGAACGCCTAAAGTCGGAGTGGGCCTAAAGAGTTGAAGAGGCTGTGATTGTAGGCTTCTGTTCTCATTTCAATAAATTCTTGCAGATAAAATTATGAATAATAACGAATTTTTTGCTTTATTTTGCATTCAAATGTAATCTGGATGATAAAAAACGCTTCCTCGAGTAATTGAATTGTGGCCGTTGTTGACTAATCATCGTAGGATAGCGAGTTTGTGATCTTTGTAACAAAGCAAATAAAAAAGAACATGCTTCATGCTCTGAATGAAACTTTCGCTTTGCATTTAGAAATGTAGTTTACCATTAGATTTCTTCTGACTGTGATTAATTGAAATTCACATGGGCCCCATAACAAAGCATAAACAATAGACATGCCATTACTATACAGAATATTGGGGCCATAAACGCAAGGTTCACTGTGAATGTTGTGAAAAAATCTGGTTGCCATATAAATGTATTTACCCATATAAATACATATATATGTATGTATGTACATAAATATATGTGTAAATCTCTATTATGTGTCAGCGTAGCCGGAGGAGGCGCAGCCTTGGCTGCAAAATACTACAGCTACCGCCGCCACGCCAGCCACCGCTCCCGAGGAGAAGAAGACGGTGAAGAAGAAAGAGAAAGAGGAGTCGGACGACGACATGGGAGTCTTGAGAAGGCCGTTTCTCTAATCCATCGTGAAATGGGCATCCATTTCCACGAACATGTAGAAAAGGGAAGAATATATTGAATATAATTTAGGTTTCTCCAGTGACCTTTAACAGTACCCCTGAATTCAAGTGGGATAGAAAAGGTGATCTGATTGTGAGTTCAGTTGGACTTTGATTCGCTAAAACATATGTAACTACTCTATTATCTAATTTTCATCAACAGTAAAATGGTTGTTTATTTATTCTTGCGAACCATATTGAATAATTTGATCTTTTTACTTTCCTGTTTCAAGAAAAAAATTCTCACAGTTAGTGGTGGGATACGGAAAGATACTGAGGGTGATCCAAGCGTTTGCCTCTAGTGGTCAAATGTCTATGTAAAAGATGGTGTCAAGGAAACCGCCGGGCCTGGAGCTAGTAATTCTAGCGCGCAAATACAGATGAAAGGCACATGATCTTCAAGAGTGGTTACATATTAGAACTTATATATATTTAATTTTTTTTTTAAATTAGTATAATTTGTTCCTTTTTTCCAGACGCACACTCTCAACTGCACGCTTTGCCTGCTTCTTGTTAGGGTCGCTACCGGCTAAAGGTGAGATGGCCGTTTCTCTAATCCCTTGCCACTACTGCTAAACTAACCAGTACATCGCTTTGAGACCCGAGGCCATGAGTCCCGAGCGAGAGAGCTAGGCCCGCCAGCCAAGCAACAGGATACAGCCACAACTCAATTCCTCTCTCCTCCTATGTCAACATACTATTTCCGCTAGAGGGACTGGTACTATTTTTAATGCTTCCTCCAGTTTGATGTGCTTTTAAGAGTTAAAATAAAGGGGGGGGGTACTAGTAAAGAAAATGCAGTATAATCAATTTTCAGATGAAATCCGTGTAAAAGTTGTGAATCGTCGGCGTAATATAGCAAACAGATTCATCACCTTCTTTTGCTTTCGGATACAACTTCCAGGATGCATCCCATGCATACTTCTCCGGATATATCTCTTCATAAATAGTCATTTTATGCAGCAATAAGTGGCAAATAGAGTGAAAGAAGCGATCCCTAGGTCTTTTCAACGGAATGGCTTGATTCGGTTGGCGTTCAGGAGATTGCTTCTCTGGTCCTTCTCTGGTTTCTCGACCAGCATCGGCCGACATCGAGTCTCTCACGGCCGCCACCACCTTTGCGCAAACATTATTTATTTACACATATACATCGACTAAGATGTGAAAACACTTGCAGAGATAAGATGCAACCGGTGTGCAAGAAAAAAAAATGAAAAACGAGAATAATATGCTGTTTTTAATATTGTATCAGTTTTGTTTAATTTATTTTTATTTTTTATTGTTTTTTTATAAATTATTATTTTATTCGGGGATAACCTCTCGCTTGTGCGCGGCGAGCATCAGCTACACTTTTTCTTCGTGCGCTGCGAACAGCGCACGGATCTCATCGATGGTGGCGGGGCGGTCCTCGGCCGATGCAAGAAGAGGCGCAGCCGTACGGCGGTCCAGGCCGTGGCACGTGCCGAGCAGGGCTCTCGGGTCCAGAGTGGCGCGAGGATTCAAGCGAGACGACGTCTCACCGCGATTCACAGTGAGTTCGGGCTTAACGCTGCCAAAATGCTCTGAAATGTAGTCATTATCTTCTCTTCGAACTCAACAATTTCATCTCAAAGTACATGACTGTTAAGACTCGTCCAATCGTATTAAATAGCTCAAACCAAATCGAACCAAATACATATACTAATAATAAAAAGTTGATAAATGAAGAAAACTTTGCCCACTTCCTCTGAGAATGGGAGAATGAGGAAGAGGAATGAAGACGATAGAGATAGATAGAGAGAGAGAGAGAAAGAGAAAGAAGGAAGAAAACGAGGAGCGAGGAAGAACAAGTGAGAGAGAAAAGAAACCGTCGTGAAGATGGGCTTCCATTTAAATGCCCGACTGGTGCTGGCGGAGGAAAACAGTGGAAATGAGTTGGAAAGGCGACGAAATGAATTAGCCTCAATGATTTCCTAATGTTTAGAATAGATTATTTGAATATGTTAATGATAAAGCTGATGATAATTACGAAAAATTTCAAATTGCATAGATTATTTAAAAAAAATTACAAATATGAAATATGTAATAAAATATTTTGCATTCACAATTCAGTAGGGAATTTTGTTTTTGTTATTTCTTAGAAATTTTTTATGAATTCATAAAAAAATTTCAGCGCATTTAGCGCCTAGAACCATTCTTGTATGTAGAACGCGATTGATGCAATTTGGGGTCTCCCCTCTCTACTTCTTCTCTCTCCTTCTCTCTTCTCCTCTCTCTCTCTCTTTCTCTCTTCTCCTCTATCTCTCTCTCTCTCTCTCTCTCTCTCTTTCTCTCTTCTCCTCTATCTCTCTCTCTCTCTCTCTCTCTCTCTCTCTCTCTCTCTTTCCTTTTCACTCTCTCCCCTTTCTCCCTACCCTCCTTCTCTCCTTCTCTCTCCCCTCCCTCTTCTTCTCTATCACATCTCTTTTTCTCACTCTCTCTCTCTCTATCTCTCTCTTACTACATTCTTCCCGAAGCAGCGCCGATTACCACAATAACTGAACTTTGAAAACAAATCAAAATTTAAAATCAATTAACCGCAGCCTTCTTCCTGCATTCCCAATCACCATTCAGATCCGTACAAAAGATTTTATGGCAGTAAACAGACATCAAAGATATAAAATCAAAGTCACAGTTTGTCTGAAGTGTGCCTTCTTTCCCGTTAAATGTTGTCAGCTCACTACTGACAATGAGGTGCGCAGCCTTAAATGGTGCCTATTTCTACTATCAGGCGACTAATTTGCATCGAATTTACCACAAATTCAAACTTGAATTCGCGCAATTTCACCCTGATGGATTTTGAATAATGCATTCTCCATTTAGGGGATAGACGCGGTTTTCGTAGATGAATTCAATGGAACGCAAAATCGATTAAAAAGGAAAGAAATGCAGTAACACGGAATGCTATAATGACTTCCATGCCATGCTATAAATCATGTGTCACGTTCTCTTTCATTGTACAACCGGTGGTTTGCTCATCCTCAGACTCGAACGACGCAGACGAACTGCATTAAAAAATATACTATGGAAAAATCCAGAATTGTGGCAAATATCTCATTCCTCGACTTGACTGTGGCTTGATTGACTGTGAGCTAGCATTCAGAAGATATTCATGGAATAGAGAGTTTTTTTAAATAAAGTTATCTAGTTTAAGTATTAATTTCAGAGTGACTAATGGACGCCGTCTTCGTTGCATTGCACTCGATTTTTGTTCTAATTTTCATAGCAACGATTGCAGTCTTTGCCGCGTGTTTTATTCGGATGCAGAAATTGCACTTGAACTGTCGGTTAGCAATTTAATTCGTCGTTAATTTTTTTTCTTTATTTTATATCTTCTGCTGTACTTTTACATATGTACAACCGGTAGTTTGCTCTTTCTATGCGATTCTAGAACAGGATTTGGTGAATATGCGTTAGGAATGATAATTATTACACCAATGTGCTGATATAAAATGTTGATATAATGCGGATGGCCATGCGATTAAAGATGTCAATTTTCAGCTTTAAAATATACACCTTTATAAATATGCGTATAAAACGTGCATTAATTGTAGATTTGCACTAACATTTTGGATGCTGTCTTACGGCTTCATGTTCGCAGAAAATGCTGCAGGAGTTCTAGTGACGTTATTGCAACAGAACGGGCCCGGTTAGTCCAGCTGTTCATCTCTCATTTACTAGAACATGCTCTTTATGAAATATGTATGTACATATGTTAACTTAAGTTTAAATAAGGCGCGAATTCAAAATTGACTTTTATCTCTTTTAAGTAAATGTCGAATGGCGACATTTCGCACGAGTATTTAACCGTTTTCTCGTCTCGCTGGTCGAGGTCATTGTAATGGTTGAAAGATTCGCCGCGATGAAGCTTCTGTCATATTACAGAAACGCACCAACAATCATGCTATTAATGGCTACTGCAGCTGTCAGTTCAGCTTCAAAAATGTACTGCTATATATCAATATCAGAGCATGAATCAGAAAGTAAGTCTGAAAATGTAACAAAATTTCCCCTCTACAGGAAAATATATATGCTTGATAAACTGAACACCGCAAGCTCTGTAGTTACAAGTTCAATTTAAGAAAAACGCGCATTTGGCTGCGATATTTTACAAGATCTGCTTCAATAATTTCAGATAATTTCAAGCATTCTATACGTCGTCGTCGGAGAGAAAGGTCACGTCTAAAAGAAGATAAGGCTCAATATGTGAATATCTTTAGAACATAAAATTGCAGCTTTTTGCCAGACATCCTACGTCGCAGCCGCGATACAGTCGAATTTCTCAGAGATCGTAATGATAATGGTGTGGTTGGCATGCGTGTTCATTTAGTCCTCTGTGACGTGAATCATCTTTCAGTGAGAACAAATCAAGTCTCTCTTTAGTTCAACCTTTACCTACGAATACGATGTAAGCGTCTGTATCAAAAGTGTCGAGGTCGCATGGATCTTGTCGAAAAATTTCAGGTGTTGTAGAAATGAACGAAACACATTTTCACTCATTGCGATAAAAAAAATTAAATTGAGCTGGCCAAGGTACTCGAGTTGAGCAATGCCTTCTTTCCTGTCAACATCGCTAGCTGGCTCCTGAGGAGCCTGGCTTTCAACGGCGTCTATATGTACCATAATGTCGAGGTGAAGAGCAAGGCCCTGTATCAAATTGTAAGTCATCTTCCGGTCGAACTACAGATAAGTGAATGAAATTTGGATTTAAAAAAAATTATAAAACTTAAATTAACTATATTCCTACAGATGGAGTTCTGCTTCGACTTGTACGCCATCTCTGGCGTCGTCGCCATGTGCCTCTTCATCTTCTTCGTGAGAAGTTCGTCGACTTGTTTATACCTTCTTTTCTTGGCTGCGAACCAACAGCTTCACATCCGAAGCAGCCGACCGCTCACGAGCAAACTGAGATCCACTTCGAGCAGCTTCGTTGCGACTGAAAATAGAACAATTAATAAAAAGAAAAAAACCACTGGGGGCTCAACCGTTGTTTTGGCTTATTGTTAGTTGCCTAGAAACTACATAAGCTAAATATGAAGAAGCACAACGGTTTTTTTTTATTGTTCCAGAATCAATTGTCTAGTTATTTGGCTTTCTCATTTCGCGAATAAAGATATAATGAATGAAACTTATAGTTTTTTTAAAATTGTATTTCCTTCTGTTGCGGTTAAATGTCAAGTTCTTTATGATCTGGAAGAGAAAAAAAAACAGAAATTCCCGGAGTTGGCGTATTGTGATGACAGCTGATTAATTATCGTGGGATAGAAAATCTTTGAAGCGAATTGAATAACAACATGAAATCGGCTACATCCTAGTATAACAAGTTTGATTGAAAGTTCCAATGAGCAAGGTATGAAGGCTTCGTTGTCATTTCTACAGAGAGCATTGCTGATATGTATGTATACATGTAAGTATGTGCATACCTAAAAGGAAAGTTCACAGTGAATTGTGTTTTAAAATTTTTCTAGGTGGAAACATCAATGGACATACATACATATGTACATGTACATATGTGGGTAAATCTCAATTATATATCACGTACAAATTACTATAAAAACTGGTGGGAGTTCAAAAAGCATTTTATACGAAAAACATTACCGAATGTTTCGTATTCATTAAGATTGTGTTCGTGTGTGAACAAATGAGACTTTCATTCCCAGTCTTGACGTCTTTTTGTTAGAAATGAGACGCCTCTTCATTACAAACAATGCCACATTGTTTCCGCATTAATTTTTCCTTCTGCTATTTATGTCGGAGAATTTAGAATGCCCCGACAACAGTTTCAGAGATGTACAAATATCCGTGATTTGAAACATCCCTTTTACGCATGAATGATGCCTTTAAACTTCCCTTTTTACTTTTTTTTTATGCACTTTGCTTTATCAATTGCACGAAAGTCAGTTCTCTCATGTCATTTTTGTCACAAGATCAAGTGCGATTGTGAAAGTGTCTGTCCAAATGATGTCTTTGAATAGTTATACGATATCATTAATGGTAAGATGGATAACTCTAGCTGAATAATTTTGCCTTTTCTTTGAGATGGACAACTCCGAGGTCTACAACATCATTTCCCGTTATTTGCTCGAACTTTCCGTCCTAACCATAGCTATTTCCGTGCTGATCGTCTGCACGCTCACTTTGTTTCGCCTTCAAAAGCTGCATAACAATTGCAAGTACGATGCTTCCTCTTTATTGTTGTTCTATTAATATTTTTATCATAATTAAGATAAATTTCTTAAGATTTTGTAGGCATATCTTATCACTCTGGTTGATGTCTTACTACATAATAATTGGCACTCACTTCTCATACTGCGCCTATCGAATCATCAACGGGATTTACATTCCGAAGGCCCGGCTAGAGCCACGTTAGGAACTCTCTTTAAAACTTCCTTTAAAATCTAATTTGGAGCAACATACATATTTATGCTTTTATTATAAAAAGAACGAACACGATGATATATTTGATGATCCGAAGTTGGTTTATGGCTCACAAAGCCAGAACTTGTCCTTACAGCTAACCAAGTCTTTTTCTATTGTGTCCACGACTTTGGCTACGCCCTCTCGTCATGGGCCGAGTTTATGCTGATGATCGAGCGGTTTGTTGCGTGCCGCCGCCTCGGCCGATATGGCGATGCCAGCGCTACAATTGCATTTGCTACCGCTCTTGTGGTAGACTTCTTGTTCTTCTTTTTTAAACAATTACAACATTTTATTTTTAAAATTTTTTTTATAAATTAATGTGTAGGAAAAGAATTTCATGTTTTACTACATTTATTTTGTATTTATTTTCTCAAAAGCGCATGTTACAGATCATTCCCAGTGCAATGTTCCCGTATTTTCTTCACATTCGTCAGTGCTGATGTGTTCTCTCTTTTTCTTCTCCTATCAAAACCATGCTTTCCATTTCCTTAGACCACAAATGATTATCGTCTTTGTATCGTTATTTAGGATCACACTTCGCGCTATGCGTCGGATTGGCGAACTCTTTCGATCTCTCGATGATTGGGGTTTTTGTCATATATTTATTCTTGTACATTTAATTAAAGCGAAAAATACTTAATTAAGAGGAATTTTATTTATCTAATTAAAATGATATTTTTATAATTAATTAAATGTAACTTCAGATGAACCTTATTATACAGCGGTTAAGCCGGAAACGTCAAATTCCTCTCTGCTTGTCGTCCAAGTTTCAAGTCAGTAATATATCTTCCAGTATTCAAATGTTAATTACAAAGTGTGTTATGAATTTATTTTGTTGATTACAAAATTTATCTATCTATATATATATATATACATTTATGTATTTATTTATTTGTTAAATAAAAAAACGGTAAATACACCGACTTCAGCTGAATGAAGTCTTCGAGCTGTCTGGCGCACTTCTGCCCGTTACCATTTTGAGCATGGCCATTAAATGCGCTTCATTTCTTTTCTCGTACTCTTACAACTTGTGGCCGGTGCCGTTCTCCACTGTGATGCTCTACTTCTATTGTGTCAGTTACGAAAAGAAAGACAGAGTGTCAGGAAGTTATATGTATGTGTACAGAGGGATATCTGTAAGAGAACGATTTATCGATATACATACATGTACATACATATGTGTGTATGATAGAGTAATTGACGCATATAGAAACAAAGAGATATCAACGTTAATCTGAATTATCCTTTGGTCTTTGACCTATCACCCTTAACCTGTAGTTCAAACGCCAGCCATGAATTCAAATTATATAGAAAACGTGATCAGGGATCATTTAGACTTTGATTCGTAAAACAGAACTATTTTCGGTGGGCTCATTTTCAACAACTATAAAATTGTTGTTTTGATTTATCCTTGGAAATTACGTTGGAAACTTTAGCCAATTTACTCAATCATTTTTAATAACAATAAACAACATGGAGTCTTATAAAAAATTTTCATTTGATGAACTTGCAGGTCCCCAGCTACAGCATATGCGACCAGTTATAAAATGTATATGAAAACGTTGGTCTCCAGGAAACTGCCGGTGCATGGAGATAGAAATTCAAGCGAATTTATACTTGGAAGGAAAGAGACTTTAGCCATACGCGCCATTAAAAGGAGACCAGTTAATATAATTAGGAGAGATGTATATATTATATTATAATATTTTAAAAATAAATATATTTTAGTCGAATTTGTTCCCTTTTTCCAGACGCACACTCTCAACTGCACCCTCTGCCTACTTCTTATCATGCGTCGTTACCGGCTCATGCGTGAGAAGGCCATCTCTATACTCCCTTGTCTCTGCTACCGTAACCAGGACATCGCGACGAGACCCGAGGCCATGAGTCCCGAGCAGAAGGCCAACATTTACTTTGAACGCCTAAAGTCGGAGTGGGCGTAAAAAGTTGAAAGAACTGTGTTTTCTACATATATGTATCTGGAATGTTCGAATGAAAATCGAATGAATTCCCGAAAAATATATTTAGGATTATTGCATCGCTGTCCCCACTGACATCCCAATTCTTAAGACGAGTTTGCAAGTCTGTATTGCGTAATTCGTTAGGAACTTACTTTCTTCCTTTTCGTTTCCTGTGGCGTTGCACTAAACGTATGTCCTTTTTTAATTGGTTTCTTGTTCTATATGACGCATCGTAACTGCCGCCGTCTTGAACATGTCCTTGCCATGAGATTTTTCATGTGTCTTGAGTAAGGTTACCTTAGGTAAATGCTAATAACGACATTAGTACTTGCGGAATATTAAGTGTGGATAATTTGGCCCAAAACTGCCTTCCAAGATGCAATATTATAGCATCAAAATAAAAATTTCAAGAAGTGGTTCTAGGGCCGAGAATTAAAGCACAGGCAATAAGCTGTCTAATGAAAGATCCAAGATGGTTAATTGAAAACTTGTTTTTGTTGGTATAACCATTGAAATTTTTTCGAACATTTTTGCATGCGCGCCTTCAAAATGGCCCTAATGTATTTTTGCGTGGATTAACTTGATTGTTCTCTTTCAGCAATGCCAAAATCAATGCAATGTCGAAGCCTGTCTCACACGTTATAACAGACATAAACAAAGAATGTATTTAATTCAATATAACACGAACCAAGAATTCATACAAGATAAAAGCTTTCTCACTTCACGGAGAAAGAGATGATGAATGAAAGTGAAAGCTTTAAATTGTATTTACTTCTGTTGAATTTAAATGTCAAGTTCTTTATGATCTCGAAGAGATAAAACAAAAATTCCCGTAGTTGGCGTATTGTGATGCCAGTTGATTAATCATCGTGGGATAGCAAGTATGGAATCTTTGAACCACATATGTAGAATAGCAAAAGGAAATCAGATTCGTCCTACGCATTTCAATTGTAGTTTAGTATTGGTCTGACGAACAAGTTTGTTGAAGTAAAATTTCCTATGAGCAAAGAATGAACAGTAGGAAGACGTTGTCATTGTTACAAGGGATACATTCAAATGTACATAGGTATGTATGCTCATGAATGCAACCTTCACAATGAATTGATGTTAAATTGTTCTAGTTAGAAACATCAATGAACATATGTACATATGTTTGTAAGTTTGTAGATCCCTTTTACACATATGTATATGTATGTATCAGGATACCAGTCACAAATTGCGCCCAAATGTTGTGGGAGCTCAAAAAGCGTTTTCTATGAAAAAAAATTACAGAATGTTTCGTTTTCATTGAGATTGTGTGCGTGTGGGGAGCAAATGAGCCTTTCATTCCCAGTCAAGACGTCTTAGAAATGAGCACAGGTCTTTACACAAACAATTGTGACATTGTTTCCGCATTTATTTTTACTTCTTCTGTTTATGTCGGAGAACTTCCTGTGCCCCCGACCACAGTTACAGATATCTACATATTTCCGTGACTTAAAACATCCCTATTACGCTTGAATGATGCCTTCAAACTTCCCTTTTGCTCTTTTGTTTATGAATTGCACCACCATCGGTTCCTTCAATAGCATTATTAATTGCCTTTTATCACAAGCTCAAGTGCGATTGTGAAAGTGACTGTCCAAGTATTGCATGTGAAAAGTTATACGAATTCCTTCAGATTTACAATTTCGAGTGAACAATTCTACGTTTTTAATCAGATGGACAACTCCGAGGTCTACAACATCATAGCGCGCTATTTGCTCGAACTTACCATTCTAACCATAGCCATTTCCGTGCTGATCGTCTACACGCTGACTTTGTTTCGCCTTCAAAAGTTGCATAACAACTGCAAGTACGAGCGTGTCTTTATTATTACTGTTATCCACCCCATTATTATTAAAAGCCGCCTGTTGGGGCATTTAATAAAACATCTGTAGTTACAACGTAAGTATGTACATATGTACATACATATATGTATGTATAAGAAATGGCAAATGTCAGAAGGAACGATCCTGCTGTTTGTGCCTCTTTCAGATGGTATTATTAGTTTTATTATAATAATTAATATTAATGTTATTTGTAGGCATATCTTATCACTCTGGCTGATCTCTTACTACATCATAATTGGCACTCACATCTTTTACTGCTCCTATCGAATCATAAACGGCATTTACATTCCGAAGGGACGGCTCGAGCCTCTTCATCTCTTCATAATGTGCATTAGAAACTCTTCATAATGTGCATTAAAATCAAATTTAAAGAAACATCTTCTGGTTCCACAGAGAGGGTAAAATGAATATATTGACCGAAACGATGATCCGAAGTCGGCTCACAAAACAATAACTCTTTGTTATTATTCAGTTTTTATTTAGAAGTAGCTAAATTTTTTAAACTTTAAAATAAATACAACTCAATTATTTAATAACTACTTTCTTCTTCTTGCAGCTAACCAAGTCTACTTCTATTGCATGCACGAGTTTGGCTACGCCCTCTCGTCATGGGCCGAGTTTATGCTGATGATCGAGCGGTTTGTCGCGTGCCGCCGCCTCGGCCGATATGGCGATGCGAGCGCGACGATTTCTTTCGCAACCGTTCTAGTGGTAGTATTTTTCTTACTATTTAAAAATTTTTTACTGCCAAATCATTCTGTTTAAAATTTGTTTTTTCTCTCTCTCTTTTTCAATTTTTTTGTTAACTAATATGCAAATAATTTCCAATTTTTTTTCTCATAAACATGCTTGGATGCAATGTTACAGATTATTCCGAGTGCAATGTTCTCCTACTTCTTTCACATTCGTTAGTGCTGATTTTTTCACTTACATATACACTGTTTTGCACTTTCTTAGAGTACAAATGATTAACTTCTTCTTTTGTATAGGATCATACTTCTTGCCATGCGCCGGATTCGCGAACTCTTTTGATCTCTCCATGATTGGGGTTTTATTGTTTTATTTTTATTTAAATATATTTAATTAGAAGGAAAAGATTTTTAATTTAAAGAATTTTGTTTATTTAATTAAAATGATTTTGTAAATATAAAGAGCTTCAGATGAACCTCATTGTACAGCGTCTGAGTCGGAAACGCCAGATTCTTCTCTGTTTGTCGTCCAAGTTTCAAGTCAGTAGGATTTATCTGAATTTCAATGAGCTGTACGAATTTATATACATATCTATATGTATATATACTATATATACATATATTTATTTATTTATTTAACAAAATAAAACACTATAAATAAATGACCTCAGCTGAATGAAGTCTTCGAGCTGTCTGGAGCACTTCTGCCCGTTACAATTCTGAGCATGGCCATTAAATGCGCTTCCTTTCTTGCCTCGTACTCTTATAATTTGTGGTCGGTGCCGTTCTCCACAACGATGCTCTACTTCTACTGCGTCAGTTACGAAAGATAGAGAGAGAGTCAGGAAGATATACACATATGTAGGTTGTTATCATCTACATACTAAGATGTATATACGTAGATACATGTATGCAGATAGAGAAATAGAGGCATAAATCGCTCTACTTGAGGGTTTTTTTTAAATCTTGGCACAAGCCTTCTCTTACAGCGATGTCAAACAAAGGCCAAGTCATAATTTATTTCAGACATAAACAAAGAGCGAGCGTATGTATGTATGTAGTTCTAACCGAGCCATGAATTCGCATGAGGTATAAAACATTTCAGGGATTAGTTAGAGTTTGATTCGCTAAAAAAAACCATTCTATCGGGGGCTCATTTGTAAAAACGACAAAATGGCTGTTGATGTATCATTGGAAATTAAATAAGTCTTGTTTTTAATAACCCTAAACAGTAGTGAATTCTTATATTCTTATTTTGCATATAACTATTTCCTTGCACAGCTACAGCAAATGTGGAAATTTATCAAATGTATAGGAAAAAGTTGGGCTCAAGGAATTCGCCGGGACAAGGAGATAGTAATTAAAGCGCATTTACTTGGAAAGTAAAGAGATTTTAGATATATACATACATACACGCCTTTAAAAGGAGAGAGTTTATAAAAATCAGATGCACGTTACATTTTAATATATAACATTTACAAAATATATTTTGATATCGAATTTGTTCCCCGTTTTCTAGACGAACACTATCAACTGCACGCTCTGCTTGCTTCTTGTTATGCGCCGTTACCGGCTCATGCGTGAGAAGGCAGTCTCTATAATTCCTACGCTATGCTACCTTAACCAGGACATCGCGACGAGACCAGAGCCCATGAGTCCCGAGCAGAAGGCCAACATTTACTTTGAACGCCTAAAGTCGGAGTGGGCGTAAACTGTTGAAGGAACTGTGCTTAATATACATACATATATCTGGAATCTTCAAATGTAAGATCATGCAAAAATATATGTATGGAAGCATAGCGATAGTAGGATTATTGCATCACTGTCCCCACTGACATCCCAATTCGTAAGACGAGACTTTCGTAATTCATATGAAACTTACTTTGTTCATTACCCTTTCCTTTAGCGTTGCACCAAACGTAATTACCTTTTAATTGATTTCTTGTTCTATATGAGGTATCGTAACTTCCGTCTTTTTGAGTATGTACTTGACATGAAATTTGTATGTGTCTTGAGCAGAGCCGGTAACGGCCCGGCCCTGCCCGGCCCGGCCCGGCCCGGCCCGGCCCGTAGGGCCGGCCGGCCCAACTTCTCAGGGCCCCGGGCCGGGCCCAAAAAAGGTGGGCCGCAGGCCCGTTTGGGCCCGATAAGCACACGATGTCGTCCAGTCAGGACGATTGGTGGCACTATTGAGTGCAAAACTTTCTTCATTTGTCCATTTTTCCATTTAAAACTTTTTATTCTATACATTAAAATGAATGTGCATAGCATGGGCATGAAAAAATCTGAATTTCATAATACTCTGTAGCTTGTCGGACTATTTCCCCCGAATTTTTTTTAAAGCGGGCTCAAACGGGCCCACAGGCCAGGCCGGGCCCAATATTCTAGGGCCCGGGAATCATTCAGACCGGGCCGGCTCAGACCTAGGGCCCGACGGGCCGGGCCGGCCCAAAAATTTTGGGCCATTTACCGGCTCTGGTCTTGAGTAAACTTAATTAATGCTAATAACGACAGTAGTTTTTACGAAATGTTAAGTGCGGATAATTTGGCCCAAAACCGCGTTCCAAGATGCCAAAGGCAGTATTATAGCATCAAAATAAAAATATCATGAAATGATTGTAAAGCCGAGAATTAAATAAGCTGTCGAGTGAAACATCCATGGAGGCTAATTGAAAACTCTAGAACGAGTTGTATTTTAGCAATTTGTTTTTTTTTTTGGTATAACTATATAAATTTTTTTTCGAACACTTAACATTTTGTTGATCTCAGGTCAGCGATATGAACATGTAACAAAAATTTCGTAAACGAAGTCGAAAAAGTAATTCCTATGTACATAAACAAAAGATAAACTCTTATATGATAGATTCGTCGAACATTTTTTTTAGTATCAAAACCTAACGCGCAACCATGGAAGCTGCGATGAAGGTTAGCCACAGGAGAAATAGTCCCCAAGAACGAGAGCCACTCCTGGCGCTCCACTGAATCCCCGTTGACGTGAAGCGTTTTGATTGCTTGATTGATAGAATAGGTTTTTTTTATATGCACCAGAAGGAATTAGACGATCATATCCACCCCGTAATCAAATTCATATAGCGAAGTTTGCCACAAGGAAACCGCCGGGTCCTAAACTAGAATTTCTAGCACTGACACGTGAAGGCAAAATATCGTTTAGGTTTAGATAACAGAGTTCGCTCGTTTTATTGGATCCACGTCTACTTTCTCAAGAAGCATTGTGCAAGGAATCAAATGCATATAGCAAAGTTTGCCACAAGTAAACCGCCTGATCCTAAATAGAATTTCTAGCACTGACCGTGGAGGCTAAATATCGTTTCGGTATAGATAACAGATTTCTTTCGTTTTATTGGATCCACGTCTACTTTCAAGAAGCATTGTGCAAAGTTAATCTAAACAATATTTCTCAATTCCGACCATTCCCGTCACGAAGTCACTTCCGGGTCTCACTCTTTCTTCGTCCGTCTCCTCGGCTTTCATTTCGAACGCATTCATCTCCTACGTTTTGAGCTCGACTACTCACTTCACGCAATATAAAGTCTTATTCACAACTCTTCTCTCTTGTCCCTAATTAACTTTTCAGGTATTTCTCAATTCCTCTCCCTCAATAACTGCCTGCATTGCCTACTATCATGGTCCAGTTTGGGTTCAAAAGTTAAAATTAATTTTCAAAAGAAATTTTAATCACACTTCTCGATCTCTGGTTCATTTTAATAGGCGGAGTTCTGGAGCAATCAAAAAGGCGGTGGCTGCCCGCATGCCCTGGTCCTCCTCCCTTCTCTCTATTTCTCTCTCTCCCTATCTCTCTCTCTCTCCCTGTCTCGTAAAGTTGAGATCATGGAAAAGATTTATCTAATATACAATGTATAACGCCTCCCATTACAAGGAGGCTACAAGTTCACCAGAACTCGACCACAACATTACTCAATAAGAATCTTTCAGCCAAAGTGCAAATTGATGGAGTGGATCCACAGAGAACATGTTCAACATAGCTAAATGATGACTCATTGACCAGCGGCATATGAGTGACTGTAAGTTGAATTCTCTCACCAAAAGGACAAAACGATGAATCAACCCTCCTCTCCTAGTAACCCTCCCGACCTCGTCACCGCCTTTTATTCTCTTTTCAATATCCTCTCGCAGATACAGAGATCATGAATATTAACGAAAAATTCTCTTTATTTTGGATTTAAATGCCAAGTTCTTAATAATCTGAATAATAATAAAAAAAACTTCCTCAGTTGTCGTCTTGTGGGTATTCTTGCTTAATCATCATGGGATAGCAGGTTGGAATCTTTGAATCGGATCGAATAAAAGAAAAACAATCGCCTTAATTCTCTGAATGAATCTGTGTCGACCTTTGCATTCAAAATTGTAGTTTAGAATTATTCCGATGCACCACTTTGATGAATTGAAATTCCCATATGCTTCATGTGCAAAGAATCAACAAAATAGGCATGACATTACAAAAGAGAACATTGGGGCCATCGTGACATGGTTGTTGTAAAAAAATTTATTCTCTTAATGTATGTATGTACATATGTACATACGTAAGTACCTATGTATGTATATGTATGTGTTTAAATCTCTATTATGTGTCAGGATATTAGGTTAAAAGCTATGCAAAAGTGTTGGGAGCTTGAAAAGCATGTTATTAGAAAAAATGTTAGTTGTTATGAAAATTGTATGGGTGTGAGGAACAAATGAGGTTTTCCATTCCCATTAACGACATCTCATTGATTGAAACGAGAACAAGCGCCTCTTCATACTAACCATGGCTGTGTTTTTCCCATTTATTTTTAACTTCA
The DNA here is from genome assembly GCA_945643635.1 of Allodiplogaster sudhausi. Taxonomy (NCBI): domain Eukaryota; kingdom Metazoa; phylum Nematoda; class Chromadorea; order Rhabditida; family Diplogasteridae; genus Allodiplogaster; species Allodiplogaster sudhausi. The sequence goes on from CALZFC010000251.1 coordinate 2,135,264, forward strand.
GAAAATGTACACATGTGTACATACATAGGTAAAAGAAAATCTGGCGAGGAAGTATCAATGCCCCGAGTTAAGGAGATGAAGTTAAGTTAATGAAGTTTGACTGAAAATTCACTTCACAACCCGCTAGAAGCCCTTTTCGGAAACAAAAATTAATGCATATATGAATTAGTTTATGAATGTTGGTTCCCGCGTGACATAATAGTCTGGTGGTTATCATAAGAGAAATGACGCGATTGTGAAAGTGTCTGTCTACATTATGCTTGTGAACAATTTCATTAAGATGGACAAATCCGAGGACTACCAGATTATTGCAAGCTTTTTGCTCGAACTTTCTGTTCTAACAATATCCCATTTCTGTATTCACGCTCACATAGTTTCAACTTCAAAGTTGCAATAATTAGTATTATTTCTTGTCATATCTTATCACTTTTATTGATCTCTTGCCAGTTACAAGTTACGCGCAAAATTGTCGGGGTTTCAAAAATCTTTTAATAAAAATTTGCGAGAATGCAACTATGTCATGAAAATTATGTGCGTGTGAATAACAAATGAGCTTTCACATGCCCAGTATTGTTAGAAATGAGAATCCACGCCTCTTCACGCAATCAATGCCCACATTATTTCCGCATTTTTTCTTACTTTTGCTTATATCAGAGATCATCCTCCCAGCCCCGACGGCGGCAGTTACAGAGAGTTTACATAGTTCCTTGACGGAAGTTTACATAGTTCCTTGTTTGAATGACGCTTTCAAACTTCACTTTAGAGTACGCTTGAAAAGCTTATGCATGCACTTTTGTTTGTGAATTACACGGAGGTTGGTTCTCGCATAACATAATTGTCTGATGTGTTTTCTCAGGGCCATGTTGTAAAAGCGTCTGTCAACATGATACGTGTGAAAAATCTATGTTTTTGTTCAGAGGACAATTTCGAGAGACAATTCTACGTTTCCATTCGGATGGACAACTCCGATGTCTACAACATCATTGCCCGTTATTTGCTCGAACTTTCCGTTCTAGCCCTTGCCATTTCCGTGCTGATCGTCTACACGCTAACTTTGTTTCGCATTCAAAAGCTACATAACAACTGCAAGTACGTGTGTGACTTTATTATTATTATTATCCCCCGAGGCGAAAGCCACCTGCCGGGGCATTTAATAAAACAGCTTAAATATTATGTGAAAGGGCGAATTGCAGAAGAAACCATTCCTGTTTACGATAGTTTTATTATTTTCATTAATAGTTTTAATAATGACATAATTTGTAGACATATCTTATCGCTCTGGCTCATCTCTTACTACGTCATAATTGGCGCTCACGTCTTATACTGCGGTAATAGAATCATGAACGGCATTTGCATTCCGAAGGGACGACTTGATCCGCGTCAGATATTTTTTTTAGATATCTTTAAAATCAAATTTAAAGATACATTTTCTTCTTATATTTCCCCAAGAGCGGGTATAATGAAAATATTGACAAAAGCGATGATATAGAGTTGGTTATAGGTTTAGCAAAGCAACAATTTAACATTAAATACATATGTATATAATAAAATAATAGCAAAGTTATTTATTTATCATTTGCATGCCCTTCGTAAGTTTTAAAAATACCGATCGCCGGTATTTTTAAAACTTATGAAAATGAATGAAAAATTTCATTTCTTAAGCAATTAAAACAAATATTTCATTTATTATTATTGTTTATTTCAACCTGCCTTTTTGGTCTTGCAGCTAACCAAGTCTACTTCTATTGCGTGCACGAGTTAGGATACGCCCACTATTCATGGGCCGAGTTTATGCTGATGATCGAGCGGTTTGTCGCGTGCCGCCGCCTCGGCCGATATGGCGATGCTAGCGCTGCAATTGCCTTTGCTAATGCTATTGTGGTAGACTTCTTTTTCTACTTTTTTTACCGGGAAATATTTCCGTCATAATTTTTTTTGTTAATTAATATGAAAACAAATACCAATTTTCCTCCATTTATTATTTTCTTTCAGATTATTCCGAGTGCAATGTTCCCCTACCTTCTTCACATCCGTTAGTGATGATTTGTTGTCTTTGTTTTCTTTTCTTAGTAAAAGGATCTTTTCAAATTCCCCAAAGTACGAATGAGGAACTTCATCATTGTTTAGGAAGGGACATCTTGCTAGGCCTCGGATTCGCCAATTGTTTCGATCTCTCGATGATTGGGGTTTTATTTATATCTAATTTTTACATATTTAATTAAAAGGATTCTAACACCTTTCAGATGAATATCGTTATACAGAGGCTAAGTCGGAAACGCGAAATTTTGCTTTGTTTGTCGTCCAAGTTTCAAGTCAGTTGGATACCTGCTTTTTTTATTAGTGGAGCACGAACAAATTATATCTGTTATTTATTTATATGAACGACGATAAGTACAATGATTTTAGCTGAATGAAGTCTTCGAGTTGTCCAACACACTTCTGCCCGTTACCATTCTGAGCATGGCCATAAAATGCGCTTCTTTTCTTGCCTCGTACGCATACAATGTGTGGTCCGTGCCATTTTCCACAGCGATGCTCTACTTCTACTGTGTCAGTCTTGGATGGTTTCGTCTTTAAAGGAGCTGATCTCTGAAAGTGAATATATCTGGGTTTTATGAACGAACGTCGCTCAACTCACATTTATCTAAAACTAATTTCAAAAAGTTTGAAGCACTTTTTCCTATTTGTTAGAAAGCTGCAGGCCCGTAAAATATATCTCGGCCAAAATTTTCTTCCTACCACTCCCATATTTAATATACATTAGGTCTCTATAAGCAAAAGAAGTCTCAACAATTTGCAGGCGCGCCTTCAAAATGGCCCTAATGTATTTTTGTGTGGATTAACTTGATTGTTCTCTTTCAGCAATGCGAAAATCAATGCAATGTCGTAGCCTGTCTCACACGTTATAACAGACATAAACAAAGAATGTATTTAATTCAATATAACACGAACCATGAATTCACATGAGATAGAAAACGTTGTCAGAGGCAAGTCGGAATTTTGGTTAGTTAAAATTAATTATTCTATTTGGAAAGCTCATTTTCATCAGCAATAAAATGGTTGTTGATTTATTCTTGCAAATCTTATTGAAAAAGTCAGTCAATTTACTCTCTTGTTTATAATAACCCTCACTAATAGCTCGAATATTAAATCCTTTCAAATAAGCATTTGCGAATGGGTATCAAACGTATATAGAAAAGCTGGCCTCAGGGAAACCGCCGGGGCATGGAGCTAGAAGTTCTAACGCGTACATGTGAAAGGCTGAAGAACTTTTAGGGTGTTACTAGAAGTTATATATATATATATATATATATATATATATATATAAATATTATAAATTGTTTATAGTGTACAAGAAGTGATATCTATATTAATATTTTAATATTATGAAAGATATATTTAATTCTGTTGTTTCTTTTTTGTCAGATGCTCACTCTCAACTGCACGCTCTGTCTGCTTCTTGTTATGCGTCGTTATCGACTTATGCGTGAGAAGGTCGTCTCTCTAATCCCTTGCCTCTTCAACCGAAACGAGAACATCGAGACTGGACCCGACGCCATGAGTCCCGAGCAACAAGACAACATTTACTTTGAACGATTGAAGTCAGAGTGGGCGTAAACTGTAAAATAGACTGAACTTTCTATTTGGTGAAGGTTAGAATGTAAGATCCTGCAGAAATATATTTATGTTACGTTTATAGTTTATCGCTCTCCCACTGAAATCACAATTCGTAGTTCGTGAAGAACATACATTGTTAATTATCCTTTATTTTGCGTCTATCCAATTGAAGTTTTTTTTAAATCTTGCTTTGACTAAAAGTATTTATACGATATTAACTACTGTAGTTTTCACAATATGAATACGTTCGAAAAAACCGGTTTCCAAGATTATTAAACAAGATTTTAGAAAAATTGAAATTCCATAAAATGGTTGTTGATCACAATTAAAGCATTGGCAATCAGGGGTGGCAGGGGGCCTTAAATATCCGGCTCCGACCCCCGTGGTCGGCCCCGAAACATACCACAGCTCAAAGCTTTAAAAAATTGTGAAATATTTGCGTCTGAGTAAAAAATCCATCTCAAATTGAGAATATACGATACGAAGTATGCTGTCAAGTAACGAAGTTAAGTTCTTCTAATCGCTTAAGGAAACAAAGGTAGAGAAGGAAAAAGTGATAGTAGTGTTCAGTCTGTTCCAACTTTTGTATTTCGCTGAGCATTTTAGCCTCATAATTTGTTTACATCTCGAGATTGCTTCTGTATTGTCCCACGATCAGTGAAAATGGCAGATGTAGCGCAAATCACAAATATCGACACCTATGGGTTATTCGCGTATGAATGATTTCATTGAAATCATAGGTCGAAAAGCGAAAAAAAAACAATAATCATATTTAGTATATATGTATGTATGTATATATAAGCCAATTTCTAATTATTCTGAAAGTTTAAAGTTTACGTCTTTACCAATCAATTTGCCGGGAATTTCTAACGGCTTGAGAGCCCAACAGGGCCTACGGGCCGGCCCAGCATTTCTTGAGCCTTGCGAAATTGCCCCGGTCGTCCCTGATTGTCTGTCCAGTCGATGCTCAGAGTTAAAATCGTACACAATCCGAAAAGATATCTTTCTTTCTTTTGTTCTCTACCATGATCAGCTGGAAAATAACTTCTTCAACATATATGAACATACTAGTTACATACATAAGTACATTTACTGAAGTAAAAATAATTGCGGAAAGAATACAGCCATTGTTTGTGCGAAGAGGCGCATGTTCTCGTTTCTAACAATAACATGTCGTGACTGAGAATGGAAAATACCATTTGTTCCTCACAATCAGACGCATGCAATTTTCATGAAAAGAAAACATTCCAGAAGACGGTAACTATTTTTGTAAGCTCCAAAGCTTTTGCGCAAAGTTTTAAGTCTTGTTGGTATTCAAAGTATCCGTCTCTGAATTTTCATAACGGACAAGCGCGAATGAAAGACATTGATTAAAAAAATAATTAAAAAATATATATTTTTTCTTCAAAAACGTGAGGTCAATACGCTGCCGGATGGGTACTCACCGCAACACTAGCTTTGTTAACCATCCGGCTCCGGAAAAAAACGACAGTTTCTTGTCCGGCTTCAGTATATATGGCCCTGTTCACCAGAGCACCCTATGTCGAGCGGATTTGAGGCTAGTGATGCGCATAAATCCCTTTTTTACGTAGAGTTCCCTGTTGGTTTTGATGTGAGCATCAAACTGCTCAAATAAAAAAGAATGATAGATTTTAATAAGAATGAAATAACGACGTATGTACCTCTGCAATTTTTCTCGGAATCTATACATCCAGGTGTAATTGATAAACGAATCTTATTTTTAAAGTAACAATTCGCGTTTTCTCGCAAAAAGTGGAATAACAAGGAGTTAACCAAGGATAAAAGACGGACTAATAAAAGTGGATATTCATACATAAGGCACAGTTCCGCCATTCTAGCCATAGCCATTTCCGTGCTGATCGTCTACACGCTCACCTTGTTTCGACTTCAAAAGCTGTATTACAACTGCAAGTACGCATTCGTTTGCTATTTCCTCCTTCCAAATGTAAACCAATTTCTGATACTTGTAAAAAAAATGTAAAAGTTTTCGTCTCCACCATCAATTTGCCGAGAATTTCTGGCTCGAGGGCTGGCCCAACTTTTCATTGGCCATGTGAAATTGGACCGGAAAAATCCAGTCGATGCTCATTGTCAGAGTAAAAATCGTAGACAATCCAAAAAGATCTCTTTCATTCTCCTTTGGTTCTCTGTTATCATAAGATGGAAAACACCTTCCTCGACATATATACATGTATGTATGTATGTACATGTATATGCGGAAATAACCCAGCCATTATTTGTATGAAGATGCGCGCATTTTCATTCCTAACAATAAGATGTCGTGACTGGAATGGAAATCTTATTTGTTCCTCAGACGCATGTAATTTTCATGAAGAATAATCATTCTCGCAGACGGTGAGTATTTGTTTCTTCAAATAAAACGCTTTTCGAGCTCCCAACACGTTTCCACGTAGTTTAACCCTTATGGTAAAGTTGTTCTCAAGGAAACCGCCGGGGCCAGAAACCAGAAATGTTTGCGCACAATCATTAAAGGCAAAAGATTTTTATGTTTTTGTTTGGTGATTACAGAGTACCTCTCAAATTGTTATAGCGCCGTGAAGTTTTGGACACTTTGCTCTCGAGAGACGGAGAGCATTAAAGTATTGTTGGTAAAATAATTAGCGCATACACATGAAAGGCAACAGATCGTTTATGTTTTTTTGTAATTTTTCTTCCAATGGTTTAACGGAGAAATCAAAGAATGATTATTTCCACTCATTATTTTCTTACAATAAATTTGCATCTAGTAATTTTCAAAATGGTTATTTTTTAATTAAATTTGATACTGAATACCGTCGTTATATCGAGTACCTCCCTGATGGAAAAAGCGCGGTGAAGCTATGGACACTTTGCTCATAAGAGTCGGAGATAACTAAAGTATTGTTGGCATACTAAGTATAAAAGTTTAGAATTTATTCATAACGAAAAAACACAGCTATAAAAAACTTAATAATTTTTACATTATTTTGTTCAAAAGGGTGAGGTCAATTCGCCATAGCATGGGTACTCGCGGGCAATACTAGCATTCTTAACCATCTGGTTCCGGACCATCACCATTTGTATGGCTTCACCATATGTGGCCCGTTTCGTAAGAGCACCCAATGTTGTGCGGATTTACATAATACTTGGGACTATTGATTCCAGCTCATATGTGCGAAAGCGGTATTTTCGTTTTCTTGGACTGAAACAATTTTGGTGAAGATTTATTTATATCCCTGTTTAATGTGTGGCATTATACAATGCGCTTTGAAAACTCTTCATTTTACAGGTATTCCGAGACGCTCCTACATTGTTGACCTTCTTCATCTCTTTATACATATGAAATGGATTTCCTATTCATCGCCTTAAATCCAACCAGCTGTTTTTTCCTGAGCCGTTATAAATTTTTGAAACAAATCCAATTTTTTTTTAAACACTCTTCGAATTTAAACATGATTTATTAGATATGCAAGTCAAAAGGAAAAAAAAAGAAAAAAAATACTTCAGTGAATCGACATCCCTTTTGAACATGTTATACAGGGAAAAGGCTAGAATAAAGCGTAGTGACGGATGAATCAATTCATGGAAAACGATAGCATCTCTTTCGCCTCATTTTGTAAGAATAGAATTTTTTCACTTGAATGAACTCTTCGGAACGTAGACAATTTTGCATGAACGAAGAAGCTTCGCGTGACGAAGCAAGCAATCGAGTTTGCTGGAAAAAATTGAATAAACAATAGAGAAGAAATAAAATGTTTCCTTGAGCTCGTCTAGGAGCACTCTGCGTTCATGTTTCATTCAAGAATCTGAACGGATCATGGCAAACGACGAAAATTAAAATTAAATACTGCGTAATGCATCCGGTGTGACAATCTTGTAAATTGCATAAGTCTTTTTTGCAACAGAAATGCAAGCACGACGTTCAAACATTATGTAGAATCGACAATAACATTTGTCTAATCACTAACTAAGTCTTCTCTCCTTGTGACTGCGAAAAGTTCTATAAGTACGTGCTTGAAAGTCATTTTTGAGAAAGATGTTGTATCCAGTGAACCTTGCATTCGCCTGGCGCGAAGAGCCCGGAAAATGTCAATTTCCGAAATTTCTCAAGTTCATATGCCCTTTCGGAGACACAATTAGCAATGTTCGAGGATACTTATTGGATTGGCCTGAATGAATGCGCGAATAGATCAGCTTTGAAAATTAAACCATTATTGCCCTCTCAGTATCGTAATAATAATCCAGACTAGTAGGTTTGCTATGGAATGCGATTCATCATAAAATGTGACAAAATAAGAATAGCAAATTGATTAATTATGTCTTGTCTGGCTTTAAAAACTGTAATGCAGCATCAAAAGAAGCGCGTATAGAAGTGGATTTTAAGAATACCTTTTGTTTATCAATGAAACGCCCCCAGACTGCATAGCACTTTCAACATATCTTTGTGGAATTTCTCAGAAATATCATTACAATTCTATGAGGAGGCAGAGATCGTGAATAAATAAAAGTTTCTATTCGATGCTAAGTAGAGATGTCGAATGGACCTAGCATTTCTGGACCTGCCCGGCCCATCGGGACCAAATGTGATTCTTGAGACGTTGTTTCTGAATTGTAAATAAGATTTGCATTCATATGGTTTCTTTATTCGTCATATACATACATAGTTCTATTCTACTACATATGTATTTATATGATGACATGAAAATTTTATTTTTTAATCCTTTAAATATGTTGAGATGGACAGTTCTAACAATGAGCTATTGCGTATCGTTTTACGGTATTTACTGGAAATTTCCGTTCTTGTTATCGCCATTGCTGTGTTAATCGTCTACACGATTACCTTGTTTCGACTGCAGAAGCTTCATAACAACTGCAAGTAGGCCTCGCTTAATTCTTAACAATTTTTTCTTAATTAATAATCTCAATTAATAAATTTTGATTTAGATATATTCTAACATTCTGGCTCATCTCTTACTACATCATTATCGGCGTTCACTCTTCATATTGCACGTACCGTCTAATAAATGGAATCTACATCCCGAAGGGCCGGCTAGATCCGCGTACGACAACATCTTGATCTCATTAGCCATCACTATATAAACTGAACAAAGTAAATATGTATGATGCAAGACAGATTAAATTTTTTTTAATAATTGGTACATATTTCGTCCCCATTAATTTAATGGATGAAAAATCAAATATTTTGCATATTGAACTAAATCAAAACTAATTTTAATTCTCAGCAAATCAACTCTACTTATACTTTTGCCACATGTTTGGCTACGAGCTGTCGTCGTGGGCCGAGTTTCTGCTGATGATCGAGCGATTCATCGCTTGCCGTCGCCTCGATCGATATCGTGATGCTGGCGGCGTCATTGCTGTTGCGTCGGCCCTCACGGTACATCATCATATATGTATGTATAGCAGGCATTGGCAGAACGGGAACAATTTTTGAAATGGCACTGTTTTTATCTTCCACTATTGCCATTGCCCAAATCCAACGTTCACGTAATATAAAAAGACTAAACTTTTGCCATATACCATAAAGCTGTTCAAGATTAGACATTCGCTTGGCCCTTCATAACAATGTTTACCGGACATTTCAGATCGCTCCGAGTGCACTGTTTTCCTACTTTTTTCATATCCGTTAGTTCATTCTGGAGATACGTAAATTTTTTAACATTTTGTTCAAATACGTAGTAATTCTACCGATATAACTATCGTTTTCTTACATTTTGTTCAAATAGCTGCAGTTATGTATATATATATGTACATATACATACGAATGAGATTGCAAAGGGCCGCCGCAATATGAAATATCACATAATTTTACGGTGATCGCCCTCCTTTAAATAATGAAATACCAAAGATCATTGTTTCATACAGGCGGAGTCTTCGTTCCGTTGGCGGCCACTGCAAACACCTTCGATCTGTCAATGATTGCGGTTTGTATCATACGTCAAAATCTTACAAAAAAAATATGTACATAGCATTATTTTGGAACTGGCAGTTTTTACTGGAAAATACATGACATAATTTGCTTTTGTAAGCGGCAATATATCAACTGTGAATTTAGATGAACGTCCTCATACAGCGGCTCAGCCGGAAACGGTACGTTGTGCTAGGATTATCGGCGAAATTTCAGGTTCTATCTGTTATCATATGTAAGTATTTCTTATATCCACATTTAGTATCTGAATTTTAATCAAAATTAAAAAATTTATATCATGACCCCGCATGTACAATTAAGTTGAACGAAGTCTTCGAGTTGTCTGGCGCAATTCTCCCCGTCACCATTCTCAGTATGGCATTGAAGTGCGCTTCCTTCCTTGCTTCCTATTCATACCAACTGTTATCGGTGCCCTACCATATCGCCATGCTCTACTTCTACTGCGTAAGTTTTGTTTTTTTTCCTTCCCGCCCATTTAGGATTTGAACAGCTCGAACATTGAATCTTGGACCAGTTGCTCCGCTAGGTCGATGAACCCTTGGGTGAACCTGTTTGTAATTAGCTTATCCTCGATTGGATACGCCGTCCGTGCTTTGAAGTAGTGAAGCAAAGTAATGCAATGCACATTTACGAAGGAAAAAGTTAAAAGCTGTTATTTTTGATGAGCAAATTTTTAGTTAACGATCAGTTGTACAAACATACATATATGTATGGCTCCTCATTCAGCGATGCGCAATAAAGGGGAGAAATAATAGAGACAGTTTGTATCCGAATTTAATGAGAAAGTTAACGGGTTTTTTTGTAATATTACTATTCAATATAAAGCACAAAATGATTAACTGAATGATTGCTTACTTGCGGTAAGTGTTCTCTGCAAAATGTACACCTGATAGTCTTGCGCATAAAATTCTGCCTACTCTCGAACACACCGGGTCTATTGTTCTCAACAAAATCCACATTGCAATTGAAAAGTGCAATGCCATAAAAAAGTGGTTTAACTACACGTTTCTATGTACATGCACATGCATTAATTTGTTTGTCGATGAAGAAATAAATTAACGTTGAAACGTTTAACAATAGTTCATCACAACAAGATATCACTATTTAAAACTTTTCTAATCCCTATAATTGATTTAAAGGTAGTAATTAAAAAGATATTCTTTTTTGCAGATGCACAGCATCAACTGCACTTTGTGTATGCTGCTAACGATGTGGCGATATCGACTAATGCGCGAGAAGGTTGTCGCTCTTTTCCCGTGCGTCTTCCGCAACCGCGAGACAACAAGCAGAACGATGATGATGCCGGAGCACGAGGCGAATATCTACTTTGCTCATCTCAAGACGGAATGGGCATAAACATTCATTCATTTCGCGCCGATATAATACTAACAATAAGCGATAGAATAAACAAATTGCATCATCGTTCATTTGAAGATCAAAAAGCACCTTGTGATTTTGTTTACTTTCACTTCTTCAAAATGAGAATTAACATTTGTTCAAAATGTTAGAGGATGCTGAAAGGCGTTGAGCCTGAATGAAAGTGCGCATGATGAGCTGTGAGAATAAAATATCTTGTGGAGACCAGTATTGCCCTTTCAGTAACGAGGCAAATGGCCAGACGGATGAGTTTACTGTGGAATGCGTATCACCTTAAAATGTGACAAAATAAGAATAGCAAATGGATTAATTAGCGTGATGACGTCTTGTTTGGCTTTACACACTAGAATGTAGCATCAAAAGAAGCGCGTATAGAAGTGGATTTATAGAGTAACTCTCGTTTATAAATGAAACGCCCTCAAACTAGCAATTTGTACATTTCTTCGTTGAATATCTCGTAAATGTCCTTTCAATTCTTTGAAGAGACAGGAATAAATGTTGGTAAGCTTATCCGGATTATGAGATGTAGTCCTTGACCTAATTGTAAGAAAGAGATTCAACTTTTCGCGATTCGAGCACTATTCGTTATAAAGAATACTATTCTGCTAATTTAATAAAGTACTTTAAATGCGTTAAGATGGACAACTCTGAAGTGATCCCTATCGTTTTACGGTATTTGCTGGAATTTTCCGTCCTGGTTATCGCCATTGCTGTATTGATCGTCTATACGATTACATTGTTTCGACTTCAGAAGCTTCATAACAACTGCAAGTAGGCGCCGCTTATTCTTCACATAACTCTTTCTTTTTTTAATTCGTAATCCTATTTAATTAAGTTTATTTTAGATATATTCTAACATTCTGGCTCATCTCTTACTACATCATTATCGGTGTTCACTCTTCATATTGCGCTTATCGTCTTATAAATGGCATCTACATCCCGAAGGGCCGATTAGATCCACGTAAGATAGCATAAGATCTGACTACTTTGTAAACAGAACGAAGTATAGACTAATTGTAAGATGCACGACTTGTTAAAATAAAAAAATTTCCCTATTCTTAAACTACCAAGCAGACTGACCTGAATACATATGTACATACATTTCTATGTACATACTTACATACATGTTTTATGTATGTATGTAAGTATCTAGATAAAATCAATTATTTTGCAGATTGAAGCCAACCAAATTAATTCAAATTCTCAGCAAACCAACTCTACTTCTACTTCTGCCACGAGTTTGGCTACGAGCTGTCGTCGTGGGCCGAGTTTCTGCTGATGATCGAGCGATTCATCGCTTGCCGTCGCCTCGATCGATATCGTGATGCGGGCGGCGTCATTGCTGTTGCGTCGGCCCTCACGGTACCTATTATTATATTTTATGTTTATAATATTTCTAAAATATTTTTTTGAATACTTTAACAGTTTAATATAAAACCATTTAACATTTCTTATAGTTCATGGGCAATTTCTAACTTGGCATTCTTTGAATGTTATAGTGATGATACTAACTAAATCCACCGCTCACGTAAACATAAAAAAAAGAGTTGAAAACTTGTGCTATATACCAAATTCATGAACTGGCGTGCTATTTTCCATGATTAGACATTCGTTGTTCCCTCAAATTTCAGATCGCTCCGAGTGCACTCTTTGCCTACTTCTTCCATATCCGTTAGTTCACTCTGAAGATACGTTAATTTTTTTTCTTTTTTTTTCGAATTTTGAAAGTTATTTACTGCATACATATGTATGTACATAAGTGCATACATAAATATTACAATAAAATAATAAACGTCATTTTTCATACAAATTTCTTAGGCGGATATTTCATTGCATTTGCGGCCGCTGCAAACACTTTCGATCTCTCGATGATAGCGGTTTGTATCGCACTTCATAATCTTGCAAAAATATTTAACATTATTTTGGAACCAGAGCATAGTATACCTGTCAATTTAGATGAACGTCCTCATACAGCGGCTCAGCCGGAAACGGTACGTCGTGCTAGGATTATCGGCGAAATTTCAGGTTCAATCTGTTAACATATGTAAGATTTTCTTATGTACACATTTTTTTTTTCTTTTCATTGAAAGGCAACTAACAAAGGCGCAACTATATCATAGCAGATTTAATGAAGAGATCTCTGCAAAATGTACACCTGTTAGTCTTTCATGTGCACTAAAAGTCACATCGAATTCAGACAATGCAGTCACTATTTTAAACATTTCTAATCCCTGCAATTGATTTTAGAAATAGAAAAGATAAGATATTCTTTTTTGCAGATGCACAGCAGCAACTGCACTTTGTGTATGCTGCTAACGATGTGGCGATATCGACTAATGCGCGAGAAGGCCGTCGCTCTCTTCCCGTGCGTCTTCCGAAATCGCGTGACAACAAGCAGAACGATAATTATGCCGGATCACGAGGCGAATATCTACTTTTCTCATCTCCGGAAGGAATGGGCATAAACATGTATTCATTTCGCCCCGATCTAAAATAAACAATAATAAGTAGAATAGGCTAATTGGACTTGTCGTTCATTTGAAGGGCGCAAAAGCTTCCAGCCTTTGCGTTTTTATCTACTTTCACATCTTCGTAATGAGAATATCCCCGATTTTCCTTAAAGGAGGTTAGAGGCGAATAAATAGTGTCTTGTTTTTTTCGCCTTTTGTTTTTTCCGACTTCGTGGTAGGAGTTTTTCCCTTAAGTCCTCCTTTAAATTTAAAAAAAGTAAATCATTGTGAGAATAAACACATTGAAAATGGACTCTGATCAATAACTATTTTTCACTTTTCCGTCTTACCGTTTTTTTAACAACTAGGCGCACTAATTCTGTTTACTGGGCTGGCCCATTTTAGGTCTCCGATGCCATTCATTCTATGACGTAATATGCATGGGCTCGGATGAATATAAATTTATCGATTTATTCCGGCTCACATAAGATGACATGGCTGTTTTTGGAGAATTAAATTCAAACATCTTCTAAATTCTCGGAACACAACAAAACATGTGTGATAAATTAACGGAGTGTAATGTGAATGACGATTACACTCGTGGACAAAAAGTCGATATCGCTGAATCTTGAGTGCTACGCTGTCTCTTGGGCTGAGGCAAGAGAGCAAAAAGACGAGAGCGAATTACCTCAAGCAATTAGATACAAAATTGACTGTCAATTGAAAATAATAATTTTTTGGTACCCCGCTATGATGATTAAGCTGTGAAAATAGTTAAAGTGTGTAATTACAACCTTTACAAAGAAGATGACAATGATTGGATCGGCCACGGGCGACCAGGCGAAGAGTAGAGGAACGAGGGTCTGGAAGGGGAAGGCGAAGTTGATGAGCGGAGTGATTAAGGAAAGAGTGATTGGCAGGTGAAGAGTTGTGAAGGGCACAGCCATCTGGGAATATTAAAACAATTATATACATTGATTTCTTTCCTAAATATATTTTTAATTCACTGGGAATCTAGCGGAAATCTTTCGATTCTACAGATTTTACACACTTTTTGGTACCTCGACATACTACATATGAACCAATTAATACGGCAAGATTACATGCTAGCAAGACCTGAAGAACAGTCATGATGGTGAGTCGTGTGTGGAGACGTCTGCTCTGCGCGGACATTGAAGCCCGATGAGAGTAGAGATAGCGAGAGATGCAAGCCGAGGAGGCGACGCAGGCAAGCAGAGAAGAGATGAGCATGGCCACCAGCAAGGAGATAAAGGCCGTAATTTGGGATGCTCCCCAGGGATCTTCATTCTAGCAAATGTATACCAATGATAAATCATCTTCATGAAAAAGTTATGTTGCAAATGTTTTCCGAACATAAAAACTCACCAAATACGTGAAAAGTGTGAACAATAATTCATCTCCGATATATCCGTCCGTGCAAGAAATGAAGAAGAGCGTGGTCCACAATGATGCGCAGACTTCGACTGCCACTAACACTGGCAAGAATGCTCTCCAACTCATGCGTGGTGACATGAAAGGTCTGAAGACGCTGTATATAATTTAAAAGTAGTGTTAAATGTTTTAAAAGGTTACAATATTACCAGCTTACAAGCTTGAAATACTTTAAAATTTGTTAAATATTTGCATCTGAATCCTTTTCATATTTAAATGATATGCAAACTCCTTCTCCTACCTACAAATTGATATGTAACGGTGCACAAAATGCACAGTTGGCCGCATGACACTTCCGGCAAGCGAAAAGAAGAAGAGATACAAAAAGATTTGCACGTCCGGAATGAGACCTTCCTTTGATATGGCCACAACGGTATCCATCGAGAACACCAGCTGAATAAGGCAAAGTTTCAAATTGCTGCAGCCTTGTTCGTTCATGCTCAGTTTACGCAGCGGTTTTCAGCACCGTTAGCCGTGACGAAATGTCAGTTCGAACCCGATCTTTTTTTAGCGCGAAAGTCCCACTTTAAAATTA
Organism: Allodiplogaster sudhausi; assembly: GCA_945643635.1. Lineage (NCBI taxonomy): Eukaryota > Metazoa > Nematoda > Chromadorea > Rhabditida > Diplogasteridae > Allodiplogaster > Allodiplogaster sudhausi. The sequence continues at coordinate 2,150,646 of CALZFC010000251.1, forward strand.
AGAAGTCAGACAAATGACCTAACTGGCATGACAACTAACTGGCATGGAGAAAGCGTAGACAACTGAGAAAAAGACGTTAGAAATTGCGGCATGTTGGAGGAGCAGACGAAGAGAGCCGAGGACATCTTCGCTTGCTGCTGTTTCTCAAACTCAGAAATTTACCATGAAACAGCGAATCGATTCATATTGTTTGTTACGTACTTTTACATCGTGTTCGTGGAGAATACTGAAAAGATAGATGTTCACGGTCAGATCTTACCTCCGACTCGGATGGTCAGAACGGCAAAGACGGCCGAATTGGCTAGGACCGACAGCGTCAACGCGAGCAGAGCATTGGCGATGCCAACTGGGCCGGCGTAGATGTCAATCTCGCAGATCATCGGTGAGCTCGAGCAGTTATTAAAGCTCTTTGGGAAAACCATTTGCCGGACGTTTTTCTATAATTTTATACCATTTTATCTGAATGTTTTTGAGACTCATAATAATGTACATAGTTCCAAAAGAAGGGAATTGTCGACAGCTTGACAATAGAACCGCGAAATTCCTTACAGAAAAAGCGTCATTGTGTAACTTTTCACTCCGAGGTCATTATTTTCGCATGGGCTATTTGGTCGCTCTCATGAACCCCAAGATAAAGAAGTTGCAAATTGTGCTGGGAAATCTACGCAAAGGTATAAACATTCTCAGATCAGAATAGAAAATGGAAATATGTTACATTCACTTACTTTTTAATGCTAACCTTTCTACCGCTTTTAATGTGGCTCCGATTTCCATCTTAGGTTTGGGAAAAATGCAGGTTTAGAGAAAAGCGACAAAGAGGAATCCTTAAAATTCTTAAAATAGAACAAACGAAATATAACGTTCATGCATATGAATATAAACATGTGTCAAATTTCATTTCTTCCTTGCCGATTGTTACTGGCTCGGAATACTTCTGAGAAAGCGAAAGACTAGTTGTCTTACTTTTGGCTTCTGACAATGAGTGCACAATGGGGACAAAATCGACAATATGACTTTGTAAAAACATGGGCTGCATAATTAATTATGCTCGAGGACTCACAATCATACAATATGAACGAGACATTTTCTTAACCATGGCAGTTCAAATATACACATTGTAGATATGAATGTCAGATGCAAATTATCATAAGAAAAGTCGATACTTTTTCACATAACATCTGATCAATTTAACTTTTTTCTCTCCTAATTTTACTCTTAATCATGTGATGATGTGGTGGATGATCGTATGGGAAGCTAGAATGTGGAGACATAGAAAGTCGGAAGTTCTGCATCTTTCTTTACTATGTAACTTCCGCTTGTTGCCTTTGGAATTGTGTAGGAAAGTCATTCTTTTGCTGGCTGGGATTATCGTTTATCTGAAGAGCAAAAATACTCTGCGTTTAACTACTTTCATTTCTTCAAAATAAGAAAACCTTTGGAATTGCCTTTAATTGCAAGCGTTTGCGCAGCCTTAGATGCTAAAATAAGTTGGGCTTATGATGACATTAAATGTCATTCCCAAAAGAATATTCACCGTATTTCGATCCGGTACATAATCTAGAATTTCCAAAATTGGTTCGACATTCAAAGGCTCGTGCTATAGAAAAATTAACCTTCCGCCTTTTTCACACCATTTTCAAAAAAAGGACGAGACTCAACCGCAGTCTTTGGAATCTTCCCGAATATTGTAGTCGCTTATATCTACACAAATCACATGCTATCTCGTCTTTATGTCATGCAAAATACCGTGAGTTCAAGATTTAGTTGTTTTCTCCTTAACAAATTTTAATAAAAAAAAACTCTCTACATACATATGTAGTGAGGTTTCTCTAGGCGAGGAAAAGAGTTTTTCCGCTCAGCTTCCTTGTTCATTTTTTTATTTATTTTTATTCCATGAAATAGCATCTTATGCTGCATATTTCAAAGTCGAATTCGCTATTGCAAGCAGAAAGTACGACAATTTGCTGACTTTTGATCTCATTATTCATGACAAAACATCTGCAGAAATTTCTTTGCACCTTTTATAAATCAGCATAGTCTCTCATTTTCTAAGACTATCTTCTTCATTGATGATTCGAAGCCAGAAAATACAGTAATTATATCTGATGATTTAAGCGCTTCTCATCATATCATGAAATTGATAGCAGAAAAAGAAAAGAGCACTCTCTGAAGGTCTCTTATCGCTTCCGCACATGGCGAGTCTGTTCTTTCGGCTCATTTCGCAGAGATAGAGTGAGAAAGAGAATGAGAGAGAGAAAGAGAGACGAAGACAGAGAGATAGAGAGTAAGACAGAGAGAGAGAGAGAGAGGAAGACAGAGAGAGCGAGAGAGATAGAGAGGAAGACAGACAGAGAGAGAGAGAGGGAGAGAAAGAGAGAGGAAGATAAGAGAAAGGAGAAATAAGATAGAACGAGAAAGATAAGGATGATTACTGAGAGTTGGTTAAAGAGAAAGAGAGAGAGAGAGAGAGAGGGAATGATAACGGACTTGCGGTAGTTTGTCTGGATTACGCGATAAATGACAGCGAATATAAATATGGCTGATATGGCTGATCAGCATTCAGAAATTGCTTTTGATTTCTTTCTCGCCCCTTGTAGGCTGGCCAAGAAGTGGGCCACACTCTTACTTTATAATTAATTTATCCAACTTTGGAGGTTGTAAAGAAGCGAAGATAGTGCGCCAAAAAAATCATTTGTTGATTCGTTTTCGCATCTCGCTTTCCTGCTCTTTCCAATCAATTACTTTCTCATGCACAACGTGTTTGGAGATCGAAGATCTTAATTCTATTAAGGGAGCAATTACTTCAACCGTAATCTATTTCATTTTTCCCTGTCCATTTTAGTCGTTTCTCTAACAATAAATAATACATGCGCTCTCGCCATAATGTCAACAACGAATTCGCGATTTGAAGACTAAGTAATAATATTTGTATTTTAATTCTACAGCATTCGATGTCGCTTCAATTGCTTCTATTACTACTTTTCGCCATGGGCGCCGTGGCGCCTGGGCCTTATCTGTAAGTGTCATCATTTTATCCTAACATACGCAATGCTGTATTTTCCTCTTATTTTTAACAAATTTTACATGGCATTTGACCATAATTTTATAACTACAAAAAGAGAATAGGTAATGAAAAACAAATATATTTAATAAAAATAAAGAAATTACGAAAAAAACACTCAACTTATGAATATGTCAAAACTAAATCTAATAGATATAACTAATTCCCTCGGGAGCAATGCCAAACTAAATTTAATATTTATTTAAAAAAATCATATATCGAAAACTCCTCTAACAGTTATGACGAACTGCCCGTCGAGCCGGGCCGCCCGACCATGGTTCATCTCTTCGAGTGGAAGTGGACCGACATTGCAAAGGAGTGCGAGGACTTCCTGCAACACTACGGATACGGCGCTGCTCAGGCATCTTACGTTTATATCATTTTTGACAAATATATTTTTAAATCAATAATTATGCTGATTCATCAATGATGCTAAAAAGTCAAGCTATATTTCAATGGCATATATTTTTAAAAATAATATACCTGATTTAAGAGTGCTTCTTTCGTGCACACTTTCTATGCACATACATATCTTTTTGCTTGTCTTATTAAACGCGGTGTTTTGTCACTCCGCAACCTTTCTCTTAGTATTACCACTTACATACATATGTACGTATGATTATTATTAATTAAGTTTAATTTAAATCAAGGATGTAAGATCATATTCATCTTGTGTTATTTATTTTCTCCCTTTTTCGCTCCAGATATCCCCTCCGAACGAACATATCATGCTGTACATGAACAATGACGTCCCTTGGTACGTCCGCTATCAGCCCGTGAGTTATCGGCTGAGCAGCCGCAGCGGAAGCGACGCTGAATTCCGCGACATGGTACAGCGGTGCAACAAGGTCGGAGTACGGTAAGGAATGGAATGTTGTGGGAAAAAATAATATAGACAAAAATGTTAAGGAAAAAGAGTTGTGGACAAGATTGTTCGTGATTGATTTTTGTCACAGAATTAAGAGTTATGTGGATTGGGTATGTCTTTCTATTACACAATCATACTTGTTTAACAGAAAGAGAGAGAGCGATAGGGGCTAGACGCGTAATAGAATGCAATTTCATATATTATCAGAAATATAGAAGTATTACTGGTTACTTGATCTCTGATCCCTGATGATGCCCAGAATCATCGTGGACGCCGTGACGAATCACATGGTTGGCGTCGGCCAGGCGAGCGGCCAGCCCGGCGTCGGCAGCTCGGGCACGGCCACTTTCAATGGACAAGACGGCGTCGAGAGCTTTCCGGTAAGATGCTCTTCGATTTATACGATAATATGTATGTGTATGTACATATTTTAAGGTAAAATGTTACATCAGTGAAAGTGACAAATACTTGAGAAAGGTGAGCGTTTTTATGTATTTTATTTTTAGTACTCAGCAATAAAGAAAATTTTAACACTTTACAGTATCCAGGATTTTAATTTTATACAGTAACCATGATCTATTTTAAGGCAGTCCCCTATGGCAGCGGCGACTTCCACGATCGCGTGTGCCACGGAGACATCCAGAAAGATGATTACAAGCACAACGCGGAGAGGGTTTGACCAATTTGATACTACCATTTGATATCGTGTCAATCAGAGTGGTATACTTATTGTTAGTTTACCTAGTGAAATAGCTTATATGCATAATTACAGTCAAGAGAAAAATCTCACTCGAAACGAGATCGATATTAACTTTACCAAATATTGTAGTCGCGTCTCTCTAAACCACATGTGCTCTCCCGCTCTTGTGTCAGGCAACAAGGAATGAATTCAAACATGATTTTTTGTGGCTCCGTTAAGGTCCGCCTCTGCCGCCTGAGTGGCCTGCTCGACTTGAATCACGCCTCACCGTATGTTCGACTCGTGGTAAGGAATTAATGTATGTATTTATTTATTTATTAAAGGAGGTATCCGGGGAATAATTAACCTAAATTTTTCTCTATATGAACATGTTCATCTTGGCGTAAAACGTGCATCCAGAAAGTTTGAGCGATTTTCTTCCATTAGATTCTGAGCAATAGTAACGTGAAAACTGGCGGGTAGAGAATTAGCTACGGTAGGTCATAGCCGCCCTCCTATTTTACATGCTCTCTCGACCGAGCGACAGGCAACTTTATGAGCGCGCGCATTCAAATTCGTTCTCTAGCTCTACTATAGAATTATTCGCTGGATACTTCCTTTAATGAATTAAGTATTTATTCATGCTTGTTCTTTCTTTTTAATTTTGCTTATTCATGTTTTGTACGTTAAAATACTGGTACTCTTTCTATATGCAAATTCATATCATGATGCAAGAAATATTTCCCAGAACGATTTTTTATTTTTTTTAAAATAAAATATTAAATTCATTTTAGATTACAAACTTCTTGAACGAACTGATCGACATTGGAGTCGCGGGCTTCCGCTTGGACGCCTCGAAACACATGCATCCCGCCGATCTCGGATACACGCTCGGAGGACTCAAGAATCTTCGACCAGACGTATGCGCAGAGATTAGAAAGTGAAAGAGAGCGAGAGAGAAAGAAAGAGAAAGAGAGAAAGAGAGTGAGAGTAAGGGAGATAACATTAAGACAGAGAGATTGAAATAGGAAGAGCAAGAGCGAGATAGCAAGATAAGGAAAGAGAGAACGAGAGAGATAAAGAGAGACACAGAGAGAAAGAAAATGAGGTTAAAAGTCGATTTTATTGATTGATCGAATGAGCCAGAATGAAATCTCCTCGTAGATCTTCGGCTCTGGGAAGAAGCCGTTCGTCGTGCACGAAGTCATTGACAAGGGCGGCGAAGCAATCAGCGTGAGCCAAGAGAAAATCAGTATTTTTTTAAATGAAATTAACTGGCAATGAATAATTACAAGAAAAGTAGGAACATTTAAATTAACTAGTAAAAAGTAGTAGATATAATTTTACTCTCTGAAGTCCTGAGACTAACAAGAGTGAAGAATGTCTCACTGCAAGTTATTCTACTGTGCATTCAGCAAACCATCATTCATTTGAAAAAAAAAAATTTGTCTCTTAAAACTAATTATGTTGCTTGAATATTGATAATATATAATTAATGCATTCTAAAAATTACTCATTGTTAGGCAGCCGAGTACATCAACATTGGCCGCTATACCAATTTTAACTTTGGCATCGCCGTCAGAAATGCCATCTTGCGATACACGAACGCTGGGTTGGAGCATTTAAATTCTTTTTTTAAACATAGCATTAGTACTTATAAAGTTATCTCTAAAGCCTAAGATACTTTAAAGTTGCGTTATTGTTTTCTTACAATTAGATATGTACATTGTATGCAAAGATGTATGTACATAACTTGAGTGGTCTCGCACAATGCTATTGTAACATTAAAGTAACAATAAGCTACTTTAAAGTAACAATATAGTTATAAGTAAATATGTATATATAACTTGAGTGGCCTCGCACACCTCGGCCCCGGCTTTGGTGGCTATGGCAACATGGCCGATCACGACGTTCTCTCCTTCATTGACAATCACGACAACCAACGAGACGACCCTGAAACGGCTGTAAATTTTCTTTTTTTTGTCTTATATTTATCCCTTTTTTCGCAATACAGCACGAGAGCAATCATACGAGAGCAATCTAAGGTTTCTGTGTTTTAATTGAGATGTTCAAAACTGCACTAGGAAGAACCGAGAAAAACGACACGAAATTCGAGAGAAAGACGATTTTAAACGAAAAATTTTAATTGGTAACGTGCACTCTCATTTTCGCGTGCTATGTTTTTCACTCATTGTCAGTGCTCGTGAAGAGCACCTACTCGCCTTTGGAAACGCGTGGCAATTTGAAATTGCTTTTCGGTGGTGGTGCTCCTTTAAATAAGAAAATTACCCTCACCATCAGTTGGCATACAAAGACGGCGACATCAAATGCAAAAAGGCGCGAATTCAAAAGTGAGTTTCTTGCTTCTCCAAAAGGCTCTCTCCTCTCAGTTAACATACAAAGACGGAGACGAGTACCGCCTCGCCGTCTCTTTCATGCTCGCGTGGCCGTACGGAGTGCCGCGCGTCATGAGTGGCTACGGCTTCTCCTCGCACGACCAGGGCCCGCCGAACGAGGGCGCGAACACGGGATATCGGGTGAGTCTCTTTCTCGATATATTTTTGATAAATAAAATGTATGGATCTGAAAAAAACATACATATGTTGTTAATATAAAACATCAACAAATAATTTTAAAAAAACAATAACAATATTTATTTACGTATTCCTTTATAAAAACAAATACAAGATGAAAATCTTCTTTTTAAATTAACTACCTAGTTATATTTCAGACCCGCTCGCCCACCTTCAACCCGGACCATACGTGCCACGCTGAGGACGGATGGATGTGCGAGCATCGATGGCCGACCATTCGGCAGATGGCGCTCTTCAGAGGAGTCACGGAGGTAGCACTGGGAGATACATATTTCTCTCTCTTTCTATCTCTTTCTCTCTCTCTCTATCTCTATCTCTCTTTCTCTATCTGTCTCTCTCTCTTTCTATCTCTGCCTCTCTCTTTCGCTCTCTGTCTCTCTCTTTCTCTCAGTCTCTCTTTTTCTCTCTGTATATCTCTCTTTCTCTCTCTGTCTCTCTTTCTATCTCCTCTCTTTCCCCACCTCCCTCTCTATCTCTCTTTATCTCTATATCTCGCTGTCTTTTTTCCTTGTCTCTCTATCTCTCACAACTGCTCTATCTCTCTCTCTCTACTCTTCTCTTCCATCTTCTGTCAAAACCCTCTTACGAATAAAACCGTTAAATGCACCACTTCCAGGGCCACTCGATCGCCGTGATCGTGACTGAAGACCATCGATTGGCATTTGCACGAGAAGGCGCAGGCTTCTTCGTGCTCAACAACAATGACGGAGATTGGCAGAGGTGAGAGAGAGAGAGAGGGAGAGAGAGAGAGAAAGAGAGAGGGAGAGAGGAGGGAGAGAGAGAGAGGGCGAGAGATGGAGAGTTGGAGAGAGAAAGAGAGAGAGTGAGAGATCGTTCAGGAATGAATGATCGAGAGTGCAATAAAGGAGTGAAAATAACTCTATTTACATAATTAGTACAAAAAATTCTTTCAAGGCAAACTAGATTATTTTCTACCCGAATATTTACATCGTTCTCAAACCGGCGGATTTAGCGAAGTTGCGAGACATGAGTACTTTAGAATACCGAAAACATCGTTTTCTTAAGACTGCTAGTTACTACCTTATGAATAAAAAAAAATTAGAAAATCATTATCTTAGGCAAAATTATTTCTAGAGACTTCGTGACGACTCTTCCAGCGGGCACCTACTGCGACCAGTACAATGGCGCGCTTGAAAACGGACACTGCACCGGAGCCACTTTCAACGTCGACAGCAACGGTTTTTACTCAACGCTTTCTTTAATTTTTCTTCTTTATAATTAGGCTTTGTAGTCTTTTTATTTATTCACACTCGATCATACGCGTTGCGGTTGCGTCGCGTCAAGCAACGCGTTCACTATTGCTTTTTTCAGGTCACTCGACCATACGCATCGCGGCTCGCAACGCGGTCGCGCTCTCGCTCGCGTCGCGTGTCGGCGGAGTGCCTCCTCCGCCCTCTCCACCAAAAGGCGACTGGCAGCGAACGGCCATTCTGCTGCACAAAGCGACGCCGTACGGCCAGAACATCTTCCTAAAGGGAGGCAACTTCCAGGCGGGCGGTGAGTATTTGGAGTTTCCTCCTTGTAAACCAATTGCTCGGAAGCACATATTTTGTAGCGGAAATAAAAGTGTATATTTTGGGTTTTATAATCTTTTTTCTACTGTTCAAAGTAGACAAAATTTTCCGAAATTTTCATGACTGATTCCTTATACTCTTATGGTCAGACTTCCACTAGCCGATTACTCGCTTCATTGATTAACTGCTGTACAATAAATTTTAAATACATAAATGCAAATGCTCTCAGCTTTCGCGCGCGGTCGTAAATTTTGACCAAATTATTGTTGTCGCGCCTCTCTAAATCACACACACACACACTTACTCTCACTCACTAGTGTCAGGGAAAAAAGGCGCGAATTCAAACGCGAGTTTTTTTCAGCTTGCGCGCGCGGCCCCTTCCAGCAGGCGCAGGACGCGTGCTCCGTGCCGATCCGCCACCGCACCAAGACGCCCTTCGCCTTTGCTGAATACCGCGCCTGGTCGCAGCGGGACGACTTCCTCGACCCGGAGGGAGCCGAGTACGAACAAGGCGAGTTTGACTATTGTAACATAATATATGAGTAATTAAATAAATAAACATTTTTCTCAATAAACATGGAAGAAATATGTACATGAGTGGCTGCCGGGCGGTTTACATTAGTTGACAGATTATAAAGGCGGCATCAAAGTGGAAGAACTGTTGGACGAGTGGTTCGGGTGTCATATTGGTAAATTGAGTAAAGCAATCGTGCGCATTTGAACAGATTTCTTTCTAATTGCATGCAAATTGCTATTTGTTTTATCTGGGCACATTTTAAATAATACCTCTATCTATATGTATGTCACCTCTACTTACTCTATAAACCAAGATTGTAAGGAGGTGAAAACCAATTCATCTATTTATGCAAAATTAAAGAGTAATACCGTATTTTCTCTATTAGAGCCCCTCCCTCTATTAGAACCCACCCCCTCCCCCCTCTAATAGTGCCCCCCTCTCGCAAGGGTATTGAAAAATAGTACCCCTCCCTCTAATAGAACCCCCCACCCTCCAATAGTGCCCCCCCCTTTTAGTCTAATACGTCGGCTCGATATGTACCTCGAATGGATTCTGGAGGCTCTTCCCAATGAATTAATTACAAATTTATTCAAAACTTACAGTAAAATGGATCTTCCGATGATGATTCAATGGAAGAAGAGCTACAAATCTCTTGTGTTATGAATAAATTGTTGTTCACAAACTTTTAGCCAATAAAATTGAAAATAGTACCCCTCCCTCTAATAGAACCCCCCCCCCCCTCTAATAGTGCCTCCCTCTCGCAAGGGGATTGAAAAATAGTGCCCCGGGGGCACTAATAGAGAAAATACGGTAATCAATTTCAAGACAGAATAATTTTTTTTAAATAAATTTAATTTTTGAAATCATTATTTCAGGCCTTTTCTTCGGCACCGAAGCTCGTGGAACGCCGGCGGCCTTCACGACGAACGACCGCGACGCCTTCGAGTTCAATCCACTCAACACTTTCGGCTCCGACTACTGGCTCGGCGACCTGGACATGGACTGCAGCAGAACCAAGGACGGCTGGTTCGAGATCAGGGTCAGAGAGTCATTTTCATACTATCATTATCATTATTATTTTGAATCCTGCAACGTAAACTTTGTCATTAAAATGTTGCGATATCAGTAAATTTGGTTTATGAATAAAACCAATTAATTAAATAAATAAGTAAATCGTACTGTACATTAATTTGAAAAATTTAAAGAATATTTGCTTCTGTAATAAATTCTCTCTGATTGAGGGTCTCTACGAGACAGCGACCGAGCCGGATGTCTCTCAATCTTCGGCTTGCTCTGGTTCCTACGGCGCTCGCACGCCCATCCGCGCGCTCAGTCATGTCGCGAGATGCGGAGCATTGAATGTCTTTGAGTGGGGCAGCGGAAGCTGCCGGATTGATAGGCTCCTGTGAAGAAGACAAGCGAGAGAGAGAGAGGGAGATGGAGAGATGGAGAGAGAGAGGGAGAGAGATTGAGGGAGAGATGGAGATGGAGAGAGAGAGAACAAATCAGAGAGTCCAAACTGAAAACGAGCAAAAACCGTATATGTACATGTATTTTTAAAAAAATTACGTCTCGTCTGATATGAAATATCTCCAGTGCCTTGATGATGTTTTTGCCGTGCCTTTCGTTTGAAGCAATGTATATACTAGTCCATTTCAGTGAGAATTCATTGAACCGTTCTAAAGAGTTGTATATAAAGAAGTAGCGTTTATGTCATGACTTTATTCTACAAGCAAGTGTCTTAGAATAATTACACTGGAAATAGATCGAGAAATCTTGCTTCTAGACTTCGACTACATCTGAAATTGGTGAAGGGTTTAACTTCACAATCTCCTTTGAAGCAGACAAGCAATTCCAATCTCGTTCTCAGGTTGAACAATGAGAAACATTTCCCACACAATATGTATTAACCTCACACAGGCTGGCCAAAATGGCGTTTTCAGACTAAATTCCAATTGTTTCCCCGTGTTTAAAGAGCTTTTGAGCGAAATCCACTTTTGACGGGGTAGAAGGACAACGCTTCTGGTTCTATTGTTTAGAATGCAGGAGACGAGACGAGGGATGGATTTTCAAGGATTTATCTTCTGGAACTACAACAATACACACGACGAACACGCTCAACCGCTGGGAGGAAACCAGGAACTCAACCGATCTCGAGGCGGGAGACAACACTAACTAGAAAATGCCTAGCACAACGAACAAGGACAACTGCTACGTGATATAATGAACCACTAAAAGACACTAGGCATAATCATAAACAACCCCTAACTGCAATGGGGCACTAAACAATGGTACTACATATTCGAATGAGTGGGCGCAGGGGTTTCTAGAGTGGGCCCACTACAATGTATACATATGTATGTTCATATATATCTATATTGCTATGCCGCCGATTGTCTATTTGAAGAGGAGAAAAAATTCTTAACCAACAACATGTTGTAAATGTCTCACGCAAATGGATGGTTAGGAATAAATTGTTTGAATGTGAGAAAAAAGCACTGTCTATCAGCCTTTCTTTTTCGCCTTACATATACTATTAGAGTCAGAATACGGATGCAGCTCTCTTTCACATTTTTCATCAAATTGAAAGAAACTCTAGTTTCCTTTGTTATCCAAATTGTGTATACATACATATGTATATCCGCAGCACTATCACATCATAGTATATGCATGTATGTACATATATCTACATACATACATGAAGCAGGTAAGAAAGTGCGTTTGACACTATATGCATTCCAGTAATTTGTTGCTAAGTATTCTATATGTATATATGTATACGTTGCTTGCATGTACCTCAGTAGTGCTTTCTATTGTGTTGATTGCGAAATCAGCATCCCGCAATCGGTGAGAATAATGGTAATAATATTAATGATAGTTTGAATTGCCGCGACTGCCCTGGGAGTAGGCACTATCATTCGAAAGGCCGTGGCGATTTTAAATCTCACATTCTTTTCGGTAATCGTCCTTCGTTAAGCACAAGGCGCTTGCGTTCTTCTCATCTGCAGGCTAGCTCAAAAGCGTTACGATGGACGATTCTGGTAGTGTGTTTCTGGTGCGCGAGACATGTTTCCTTCATAACTTGAAAAAAAAATGTTTTTGCTCTTTAATTATCTTTTACTTCTATTTATTATTGATTCAAAGAATTTTGCATTCTGCATATTCATTGGCTTGCACTTATTGTTAGAAAGCAATCTTTCGCTACGGCCTGCCATTCTCGATCTCACTGATGATCGCCTCTTCTCTGCCGACCTTTGCCATAGCAACGGTCGTCTACGCCCGCATCCTCAGAGACCGCACGTTCGCCCGTTCGCACACCATTCGTCTCATCGTCTACTGTGGCTTCGTCGTCAGTTGTTGATTCTGTGAAATTCGATGTGGACGGGTGGGCGGAGCTTATTTTATTAACAGGACATGTTCGCTCTGGTGATGAACCTCGTGATTGTCCAGTTCTCGGGGCTCGCTTTTGCCGTGGCCATGATTGAGTTGCTGATGACAACGAATACTGAATCATGGGCTGCCGGGTTCGTTCGATACGCGCAGGTATTTTATGAACTTATTTGCAATATAACTCTCCATCATTTTATAGCCGAAAAATAGCTAATGAAGATTGCTTTTTTGCGATGCAAAATTTATTTTAACATATTTTTTCTTTTTTTTCTTTTCTTTTCTAACAAAATATCAAAAATATGAAAATTCAACAGCAAAAATAGTTCTTCAAAGGGCATGCAGCTACAGGGCCTCTTCGCAATAGCATTGAGTCGCGCAGTCATCCTCTCTCGTCCAGCCATCACAGAACAAGTAAGTTAGGCTTAGTTAGACTCGCTTCCGAGAAAACATAATTGACAATTAGGTCTTCAGGCATCCGAACCTCCTAACTTTGAACCTTTGTCTGAGTTTTAAAAAGGAACCAAAACCCTTGTTGTTTGCATTGCACCTGTTTATTAGTGCATGCAGTTTATGCATGCGACAACATGTGCTATGTAGTAGTATTCTAGAAATTTTAGAAAAAAATTCAAGTTGCCTGATGTTGTAATAAAAAAAATAGTTGAGAATTTTTAGCGATCGATATTGTTTTTTAGTAGAAGAGTAATAAGATAGTCTGAATAAGTGAATCTGGTATGAAAACACCTCCGTATCAGCAACGCGCTCTCCTCTTCCACGCCTCCGTCTTCATGCTCTTCCTTCTGCCTCTTCTGTTCTGCTTTCCACTCGGCTTCTTCAGCTATTCGTACCACTGCCGCACTGAAGCAGGAGGCCAGCGCGTCTGCATTCCAATCAGGAATCCATCCACAGACGACGCAACTATTCGTGTCCGTAGAATATAATTCTAAACATATTTTTTAAAGAGCCAAAAACCCTAATCCCTTGAATTTGCGCACCTTTTTGCATGTAACGAAGACGAGAGAGCGTGCATTTAATTTGGAGAGACGACTAGAAGGGTTAGGAAAATTGCACCAAATTTATGCAATTAAGAGGATGAGAGCGAGCGGTTCCAAAAATTCAAAACGGCCTTTAAATAAGAAGTTTTTTTTATTGACGTCTCCTGAATATTGTATTTGAATATAAATAATAAAATGAAGTAACAAACACAATTTCAGTTTTTGGATATTCTGGAAATTTCGTATCTCTCTGGCCTGAACATTGTAACTCTTATTCTCAATCTTTTCTTGCTGACGATCTCAGGAAGAGAGCAACGTTTTATGCAAGTTTGTGGATTTCTTTCCTGTTATTGTAAGAGCACAGTGGTGGCCGGTGCCGAAAATACCTGGCCCAGTCCCCGGCCCCCAGGGTAGGCCCCGGGGGCCGGGACCGGGGCCGGCCACCCTTATTAGAGCATAATTTGGCCTTATATTCTTTCGTTTATTTTTAAAAATATGTTTCATAACACGCACAAAGTTGAAGGATGGGCAACGGAGTACAGCAAAGACGAACGTCGAGCACGGAATCATTATTTTGTCCATTTCAAGCTTCACAACACAACTTTTGTATATGGGAACGCAGGTTGGCTTCTAGAATTGTATGGGATTTACATGGCGACGAGCCTTGTCGAAAGAATGAACGTTTCAGATCTTCTCCAGGTCCAAGCCAAGCAACCAAGCATTGCGATTCGCTAATATTTTCATCGCCGCACCGCTGACCTTAACAGCAGCCTGTGTTATGCCGTTCTGGTTAATTATGCAAACTGTTACAGTTTTGGAGGGTGGGGGTAACTTATATACATACATACGCTTGAATGCAGGTTCCTCATTCTCTTCTCGAACTCTATCCGCAAGACTTTCTTCCGACTTCATGTGCGTCACCCGCAAAAGCAGACACTTCCAAGAAACTAGAGAGATATTATAAAGATGCATTTTTATCAGTGTGCCATAAAGAAATAAGCAAGTGGAAGTACTCCTTCAATACGTGAATTGGTGGAGAAACAACTCGCACATCGGAATCCTTAGGGGTTGGCCTTGAGCAACTTGTCTTGACGGCGGAACCATCGTATCAGAAGTTCAAATCTGTATTTTCATTTGTGTAATGTCAGAAAACGAAGAGGGATTGGAAGCAGAAGAATGAGCGGCGACCTCATGAAATATGAAGTCAGACTTTAGAAGATTTCGCCTCAATTTTCTAGTTTTGCGTTAATTCCTATTGCGCTTGGGAATACATTAATGGAATGATGGCTTAGTACACAGCATTACTCTTGATCTCATTAGTGAATTAAATGAAATAACATGCTCTTTTGTTGATTTGAGTAAAAGGACATGAACTTCAACTCTGCTTCCGATTTAATTGGCTATGCAAATAGTAAGAACCATCTCGTATGGGCGAGCACGATGTTGCAGGCAAGCATAACCGGCGACTTTTTCTAGCATAAAATCTTTCAGCTTGTAATAGAGAGAGAAGAGAAAGAGAGAGAAAAGAAAGAGAGAGAGCGGATAATGAGAGGTTAGGGAGCATGAGAGAAATGGAGAGGGAGAGAAAGAGAGTGGGTGAACGAGTTCTAGAGAGGTATTCAAGAATGGTGAGAACGAGAGAGAGAGAGAGAAAGCGAAAGAAAGCAACGAAAAATTAGTATGTTAAAATGATTAACAGAAAATTTCATAGCCGATAAATTTTTTTCTGGCGGAATTATCAGCAGCGTTCTCAAAAATGCCGGTGGATTTAGCAAAGTAGCGAGACTATAAGTTCTTTAGAATAGCTGAAAAATAGTTTTTGTAACGACGGACGTCTCATATGATTTATCATTGTCGGAGACTTGATAGAAAGCTCTACGGTTTATTGTGTTGACAAAATATGTAAATGCAAAACAATTTCCAGACTACATCGTGACGAGGTCGTCACGAAGTTGTCTGGAAATTATTTGGCATTTACTACGGGCATCTACAGTGTTCAGTACAATTGCATATTTTTCCAGCTTCAACGTCGAGAGCAACGGTGTTTTTTTCTCAGCGCTTTCTTATCCTATTTTGTCATGATTAGGATTTATAGTATTTTTTATTTCTTCAAACAATTTAAACAAATCTAATTGTAAGATAGCTTGAGAAGCAACCAGACGACTTTTTATTTATTTATTTAATGCTTTCCTAATAAGGTTGAAAAAGCAGAAAAAATTCAATATTTTTTCTAAAACCAGGTCACACAACCATACGCGTGGCGGCTCTCTCTCGTCTCGCGTTTGCGGAATGCCTCCGCCGCCCTTTCCGCAAAAAGACGTCTGGCCATTCTGCTGCACATTCTACATGATTGATTCATTTTTCTTGGTACCAAAAATATAATTAAGAAACAGATGGAACCTGTAGAAATGATGTTCAAAATTCCCAGATGTCAGTGCCCTACGCGACTCTTCACCTGCCAATCGCTCATTCCTTCCTCATCAACTTCACTTTCAACCTCCTGGCGCTCGTTCCTCCGCCCTTCGCCTGGTCGCCCGTAGCCAATCCAATCATTGTCATTTTCTTTAAAAGGGCACATTAATTAGTTTAATTGCTTGGTATAATTTTTAATCTTCATAGCATGCATTTATTATGTTTAATTGTTACACAATCAATTATCTCATCGTTTGAGGAAGTTCGCTCTCGTCTTTTCTCTCTCCTCTCTCGTCCCAAAGGAAATAGTAGCAGTCAAGATTCTGCGATATTGAGTTGTTGATTTGAAGTGTGCGTGTGAACACGTTTAATCTTCATTCACATACATATCTCTTTGTTATCCAACATATGTTGTTGTGTTTCGACACTTCAGAAAATGTGTGAATTTAATTATGCTTATTCTGTCATAAGCTCGTCCGCAATTAAGAGAGCCTCTCTGTAAGGATCAAGCAGCACCACATGGGCTCCTGCCCCGGGGGAAAGTGTCGGATTTTGGTAACCAAAATTTTATGAGGAGTACCCACTTGCATTGTAAAAGAAATAATGAAGTCAGATTTGTTTAAAAAAAAATTTTCTTCTCAGTGCATGCAATAGTATGGCAAAATTTTGAGTGTTCATAACTTCCTTAAAACTTAATATTTTTCAGTTTTCTTTTTTTTTTATTTGTCATTGGAAAGCACACAAAAAAGATGTATGATGTGTTTTTTGAAAATTTCAGTTTTGACCAGTTTTAGGCATTTTTCTATTTCAGAAATTGGTTTTTTGGACATTTAACCTATTTCGCGGCCCGGGCACGGGCCAATTTATAGTTCATAAGAAAGAGGAGAAAAAACTACACAAGATATGTTCTTATGAAGAAAATCGAAGGATATACATTTTACGAAATTTTGACTTGAACTTGGTGCACTCACGTTTTTGCTCGTTGGGATGAAACTGTATAATTATTTTCAAAGCTTTGTTTTTGGGATAATATTGATGTCGATATATTCGCCATTAAATTCTCTACCAGAAAAGGTATCTATCACCGATATACGTATTACCTTGGGACTCAGAGAATGCAATTATATGTTTTTCGAAAAAAAGTAATTCAATGATAACTAATGAAACACTCATTTTTAGTCCACAGAGGTAGCCAGCTGGAGCAATTATCCATATCATAAGATAGAGCGAAGAATTCTGCACAACATATTCCCTTTTCGTGGAATTTGAAGGATATACATTTCCTTTTTTCTATCAATATAGAAGTCTTTCCACGTCATGCAATCGACCCATGATATCGAAAGCGCATTCAGCGATCCATAACTTTGCTCAATCTTAATATCAGAAAATCATAGGTATATCATCTAAGAGCTCTCACTGAGATCTTCAAATGCTACATACATACTTTTATTGCAATCTTTATATTTCTATGGAGAATTTCGTTTTGTACTTTTAGAAGGCTTAAAAAACTATTTTACAAACATTTCCGAATTTCAAAGCATACATCATAAGAAAGAGCGTGAAATTTTCTACAAGGTGAACCCCTTTCAATAAACTTTCAAGTCTATATTGTTCTGTTATCAGTCATAAGAATAGGGCATCAGCTTAGGTTAGCACAATTCTTCAACGTAAAAAATTATTGGAATATTCTAATTCGAATAACCTAAACAATGAAATTCTCGGGCTAAAGGATAGCGACGATACTTTACCTATTCTTATGACTTATAACAGAACAATATAGACTTGAAAGTTTATTGAAAGGGGTTCACCTTGTAGAAAATTTCACGCTCTTTCTTATGATGTATGCTTTGAAATTCGGAAATGTTTGTAAAATAGTTTTTTAAGCCTTCTAAAAGTACAAAACGAAATTCTCCATAGAAATAGAAATATTGCAATAAAAGTATGTATGTAGCATTTGAAGATCTCAGTGAGAGCTCTTAGATGATATACCTATGATTTTCTGATATTAAGATTGAGCAAAGTTATGGATCGCTGAATGCGCTTTCGATATCATGGGTCGATTGCATGACGTGGAAAGACTTCTATATTGATAGAACAAAGGAAATGTATATCCTTCAAATTTCATGAAAAGGGAATATGTTATGCAGAATTCTTCGCTCTATCTTATGATATGGAGAATTGCTCCGGCTGGCTACCTCTGTGGACTAAAAATGAGGGTTTCATTAGTTATCATTGAATTATTTTTTTTCCGAAAAACATATAATTGCATTCTCTGAGTCCCAAGGTAATACGTATATCGGTGATAGATACCTTTTCTGGTAGAGAATTTAATGGCGAATATATCGACATCAATATTATCCCGAAAACAAAGCTTTGAAAATAATTATACAGTTTCATCCCAACGAGCAAAAACGTGAGTGCACCAGGTTCAAGTCAAAATTTCGTAAAATGTATATCCTTCGATTTTCTTCATAAGAACATATCTTGTGTAGTTTTTTCTCCTCTTTCTTATGAACTATAAATTGGCCCGTGCCCGGGCCGCGAAATAGGATAAATGTCCAAAAAACCAATTTCTGAAATAGAAAAATGCCTAAAACTGGTCAAAACTGAAATTTTCAAAAAACACATTATACATCTTTTTTGTGTGCTTTCCAATGACAAATAAAAAAAAAAAAGAAAACTGAAAAATATTAAGTTTTAAGGAAGTTATGAACACTCAAAATTTTTCCATACTATTGCATGCACTGAGAAGAAAAATTTTTTTTAAACAAATCTGACTTCATTATTTCTTTTACAATGCAAGTGGGTACTCCTCATAAAATTTTGGTTACCAAAATCCGACACTTTCCCCCGGGGCAGGGCCACCTCGGCCCTTACGAAGAGGCTCTCTTAATACAAAACACATACATTCGTAAGTATGTAAACCATTTCTGTATGAAAATAAATTATAATGTTATTTAATACCTCATTGAGATATACATAGTCAATGTTCTTGAGTGAATAACATTCGGTATCAACACGGGCTTAAGTAAGTTGACATCGAACTTTTAACTCGGAGTTTCTCCTTTATGTAGACGTGAACCTAGTTTAAAGCGCAAGCGCTCAACTAAATGTTACAAATGCATATGGAAACAATTCATTTCCTCTGCAGCTTAATGTTAGATCTGAGCAAATTGAATGATGAGTCATCATGCCCATTCCGTTTTGAGATGGTCAAAGTAGATTTTAGCCTCGTGCTCCGGCATCATAATCTTTCTGTTTGCCGTCACGCGGTTGCGGAAGAAGCACGGGAAGAGAGCGACGGCCTTCTCGCGCATTAGTCGATATCTCCACATCGTTAGTAGCATACACAAAGTGCAGTTGACGCTCTGCACCTGCAAAGAAGTACATTTTCATTAATTTTATTTTTATTTTTATACATCGATTGTAAGGATTAATATACATAGTGCTATTTCAGCTTGATTGCCAAGTGTTTCAAAAGTCATTCATTATATCATCGACAAGAACAATACAGAGATATGTAGTATTTAGTTAAAGGAGACCATAAGGGAACAACTCCTACCACGAAGTCCCTGACAGATTTGGACGGAATGATAAAAAGTACGGAGCAAAGAATCAACAGAAATGGTGCTTCTGCCCTTCGCCTCTCTCCCCAGAAAATTGTGGCTTGCACAACTGCCAGGTGAACCTACGTGTTAAGCAAAACCCGGCCAATATTGGTTGCGCGCACCATATGTATGCAATTCATGGGCATGCCTCGATCGGTCCCAGCGGACACAGTGTTGCTCCGCCAAAAATTTTGAAAATGGCGAGAAAATAAAATATTCGCGAATTCAAAGTAGAAAACAGTGCTAGTTTCCTCAGGGCTTGGAGGTTTTTGTGACTTCGGGACACTTGCAATCGAAGTTTCTAGTACAACCTGACCAAATAAAGCGAAAAAACAAGGCACTATTTATTCGCCTTAGACCTCCTTTAATGCTTTTTACCAGCAAGCTTATATTGTACCTTTCAATGTGGATTTTGCTAAGAACAACAATAGGTTCGATAGTTGTCTGAACTTGATGAGACATTACGCACGAAATACCATCAAGTGTACATTATGGAGAGAAACACAATAGGAATACATGAATGACATCATTTTGTTAACATTGTATAAATATTCACACTTGAGGCAATCTTCATTCAGATGTCATATATGTACAATATTTTCTCGAGTAGTATCCGCTATATTAGAACCCAAACCCCCCTCTTATAGTAGGTACTCCCTTGATAATATCATTGAAAGATAGTACCCCTCCCTTTTGCGTGGCAACTGGATCAAGATTCAATGTTCGCAGTTCAAAACCTAATTGCGCGGGAAAGGAAAAAAAGAAGAAACTGCTGACGCAATAGTTGTGAAGCATGGCGGCATGGAAGGGCACCGAGAACAGATTGTACGTGTAGGATGAGAAGACGGCTGCGCACTTCAATGCCATGCTCAATATGGTCACCGGAAGAATGGCAGCAGACAACTCGAAGACTTCGTTCAACTAAAAAAATGATACAAGCAGGGTCATGACTTAAATTATTATTTTTACATTTTTATTATAATAATTGTTATTTATCTTATGAAAAAGTTCACATAAGAAGTACATACATACATATGTAAACAGCTTTAACCTGAAATTTCGCAGATAAGCAAAGCTCGGTGTACCGTTTCCGGCTGAGCCGCTGTATGAGGACGTTCATCTAAATTCACTGGTTGATATACTGCAGCTATTTCCCACTAATATAGCTGATTTCAAAACAATTCTACAATTTATGAAATTGTTTCAAAGTTATTAAAATGTGATACAAACTGCGATCATTGAGAGATCGAAGGTGTTTGCAGTGGCCGCCAACGGAACGAAGTATCCGCCTAACAATAAGAAAGTCTATGAAACAATGATGTTTCTTTATTTATAGTTTAAGAATGTTCCTCGATTGAATAAGTATGTATATAACATTCACGATTTCAGCAAAAAAAAAAAAAGTTTCGACAGAGTTAGCTAACGGATATGAAAGAAGTAGGAAAAGAGGGCACTCGGAGCGATCTGAAATTTGACAAAATATTGCTGATTGTGAGAGGCCCGAACGAATGTTTACTTTTTAGGGAAATATAACGGTGGTAGAGGCAGTTAGCAATATAGCAAAAGGTTTTCTTCTATTTTTCTTAAAGGAGATCTAATTGTAAGACGAATAAATAGTGCGTTGTTTTTTCGCCATATTTGGCCGCGTATCGTTGTATGAGTATTTTCCCTTATGATCCCCTTTAAGTTACGCGACCGGTGGATTTAGTTAGTGCCATCAAAGTAAGAAACGAGGAAAGTGAAGAGAACAATTGCTTTTGCAACATCGTACACATGTATAAGAAATGCTATATTGTTTTGTTTTAAATTGTTAACATATATAAAGAATAATTCTTTTAGAAATAAAGTGAACATAATATTGTTTAAATATATACATATGTATGTACCGTGAGCACCGACGCAACAGCAATGACTCCGACCGCATCACGATATCGCTCGAGTCGACGGCAGGCGATGAATCGCTCGATCATCAGCAGAAACTCGGCCCATGATGACAGCTCGTAGCCAAACTCGTGGCAGAAATAGAAGTAAAGTTGGTTTGCTGAAAATTTGCATTAATTTGGCTGACTTCAATCTGCAAAATACTTGATGTTTTACTGGACAAAGTTATTACTAATCAGAGCTTTATGCTGTCTTACGCGGATTGAGCCGGCCCTTGGGAATGTAGATTCCATTTAGAAGACGATAAGCGCAATATGAAAAGTGAATGCCGATAATGATGTAGTAAGAAACGAGCCAAAATGTTAGAATGTATCTAAATCAAAATTAATAAATTAAGCTTATTAATTAAGATAAAAAGCGACACCTACTTGCAGTTGTTTTGCAGTTTCTGAAGTCGAAACAATGTAATCGTGTAGACGATTAACACAGCAATAGCGATAGAAAGAACGGAAATCTCCAGTAAATACCGCAAAACGATAGCGACCACTTCAGAGCTGTCCATCTTAACACATTAAAAGTAAGTATTAAAAAGATTCAAAATGATGTAATGGTATAGTAAATTAAAAGTATATTACTCTAAACAGCCAATATTGCAAGCAAGCATCGCAAAAACTTGAATGTAAAACTCATTTAGTTCACGGATAACATCTCAAGTCTTGTTTAGCTTCGAATTAGGAGCCTTTCTCTCTTGAAAGACATGTAAGGACATTTCACGAAATTTAAAGAAGAATGTAGAATTTCCTGGTATGGGAGCATTTCATGAATAGGTGACAGTTTTTTTCTTGGAATCCACTCCTACCTTCACTGCTTCTAGTGCTACATTATGATATCTATAGACTAAACAAACGGCATCAACAATGGGAATTATTGCAAGTTATGACGCATCTGATGATTTGCATATAAAATGACAGAACAAATGTTTTGCAGTTTAGAATGTTGAAGGAATTTTTGTCTAACTATCAAAAAAGTTAGATGTATTATTGGCTGTGTGACGACGAATGAGCATTGAACTAACGCATGCACGCATGGAGACGGTTCAGTAAAGTGAGGCCTGCTATTGTATTCGATAACCTACATATAAATGTATACCCATAAGTACATATGCATATTACTCAATGAATATTAACGTCACAGTTCACTAGATACAACAATGTCTATCCAATGAATGCCTTACAGAGAAGTAATAATTGAAGTTCTTGCAGTCACCGAGAGAGAGAAGTGTTAGTAAGGCGAATCCTATTTTAAATTCAATTTCAGAATGTTTTAACTTTCTGCTTAAATTTATGCATCAAACAGATATATTCAATTCTCAAAGAAACCTCACCGGAAAAATCTCATTTTCAGAATTAGCCGTGATCGGTGCAATTCTTGAACGAAAATGAACCCAGCAGAGTGCTCCCAAACGAAGTCACTGATGCAGTTTTATTTCCTCTATATTTATTCAATCTCTCAAGGCAAACTCGATTGCTTTCTTCGTCATGTGTAAAGGGTTTCAAATAAAGGCGGATTGTTTTTCTCGACGAAAATTGTGACAGGTGTAATTTGACTTTTATTTTTCTTTTAATTTTTTTGTGCGACCTTTTTCGGCATCCATATTTGTATTAATGTGATTGAATTAAAATGAAATTTAATTTTTTCTAAATAGAAGACTATGGAAAACGAACAATAAGTCAAACTCGAAAACTCCATTGTTATTGAGTTTGAGGTTCGAGATGCTACATGCACACAATGATTGTTTAAGTAATAAATAATAGTACATAGTAACATCGAATTTATTAATTAGTAAAATATTTCTACCAAAGGGTGAAGTCAATTCGCCCGCCACCGGATTCCGAATCAGAATTTCCGCTTGTGAGTGCACAACGAGTACGAAGCCATGGTAAACATCAAAAATATCTCATTTGTTAAAAAAACCTCGTTCCGCATGATTAATCTTACACGATGACGTCAAAGACATTTTATTCTCCAAGACATTTCAGAGACACAACGGCGACATTTCAGGGAGACATTTTCACAATTAATAAAAAAGATCGCTTAAAGGAAGTATCCGACGAAACAAATACCGTAACCGATAAAAATTACACTTCAAACGATGAAAAAACTCCCAACTGGAAATGCCGTAATTGAAGGCCCTACAAAAATTTCAAATTTTTTCAAATTTTAAACTTCAAACTACAAAGTGCGCAATTTTTGTGACGCTGGCAGTGATGCATTGAGCGTCATCTGCGCTTTTTCTTACTTATTTTCTTACTTCCGTTTATAATAATGCTATTTTTTTTAATTTGTTGGCTGTAGCCGCAGCCATTAGCCAAATGTTTTCTTTCAAGGCTTGACGCTTGACATTGACATCTGGGCATCGCTCAACCGCCAATGGATCTTTTAGATGAGTACTTTTTAATGAGGTTGAATGTTATTTGTATTAAAATCAAGCGAAGGTTGCTGACGTTTGATATATCCTTTCTGTTTTAACTTTAACATTATTTTCTCATAAATATCTTTTTCTAACTCGTAATCTTTTTTTTACATTTGAAAGCAGCATTGGCTTGTGATGAATCTTTCCAGTTTCTGACAACTGGGAAAGGCCGGTCGCAGAACTTCCCCAGTTGCGATGCTAGCAACTACCACCGCGGTTGATTCTTTTCTGTGATTTCTCATACTTTAATACCAACAATCATGGAAACAGTGAAGTTTATTTTAAGCAGCTAATTATTTCAATATAGCCGTGATATGGATTATATAATATCTTACAAATGAGACAATAGTATTCAACTGAATTGGTTGCTATCCATCAACTACTTTGACTACATATTATGTCTACAATATAATCACAACTAAAATTCTTCGCTTTAAACCTCGTCATCTTCTTCAGCTTCCTCGTCCTCGTTGTCAAAAAGCTGCGAGAAGTCATCGACTGGCTCACGCTCGACATCGCTCTCATCTTCCTGCCCGTCATTGAAGTCCTTCCGAGAAGGGGCGCGTGCCATCGATCGGCGAATAAGGTGAGCTTCGGCAATTATCTCCTGCCTGGATTGAAATGGTTTTATATTGCTAATTTCCTTACAAATCTTGGAACGAAGATACCTATAGTTGTATGAAGCGGGGCTGTAGACGGCTTGGTCCCTGTACATCTTCCTCGTCTTGTTGTACACCCTCTTTGTTCCGACTTGCTTAATTTGCCCATCGACAAATTCGCGTTTTCTGCCGTTCCACGCAATGATCGCAATCTTCATTCGAAGATTTGTGCCTTCTTTCGTAAAATAATGATCCTTTGGGCAGAATCGGGCACAGAATCCATGGAAAGATTCCACCTGAGTTGCTTTTATTCATTTGGTGCCGTGAAATAATTTAGAATATGTACCTGCGATGTGGTCAAAAATGGAGAAGTCCGAGCAATGTCATCGGCCTGTCCTTCAAAGTACTCTTCGACCCATTCTCTTGCAACTTTGGGAAGCTTTTTGTCCTCTTGTGGGAGTGGGCCATGCGTGCAGCTCGTGAATGTTGGGAAACGGGCGCTCTAAATCTTTGTTTACTCCTTCGCTTAGTCTAAATTAAATACCTTTGGCCATTGATGAAGTCCGTCCAAGTGATTCAACGTGGCGAGATATTTCTGTCGCGCGAGTTCTCCATCACCACCTGACGTGGTTATCGAGTAGTACACATGGTTGATCAAGCTCCTTGCCCAGTCACGTAGTCCATCGTATTTCCTCTTCTTAGACATCTCAAATAGAGAAAAAAAAACACATTTATTCTTTTTTTAATATAGCGAACCTCAAGAATTATCTTTGTGTGATTGCGGACAATGTGCCACAAATCATTCATGTGCTTGATATTGTAGGGACGAAGAAGGGCAGCACGGAACGACTTCGGTCCGTCGTGATGGAGGCGACTGGATGCGTCTCTGCCCCGCCAAGCTCTCCAAGCAGAGTGTCCAGTGTCTTCTGAAGGCCGAGTGGCTCCATCGCAGGTGAGGATGCTTCAAACAGACAACCGTCCTGTTTTTTTTAAATGCACCATTACCTGCTTCGCTCCTGTCTGTTACACTGTACTGGACTACGGTATTATACGGTAGCGCCATCAGTTCGTAGCGGCAGATAAGAGCACAGTATCCTCTACTGTCGTAGGCCCCATCTCCACATATATGGATAGGATCTCCCTGATATTTAATATGTAAATATCATATCTCGAAACTTTTTCAAGTAGCGCCAAAACCTTGTTCTTGTCTGCAAGTAGACGCTCAATCCAAAACTTATGATCCCGCTCGAAGACGTTGTCGATGGCTTGAATGTAGTAATAGTTGCGGATGTCTTAGAATGATGATTTCGACATCATCGCAACCCCCAGTGCATTCATGGTTGGGGCAAATGCCTAAAAATACTATTCCTTGCCATATTTAGTACTACATGATCGCACCCCGTATCCATGGGAAGTTGATAGCACTGCGCCAACTATGTCGAGTGAAACAGCATATAGCTTCTCCTTGGGTGACCCTCCAGAAGTTGGGACTTTTCGGCTGCTTGTCCATTTCCGTTGGTGATCTCTGTTGAGTCGACATGTCGATTCCACTTGAATCACTGCTCCCTCCGTTTTTATAACAACCTTCAAAATGTTTCTATGAAGTACGTATTTAAACAGTACATAAAGTCTCTGAAATAACATTTTATTAGAAAAAGTAAAATTCTAAAATAAAACTAACATCACAAACGTCCTCCTTGGCGCATCTTATGCAGTCGCGAAAAAGATCTGCTAACACGTTCGAGGTCTACAATTCCGCTTTTTGCAGATGACTGGATGCAGTACGTGCTCGTGCCCTGGGAGAAGACGTCATCCGACTCGCATTCGCTTTCATCCTGAAGGTGAGGTGGTTTTTAAATTCATTTACATTTTATTTGTTATCTAGTTACCTCAGTCACTTGCTCGCTTGATTCCCCTTTGTATATCGGAGTCAGAGTTGGTGGTTGAGCTGGAGAGGCTAGTGCAAACATAGATGATTTACTGCTAACTAGTCGGCCTGGTGGAGCACTCTCATTCGCCAATTTCGGCATTGCAGGAATCGGTCGGGAAGGGCGAGAGAGAGGAGATGGAGCTGTGAGGGCATGGCGTGGACGAGCTGGTGTTGGGAGGATTCGAGGAGGGGTCGGCGAGGTCCGGGCAGTGAGAAGGAGCTGGCTGTCGCTGCCTGCCCTTGCCCGTGAGCCAGAAGGTCCCTAAAGTTTAATTTTTTATTATCTTTTTACTTTATCTGTCCCTTTGGCACGACGGCACGGTGCGTTCGCGGTAAACCCGATGCTGGTGTCTGACCAAAGGGACTATAGAATTATTGTATGCATAAAAATTATGACTTACCTGTATTGTTGTGACATCACATGGTAGAGGCAAAGCTGTGCCGACGAGTATTAGACGTCCATTGACTGTCCTTTGAAAGTTGCTGCTGTCGAAGTGGACGTGGCAGAGGTATGGATCCAGATAAAGGGAAAGGTTGTGTGAGAGCATAGGCTCCCGGGAGGGGTTTCCTTTGCAGATCTCGCGAATCCAGAGTCGTCTCTTCAGGGGGATGATAGTGAATCTAGCCATTTCATATTCAATTCTATTCCGTGCGCATACTACGCAGCAGAAGTAACGAACCATGGCTGACACTGACCTTATGCTTGAATGTCAGGCCACACGTCACTTTCTTAGTCTATAATTACTGGCCAAAGGGTACAAGTTGACCGCATTTTGTTTCACACTTTGTTAGAGGCATGGGAAACAGCAAGTACGTGTTTATCGCAAAATTATTCGACATCAACTTCAAAAAAGCCGGTGTAGATGAAATCTGATTCTGGCCACTTTTCGCGAATGGCGGTGACGATGCAAGCAGGTAGCTCAATCCTGTTGCTCCGGCCCGCTCTCTTCCAAATTTCAGTAGCGAGATATCTGTACATCCCGTAGCGCATCGATCTGAAGAATTATATAGCTCTACGTTTACTTATCATCTCCCTCCCTCTTCATTTCACCATTTCTGGTTATCGTCTCTCTCTCTCTCTCTCTCTCTCTCTCTCTCTCTCTGTTTCACTAGTCTCTCTCTCTCTGTTTCACTAGTCTCTCTCTCTCTCTCTCTCTCTCTCTCTCTCTCTCTCTGTTTCACTAGTCTCGCTCTCTCTCTCTCTCTCTTTCTCTCTCTCTGTTATGGCTTTTCTTCGTTGGTTACTTACTTGTTGCTTGGTGTATCTCTGATCGGCGCCGAATTGTCTTCGTAGAGTTCATAGAGCCTCGCCGCGATGCGAGCACCATTGTCATCCAAGAACTGCGGCTTGAAACGGCTGCACTCAGTGACACAGTTGACGACTTCGTCCCCAACAAGGCCAGCCAGGAAGTCACTGACTTCCCTTCCTCTGCGGAGCAGCTTCTCGGGATGCATCAGCACCGTCTGGCAGCAATACGACGTGCTGTATTCCGAGACGACTCCACAGCGACCGCAACTGCACTTGAGAACCTCTGGTGGCGTGTTGGCCACGACGATCTTCGACATCCGCTGACTCTCCAGTAGACGAACTCGAGCACGCTCAAGAGTTCGCTGCACTTGTTCGAGTGTTGGGTCAAATTCCGAAGGGTGAACGGTGTTATCCATCGAGAAAGCATGAAATACAATGAATGTATGTATGTACATATTTACAATTGATGAATGAAAACGCTTACTCAGCAAAAAAAAAATGCTAAATCGAGTGTGTTGTGATCCCTTATCTTTTCTCCAGAGTGTCAGATTGATTGGCACCGAGTTGGTTGTTCTTTGCACTCCTTTGACCAGGCCAGTGAGGTGCGAATCTCTGTCTCGCTTTCGCTTGTGAGTGCACGCGGAGTTCAAAGATCATAAGATCAGAGAGAAAATCTACCGTATCCCAGACGTAAATGCTTTATATCAGCAATAATACATAATTTCAGAAAACGGGACCACTCCTAATCGATCTTTTAGGCCATTTCTGACCTGGGAAACAGATATCATGAGACATTAATTTTTCGTCGGATACCTCCTTTAAATTAGATTTCTACCCAATTATATTAAATTATATCACTGTACTGATACCTATTTACCTCTTAATCATGCTCTCTGTACACCAACGGTAGGCAAGAAAAGTGAACCCGGGAACGAATCATGATGTTTCCACACAAGAGAGCCGGGGCCGGGGCCGGATATTTTCTGCCCCCGGCCACCCCTGCCTTTTTCTCTTTTCTCTCAATCGATCTCCCTCTTTCTTGAGCAATAACTATTATTGTTGAATGAATGGCCGTCCAACTCGCCATTACAGTAAAACAGCAAAGCATTTTTAAAAAATAAATAAATTTTCACATCTCTCCAATAAAATTGATTTCAGAGATACAGTACCTTATCACCTACATAGAGGAAAACTGAGGGATTATTGAAAGAAGATTTGCAAGAAAAGGTGAGGCAAAATTTCTTCTGATACCTATGCATATTCGCCGAAGCGGTCCTTCAAGGAGAAACACCTTCACCAATTTCGGTTGTAGACGAACTGCAGAAGCAAGAAGATTTCTCCATCAATTTCCGGTATTACTATTATTATTCTAAAACACTTGCTTCTTATGTGATTGAATGTCAAGACATACACGCTGCTGAAATGCATTATTTTATACATATGCGTCTCTTTAGAATGGTTTAGCAAATTCTCAATGAAATGGAATATAATATACAATGAGTTTGCAGCTCCAAACAAAAGGAACGTCAATCAAAAACATCATCAAGGCACTGAAGACGAGAAGTGATTGTTGTTTGTACATAACACGGCACAGTTTGTTCCTCTGATTTGTTCTTGCTCTCTTTTCCTCTCTCTCTCACTCTCTCTCTCACTCTCTCTCCCTCTCTCGCTCTCTCCCCCTCTCTCTCTCTCTTCCTTTTCACCCAAGCCTATCAATCCGGCAGCTTCCACTGCCCCACTCAAATACATTCAATGCTCCGCATCTTGCGACATGACTGAGTGCCCGGAAGGGCGTGCGAGCGCCGAAGGAACCCGAGCAAGAAGAAGACTGAGAGACATCCGGCTCCGTCGCCGTCTCGTAGACTCCCTCAAGCGGATGTTTATTTGTAAATTTATTATAGTAAAATTATTTCTCAATTTTTATCAAATAAATTTATTTATATTATTTAGTTATTTATTTATATTAGTCTCTTTACATGTTTTATTTTACAATACATATATTAGATGAGTGTTAATTTTATCTTGAAAAGGCGATTCAATCATTCAAAGAGTCATGAAGATACGAATTGATATACAGCAAATTACCACGCACGACATGTTACGGATCGAGATCAAAACTCATAGACAGAACTGAAAGGCGTAGAAATGTGCCTAATAAGCCGACTCCCTCACCCTGATCTCGAACCAGCCGTCCTTGGTTCTGCTGCAGTCCATGTCCAGGTCGGCGAGCCAGTAGTCGGAGCCGAAAGTGTTGAGTGGATTGAACTCGAAAGCGTCGCGGTCGTTCGTCGTGAAGGCCGCCGGCGTTCCGCGCGCTTCGGTGCCGAAGAAAAGGCCTGAAACAATGATTTAAACAAAAAAAAATTATTTAAAAGTAAAAATTGAAGTTGTTTGCCTCCTAAAATTGCCTATTCGTCTTCAATGAGACGACAACAACCGAAATGGTTTTTGCCTCCATAAAATTATATTCGTGATTAAAGTATAAAATATATGGCTCCATTAAAACAAATAACATATTGCTGTTGTTAGAGAAAAATGGCAAGTTAGCAAGTGAACGATTCATTAATTAAATTTACTAATGTTCAATCCTCTCTTTTTTTTATCAGTTTCTTCAACAACAGTTTTCTCACTTACATTCTGAGTTTATATTCTACCTACACGTGTAAACCGCCAGGCTCTGCACATGTACATCCACTGATGAACTTTGATGAAAAAAGTAACACGCGCCTTGTTCGTACTCGGCTCCCTCGGGGTCGAGGAAGTCGTCGCGCTGCGACCAGGCGCGGTACTCGGCGAAGGCGAAGTGCGTCTTGGTGCGGTGGCGGATCGGCACGGCGCACGCGTCTTGCGCCTGCTGGTAGGGAGCGCGCGCGCAAGCTGAAAAAAAAACTCGCGTTTGAATTCGCGCCTCTTTGCCTGACACAAAGGAGTGAGAGCATGATGCCGTTTAGAGAAACATTACTACAATGATCAGGAAAATTATATTTGATTAGATTTGAGTTTCGTACGCCTTTAAAGCAAAATTTACTATTTTTTTCTGTAAAAATGGATTTCGCATATACACATCCCATTTTCCTGCTATTTTAAAGCGAATGAGGTTACAAGGGGGAAACTCCAAATACTGACCGGCCCCACGGAAGTTGCCTCCCTTCAGGAAGATGTTCTGGCCGTAGGGTGTCGCTTTGTGCAGCAGAATGGCCGTTCGCTGCCAGTCGCCTTTTGGTGGAGAGGGCGGAGGAGGCACTCCGCCAACACGCGACGCGAGTGAGAGCGCGACCGCGTTGCGAGCCGCGACGCGTATCGTCGTGTGACCTGAAAAATGCAATAGTGAACGCGCTGCGAGTCGCGACGCAACCGCGACGCGTATGGTCGAGTTACCTGACGAATGCAATTATAGAAATTTTTTGGATTTAAACCTTATTAGTGTTATGTAAATTATACTTCCCTAGTTGCTTCTTAATTTTTTTTTCCGATTTGATACATACGTTTAAAACGTGTGAATAAATAAAAATATTACAAAGGCTAATAATAAATAATAAAAAAAGAAAACGAGCGATGAGCAAAAACCGTTGGTGTCGACGTTGAAGCTGGCACCGGTGCAGTGCCCGTTTTCGAGCGCGCCATTGTACTGGTCGCAGTAGGTGCCCGCAGGGAGGGTCGTCACGAAGTCTCTAGAAAATGTAATGCATATGTACAATTATGATTTGTTATTTTAATTTTGCTAATCGCACAGTAGAAGGAAACAACGATCGAATAGGGATTCTAGAGTACTTATTGCTTGCAACCTCGCTAAATCCACCGGGAGTTTGGGAACGAAGCAGATAATCAGACAGAAAAAATCTATTCGGCTTTGAAACAACTATCTGTTACTCATTCTAACATATTGCTTCTTATCTGCTTTCTTTCACTTTCAGTCTCCCTCTCTCTCTTTCTCTTTCTTTCTATCGCTCCTCTCTCTCTATCTTTGTCTCCCTCTCTGTCTCTGTCTCTGTCTTTCTCTTTCCTTCTGTCGCTTCTCTCTCTCTCTCTCTCTCTCTCTCTCTCTCGTTTCTTCTCGCTCCCTCACCCCCCCCCCTCTCTCTCTGTCTCTCACCTCTGCCACTCTCCATTGTTGTTGTTGAGCACGAAGAAGCCTGCGCCCTCTCGTGCAAACGCCACTCGATGGTCTTCAGTCACGATCACGGCGATCGAGTGGCCATGGAAGTGGTGCATTTAACTGTTTTATTCGTAAGTAGAAAAGAAGAAACAGGCAGAGAGAGAGAGAAAAAGAGAGAGAGAGTGAGAGAGTGGTGTGAGATAGAGTTAGAGAGAGAGAGAGAAAAGGCAACAGATGTATAGAAGCTGGGATAGATAGTGAGGGAGAGAGGGAGAAAAAGAGACTGACTTCAGAGACTCCTCGGAACAGTGCCATCTGCCGAATGGTCGGCCATCGATGCTCGCACATCCAGCCGCCCTCTGCATGGCACGTGTGGTCCGGATTGAAGGTGGGCGAGCGGGTCTTTAATTTTATTAATTAATTAAGCAATAAAATTATTATTAAATTTTTAAGGAAAACAAATTAGAATAAAATAACAATTATTTCTATTTATTATTTATTATTGTTGCATGTTTATCAACATTTTGCTAAAGATAATTTTTTTTTGGGTATCACAAAACTTACACGATATCGTTTTTTTTATTAAATGTTATTGTTAAAGGTTTTTAGATAAATTGTTCTGGGAAATATGTATGTATGTAGTATGCATAATTCGAGAAAGAGATATCTAATTGTAAGAATGAGGGAAGAAAGAGACTCGCCCGGTATCCCGTGTTCGCGCCCTCGTTCGGCGGGCCCTGGTCGTGCGAGGAGAAGCCGTAGCCACTCATGACGCGCGGCACTCCGTACGGCCACGCGAGCATGAAAGAGACGGCGAGGCGATACTCGTCTCCGTCTTTGTATGTCAGCTGACAAATTAGACATAGTATACAAAGGAAAACTCAAATAGATTAAGGCTCAGTTCGGTGATCTTTTAAAGGAATACGAATTCTCTCGTATTCTCGTGCAATGTTGCACAGCAGCAATATGTTTTTTTTTTAATTTTTTGGTTAACACTATATGTCTTATGATTCTATAGTGTTTGGAGAGCGCAACAGCAGGAGAGGCTTGTTGAAAACCATAATTGACTTGAATGTCACAAAGTGCCCTGTGGAACAGCATTGCGATACAAAAAAATCAATCAATAAAAATAACATACAGCCGATTCCGGATTGTCACGTTGGTTGTCGTGATTTTCAATGAAGGAGAGCACGTCGTGATCTGCCAGATTGCCATAGCCGAAGCCGGGTCCAAGGTGGGCGAGACCACTCAAATAATACATATTGACTTATATAGTAAGAAATTAATAATGTTGCTTTAAAATAGCTTACGAATACATTATAATTTTGCATGACCACTCAAGTTATATTTTTACTTACCCTATTTTTCAATACTATTGCGAGGGGGGCGTTGTTAGTGAGAGCAGCTCTTGTGGAGGGAGGGATACTATTTTCCAACGATATCATCAAGGAGGAGGGGTACTATTAGAAGGGGGTTCTATTAAACGGGAGTTTTTCTCGTAGAGAAAATACTATATATATATTAAAATAATAATGTAACTTTAGAGTAGCTAATTGTTGAATTCAATTATAGTTTTAAAAAAAAACTAGCAGTAACTTTCTGTTGTTGTGAATTTAAACATTTATATTTTGACGAGAAAAAAAAATATACATATATGTATGTACATAAGTGCTCTAACCCAGCGTTGGTGTATCGCTTGATCGCGTTACGGACGGCGGTTCCAAAGTTAAAGTTGGTGTAGCGACCAACATTGATGTACTCGGCTGCCTGTAAGTATTTTAGAAGGCATTATGATTTTTTTTTAGTAATTTTCAAGCAATGTAACTAGTATGTACATGGTTACAAATTTCAGAGAAGAAAAATGTTGTTTTGATGACAGGTGGTTTGCCGAATGAAAGGTAGAATATCTAGTGAAACATGTTTGATAGGCGATGTACTTGTCTCTTTAGCGGCTCAATAACCTTATTTTTACTCATTTATGCTCGTGCTATTGTACTAATTTCCTTCTCTTTACTTACGCTGATAGCTTCGCCTCCGTGGTCAATTACTTCGTGCACGACGAAGGGCTTCTTCCCAGGACCGAATACCTGCAATGCTTGCATTGATTGATTTTATTAATTGAGTAGATTCAGGATCATCAAATGAAAAAAAATCGGCATATTCTCGCAATCGAATCCTTTTTCTATCTCTTCCATTCTCAATTTTACTCTCTCTATCTCTCTCTCTCTCTCTCTTTCTCTTTCTCTTTCTTTCCCTCACACTGTCTCATTGTCTTTCACTCTCTCTCTCTCCTACCTCTCTCTATCTCTCTCTCTCTTTCTCTTTCACCCTCTAATCTCTGCCCATACGTCTGATCGAAGATTCTTGAGTCCTCCGAGCGTCGATCCGAGATCGGCGGGATTCATGTGTTTCGAGGCGTCCAAGCGGAAGCCCGCAACTCCAATGTCGATCAGCTCGTTCAAGAAGTTTGTAATCTCAAAACTTTTTTTCTTTTATTTAGAATATATATTCTCCCTCATAGAAAGACGCGCGAATTTTATGATATGCTATATTTATAAACAACATTTTATTTTGCAGTCATTTGCAACCTTATAATATACACTATATTGAAATAGTGTATATTATAAGGTATTGGCTCTTCAAGTAGCAAAGAAGATAGGTAGTATTATCGGAAGATAATCCTATTCAAGAGAAACCAATGAATAAGCAAAAAAAAAGAAGAAAAAACAGTACTACATAATTCCTAACCACGAGTCGAACGTAGGGCGACGCGTGATTCAAGTCGAGCAGGCCAACGAGGCGGCAGGTTCGCACCTTAACGGGGCCACAAAATACACGCGCTTGAGTTCGCTCTTTTTTAATGTCACAAGGGCGAAACAGCACATGTGATTTAGAGAGACTACAATCAGGAAAATGCAAATAGATTATGGATATGTTTCGCGCCCCATTCATATTGCGCAATACAAAATAAATATGCCTATATTTGTCCGCTAACTAATGTCTTTGTAAACTATTTATACACTCTGCATACATTTGTATATAGTTAATACGGTATCAGGTAATATATTAAAAGCTGAGTTACTTTAGATTAATATACATAAATGTTCTCAAACCCTCTCCGCGTTGTTGTGGTAGTCGGAATCCTGAATGTCGCCGTGGCAAACGCGATCGTGGAAGTCGCCGCTGCCATAGGGGACAGCCTTCAAATAGCTTCTTTGTTACTGTAGAATATTAAAATCATGGTTACTATATAAAATTAATAACTTCACTGATGTAGAGGATATTAAAATCTTATGGTTCGTTGATGTACAGCAATTAAAATCTTTGTTATTGTACAGTAGTAAATACCATAAAGTAACTCCAATATCATGTCATAAACAACGCTTTTTTCTCGGTTCTCAAGTATTTTCACTTTGATTTATGTATGTATGTAAGCTGTTTCCTATAAATAAATATATTCTCTGAAAAAATTAAAGCACTCTCACCGGAAAGCTCTCGACACCGTCTTGTCCGTTGAAGGACGCTGAGCCCGAGCTGCCGACGCCGGGCTGGCCGCTCGCCTGGCCTACGCCCACCATGTGATTCGTCACGGCGTCCACGATGATTCTGGGCATTATCACATTTTATTATATTGTAGTCATATATGTATGTATTTAGTTATGATCAGTCGTTTTGAACTCCTTGTAGCTCTCCTTTTCTATTTCTACATCACCTTAGCCAGTATCCAATCCACATTACGGTGAATACAGTCCCGAATCACATAACATTCTTGACGGTATCATTTTTATCCATAAAGACATGTCCATAACCAACCGTACGCCGACCTTGTTGCACCGTTGTACCATGTCTCGGAATTCGGCGTCGCTTCCGCTGCGGCTGCTCAGCCGATAGCTCACGGGCTGATAGCGGACGTACCAAGGGACGTCGTTGTTCTTGTACAGCATGATGTGCTCGTTCGGAGGGGAAACCTGGATAGAGAGATGACTGAACTTCCATGTTTTGAATGAAAAAATAATAAATTGAAACAGAAATAATTAATAAGGTATGTGGCAAAAACGCTAGGTAAAAAAATATATGGAGGTGAAGAAGAAAAATGAAGAATCAGAAAAGAGAAAGAGTGGGTAATACAATCAGGATTGTGCATAGAAAACGTGGCCGAAAGTACTCATAAATGATGAATACTTATATGTATGTATGAATTATAATATATTCTAATATTGCTTGTTTTTAAGCCATCCTTGCCAATTTAGGTTATGTATGTATACTAATGTATGTATGATAACGCTTTTTGAATTAAACTAAGATGCCTGAACGGCGCCGTATCCGTAGTGTTGCAGGAAGTCCTCGCACTCCTTCGCAACGTCGGTCCACTTCCACTCGAAGAGATGAACCATGGTCGGGCGGCCCGGATCGACGGGCAGTTCGTCATAACTGCAAGGTGGTTTCTCATATTTTTCATTTTTATTAAATTTTAACTTTTTTTATTTACAATTTTTTAAATTAGTTATAATCGTTCAATCCCAAGTAAATTTTTTTTATAAAATTAATATTAAAAAAAAAACATTTCTTACGATAAATATTTAAAAAAACTGCTTACAGATAAGGCCCGGGCGCCACGGCGCCCGTGGCTAAAAGGAGCAGAAGAAGTAGTTGAAATAACATCAAATTCTGAAGAAAAAAATGTTTGTTTTGAAACTCAGTCATGAATTCGCGTACATGGGGGAGAGAAAGAGCGAGAGAGAGAGAGAGAGAGAGAGAGAGAGAGGAAAGAGAGCGAGAGTGAACCAGAGAGAGAGAAAGAGAGAGAAAGAGAGCCTGTGGTTTGATTTTGCTCTCTTTCTGATCCTCTTTCTGTTCTCTTACTTCCTTTCCCTTTCTCCATCTCTTCTTACCATTTACAATTTTTCGTCGCATTGTTAGTCTCTCGATTTCTACCGTAATCTATTTTTAACAAGTTTTTCCGATTAAGGCTACTCATAATTCCATTTAGCATATCTTTTGATTATCTAGCAGAATATAAGTTACAATTTGTCTCATTTATATAAATACGTTTTATAAGAAAAAAATAACAAGGAAGACAGTTACAAAACTAAATCGTGAACCGGTGCGTTTATAAATATCGACAACCTTATTAGAGAAACTTTTAAAATGAATCTGATTAACAGAGAAGTAGAATATCTGATTTCGAGAGGCTCGACAACAATGGTTATGAAGAATTCAAATAGATAACACCTGACCATGAGTTGCGCGTGCTCCTTTAAGAGAGCAAATCAAATTATCTCTAGAGTCTCTTGAAATCTTCGATCTCCAAACACGTTGTGCAAGAGAAAGTAAACGACTGGAAGGAGCCGGAATTGAGCTGCGAAAGTGAATCAACAAATGCTCTCTTTCGAGCGCTGTCTTGGCTTCTTTACAACCTCCAAAGTAGGATTAAGTAATTGCAAAGTAAGAGTGTTGCCCACTTCTTGGCCAGTATGCAAAGGGATAAGAGCGCGAAACACCACTTTCTGAATTCTGCTCAGCCATATTTATATTCGCTGTCATTTATCGCGTAATCCAGGCAAGTACCTCATGGTCGTTATCATTCGTTCTCTCTCACTCCCAATCTCTATCTCCTTCTCTCTCTCTCTCTCTCTCTCTCTCTCTCTCTCGCTCTCTTTTGCCCTCTTAATCACTCTCGCCCTCTCTCAGCGAAACGAGCTGAATGTTCGAACCATGTGCAAAGCCATGTGCGGCAGCGATAAGACAGCATCAGAGAACACGCTCTTTTTCTGCGAGTAATTACATGATTTCATGATAATCGTTTAAATTACGATATATAGTAATTTTCTGGCTCTAAATCCTCACTAAAAAAAGATAATTTTAGAAAATGAGAGAATATGGTGATTTTTAAAAGGTGGAAAGAAATTTGGCACATTGTTTGTCATGAAGAATCAAAAGTCAGTAAAGTAACGCACTACTTTCTACTTTGCAACGGCGAATGAGATTTGGAAATTATTTCCTTTTTTACTCTCACAATCAGTCATCATTTATTATCGTCAGCATTCCTATAGTCTGCTTCCTTGAACAAGTTGATTGTTGAAAGCTTATGCACTGGGCGTATTATATGTCCATGCCATGTACATACATACAGGACAAAGTTGAAACTTTGTTTTCCAGATTGCGTGTTTTCTTTCAAAGGATTATTTTATCCTTGCAATTGAAAGAGGTAGAGGAGAGTGAAAGAGAGAGAGAGAGAGAGAGAGAGGGAGAGGGAGAGAGAGACAGAGATAGAGAGAGATAAGGCAGCCAAGCCATGTGGAAAGCTGTCAGGCTAAGCGTTGACCGCCTAGATCATGGCCTGCTTAATTCTTGTGAAGTTGATAAGAGAGGAAAGCATGGAGTTGACACATCAAGAGTAGAGTAGAAAATAAAGATGAAGAAAAGCTGACGTCATCAGAATTGAGGAGAGTTTGCCAGAAAAACAATGATTAAAAAGATTTAATGCAAAGTATGAGGGATACGGGTTCTTTCGTAATGCTGGGAAAGAGAATTTAATTATCACTTTTTTACAACTTGACAAATCAAATGCACGTTAAGTCGTGATTTTTTAGACGAAGTATGGAGGGACGCTAAGCACCAAAATACAGCCGTTTCAAGAGCGTGTTGGAGTTTGTGCTTGGTTACACTGATAATGAGCATGTTATCGTTCGTTCGCTGGCATCGGGCATATGCTACATATTTATTTTTGATAACACCTAGTTTGTTTTTTAAACGATGTTTAATGTTGAAGAATGTTTCGAAAAAAAATACGAGAAGAGGTAATAAAATATAATTTAAAAAGATTAATTTAAATTTAATAGCTTATATTTTATAATATCCACTGGCCTCGTTGATCTTTTGCTCATCTTCAGTACTCTTACTTAATGTCTCTTCAACCTACGGTCTCGAGGCCGTCGAATCAAGAGGTAGCTCTTGAAGAAAAAGTGCATGCGCCAGCCAATTAGGGCGACATTCTCAGTGAGACTTTTCAGCTAATAAAAAAAAGCGACGAAACCTTTGGACTTCTTCTTTTTCAGCTACATTGAACTTTTCATTTTTTTCTTTGAAAATCTAAAAGATATACTTTTGAATCATCTGCGAACCTTTTGCTTGCTTACGTTCCTGCGCTTTTGCGCAACTGCCAATTACTGATGTAACCAACAAACGTCGGTGAAACTTCACCTATATCCTCAACGCTCCTTGCTACCTACTTGTTTGTTGTCGTGTAACTATCCAGTAGGTAAATAGTATACATATTCATGTGTACATATGTATGATGTATGTTTGTATATATTTGTAGGTAAGTCAGGAAGTCGCTTAAATAATGACTAACTCATCACGAAGCATCTGAAGTGCTTTTTCGGTCAAGTATTTTACTTACGAAAATTTTCCGTATAGTTCAGACTTCTTGACATGTCTTCTTAACCTTTCGATAACAAGTTTCGCAGACCTTTTGATAATGATCTCTTCTGAGTATCTGACATAGTTAGTATTGATTCCGAGAACTATATTAGCGAGCGCTAAGCTTGTGACGGCAAATTGGAAGTAAAAATATTGTATATCACGCGATAAATTATCCGCACCAATCAAGATACAAATATGTTTGTATAAAATATGTAAAAGTGTTTTAATAGCAGTCTTCAATTACCTTCTTGGTACCTTCATAAAAGCCAGACAGACTTTGACGTCTAATTAAATTACAGAGAGATCAACCCTCGCAACAATACTATTTTCACGTTTCAGAGCAAGCCAAAGGACTCATTTTTCTTAACTCTGTATCGCTCTTTGTCTCTCTCTCTCTCTTTGTCTCTCTCTCTCTCTTTCTCTCTTCTCTATCTCTCTCTCATATGTCCCTTCTGGTGCGCTATTTGACTGCCGTGTTAGACACGATGCTCACGTCGGAGGACGGTCTTCCTCTGCCTTACTACATCGAACTCCTTTTTCTTCCCGTCATCTTTGGCCTCCTCGTCATCTACGCCATTGCACTCTACCGCATCGAGAAGCTGCACATCAATTGCAAGTTAGAGACAAAAATTACTTGTTTGAATTACATGCCTTTCTGTCTGACTCAATGGCCAGAAAGATAGATTTCAGTCGAGTTTCGTGCTCCTCTAAACTGAAAAATTGCATATTCTCAACACCATCTGTTTTCAACATTTTCACATAGAGGACTCAGACCGCTGGTTTTCACTTCTCTCATTTCTATTTATTGACGAAGTCGGCAGAACATAACAATGAATATGCGGCGGATAAATTGATGAAAAACTAAAAGTAAAGCTAGGAGAAAATTTCTTTTCAGCGTGACAGTTTCTAAAAGGAAGAAAATGTTGTCGAGAATAACTGGTTTTTGGTCAATTTTTTTGTTTCGTAGCTAATTAATTAGCTTTTTTTTATTAGATAATAATAAAATTAACTTCAAAACTATCAATAAAGAAATGACGCAGAACGCTGCTCTTCACGTGGCTCCTCGGATTCTTCGTCATGGTCACAACGCACATCTGCTTGATCATGTGGCGCATTGCCACGGGCATCTTTGTGCCGCCCGACCGCCTTATACCATGTTTGAATTTTGAGTTTTCCCGCCAAAATAAATTTTTCTTAAACATGTGTAATTCTTTAGAAGAAAACCACATCCGACACCGAGAATTACATAATATAGGCCAGATATGCTTGAGCTTACCTTACCATTAACGCCGGCGGGGATCGAACCCGTACTGGTGAAATCATAGTGCTTATCTCAGTACCAATTGGCCATCCAGCTACCCTTCAGATGAGCAAATCTACTTTTTGTGCGCGCACGAGTTTGGCTACGCGATGTCGTCGTGCTCAGAGCTGCTGATCGTGTTCGAGCGCATCATTGCAAGCATCCGACTCGACAAGTACAAGGTCGAGAAGCGAGTCGTCGTCGTCGCCATTATTCTAATGGTTGGACAATTGTAACATCATTGAGACGTTCTATAGTATGTGTAATAGTTCAATATAGATATACTATTGTAAAGTTGCATAAATATGCATATGTTGTTCAATATAAATATATAACTGTGACGTTACACAGTATATGTATATAATAGTTGAATATAAGTATACACTATTGTGACGATATGGACTAACTTACAATTACCAATCGGCTTGTCAAAGACACCATTTTATTCCTGAACCTGCTTTTATTTTGTGCACTGGTCCCATGGAAATCCACCGTTGCGCATAAAAAATGGAGAAGAAATAAAATGGAACGCTAGCATAATAAAATAAACCTTGAGCTTTCAGAGCATCGCAAGTTGCTCGTTCGTCTACATTTATCATATAAGTCAGTTCTTCTTATAGACGATTATTTTTTGTCTATTTTGCCAGGATTATAGCCATCCAGCTTTCATTTCAATCTTTTGCTGTCAATTAAGAGATTCATTTCATATTTTTACTGCTAATTTACAGATCGCCACGTGATTCCTGCGCTGATCTTCGCCAATTCCTTCGACATTGCCGTGCTTGTGGTAATTTTACTTGTAACAATTTAATGCAAAAAGGAAGCAAACCGGTTATTATTTATATTCTTTTTCTTGTATTGATAACAATACTAATACAGATAATCAGTTTTGTTTAAATGCATATACTTACATTCATATAGAATGTATGTATGTACATACAGATGTACTCTACACATCATTGTCCTCTTGTTGTTCAGCTCAATCGCTTCATTCACTTGTATAGCCGGCGACTACACAAGCGGCAGATTGAGTTATCGAGACTGGACGCTAAATATCTGGTAAGCGTGTTTGTCTTTATCGTTATCTACATATGTAAGCATAATAACTTTCACACATACAAGACTAAAAAAACTGTCCGCAAATATGGAATAATTAAACCGGTGGAATGCATTTATGCATGTCTAAAGTAAAAAAAAATCATCAAATAAAGTGTGGCAATAAAGGGGTCTTTCAATGATGTCATGTGAGATGCAATGAAAAACTTGTAAAAGTCGAATTCCTTAAACTAACATTCAGAGTAGGGTCCTGAATGTGTGATCATTTGCACTCTCTTTAGAATCTATTGGTTGCAGAGATGAAGCAAATAAGCAAGATATTCATAAAAGGCAACATTCTTTTGAGACTTCAACTAATTGCATTAAAATTGGTCTTACAATTTGTGTCATGTTCATTGAACACAGACTGGAACATCACTATTTAAATATGAAGAAATATTTTGCTTCAACAAAACAGAAAGACAAATATGTATGTATGTACATATGAATGTACATATATACTTACATAAGTATTA
The DNA here is from genome assembly GCA_945643635.1 of Allodiplogaster sudhausi. Classification (NCBI taxonomy): domain Eukaryota; kingdom Metazoa; phylum Nematoda; class Chromadorea; order Rhabditida; family Diplogasteridae; genus Allodiplogaster; species Allodiplogaster sudhausi. The sequence continues at coordinate 2,192,826 of CALZFC010000251.1, forward strand.
TGAAGGAAGAAAATTATATATATATATATATATATATATGTATAGATATGCATATATATATATATATACGATCAATATATTTGTAGATCTCGGAAGTGTACCGCATAACGAGTGCCATTCTGCCCGTGACCATCGTAAGTGTAACATTCAAGTTGGCGGCATTTGCAGCAACTTACGGCTTTCTCTTCTTCAAGCTACAATTTTACATCGCCGTCACGACATACTACGCGGTAAGCATATCTCTTATTTTAGAAGAAGTTATATAATAAAAAAATTATTAATGTTAGCAGTAAAATAAAAAGCTATATTTATTTTTCTTTAAAAAAATATAAATTATTACAGATGCACACGATCAACTGCGGCTTATGCACAATTCTCTTTATGATTCGGTTGGTCAAATATATTATTTAAAATAGTTTTATGTCATGAAAACAATTTAATCAGAGTCTATGTTTCTCAATTTTCCTGTTCACTGTAGTCGTGTCAATCTAGATCACATTCTTTCTCTCTTTCTCTCTCCCTTGCTTGTGTTAGGCTCTATTATTTTCGATTCAAACGACCACGAGCGATCAATCCGCTATTTTGAAATTTTAAACTACTTAAAAGTATCTCAATTACTAGAATTTGTTTTACAAAAAATTTTATATGTACATAATATAGGTGAGTTCAAGAATTAATGGAAATACCTTTTAAATGACAGTTATGGTACGCAAGTTGAACTTCGCATCCTAATGTTATATAACATTATTTTTCTCAACAGGGTGTGTGAACCGCTAGTTTTGCTTTGACACTAAGAATTATAAACTGCCATGGGAACCTTCTTTGCTCACTTTTACGTCCTCTTAGCTGTAAAATATAGCCAAAATCAAATAGCAATAATTGTACCTCTTTATTTACGGTGAGGACATTCTGAATGAAAAGTAATTGCATATACATAGGTAGGTCCGATCAGGCCTAAGTCTGACATTTGCGAAGGGAATACTTTAAAAGTGTGCAAAAAAGTTATATATATTATCTGTGAATGATTATAAATACTTACCATTTGCAATATATATTTTAACTTTAAAAGCAAAGTGCGCAAGCGAACTCTCCCGTCCCGAATTGTTTCTTCTCCAGGACGAATATAAAATGTTTATTGAGGATAGAACAGAAACCAGTGGCAGCACTTCTTCTTTTAAAGTAAAATATATATGCAAATTTCTGTTGAATCATCATCATCCTATTTGAATGTCTAAATAAAAAAATAAAAAATAATAATTAAATAAATATAATAAAATTGGCTACTGCTCTTCACAGCTACGACACGCTGCGCGAGAAGGTGCGCGAGTTGTTCTTCTGCTTCTCCGCGCCCGTTCGGAATGAGAAGCCGGCCGAGTCGTATCTCTCCGCTGATGAGCAGGCCGCCAAGTACTTTGCCGAGCTCAAGGCATCATGGCAATAATTATTGAATATCTTTTTAAATCATTGATTGCGTCATATTTACAGCGTCTAGCCTTATAATTTTTAAGAACTGATGTGATTTATAATTGTGATTCAGAATTATTGAGTCAATTATAATTATTGATTTGATTAATGATCTTATGTTTTTTAAAGCATTTTATTTATATCTCCCACGTTCTGTTTAAACAAATACTTTCCATCAAATGTCCTGGTGCCATTTTCGCATTGTCCTTATAAGCAGATTTCATGAGTAAATGGCGAAATGGCCGGTGCCCACCGATTGCTAACTTCCATATAATAGATCCCGGTGCATTCAATCTGCACATTGGCCAGATAAGCGATTAAACAATAGTAAGGACACTCGCAATTGCTTGTAGAAGATCTCGTGGATTGTATTTTGCAAAGTTAATTACATACAAAACTGTTTCCGCGAATACGCTCACAATCAAATACACAAGTGCACATTAATGTAATGCTCCTAATTACGCGCATTAAAATGTGAAGAGAATTGGAGTGTGTAGACGGAAGTTTTTTTCCGGCTGCGTTAAATGACCAATGATGCTTGTATCTTATGTTTATTGTGACATATTATTTCGACATTAATATAGTATACAAATATAGTATATGTTGCACAAATTACCAATTTGGCAACGCCATTGACCGTATTGAAGTGTGATGTTGAAGTGAAGTTGCTGGCATACATATGTACTAACAATAAGTGGAAGCCTTCTTGCCAGCCTTATCAAAGATTAAATTATGTATGTGCATTAATGCAGGACTACTGGTGTTGAAAAGAAGCGCTATGTGTCATTCGTATAATCTGCTGGTTGAGAAATCGTGACATAAAAAAAAACTAATTGAGTCTGATGTATGAAAGGCTTCATTGACTGAAATGACTCGCCTTAAATGTATGCATACCCGTATTCCGTATTAGAAATGAGTAACAGATGTAGCCACAACTGTATTTCTCATTTTACATTTAAATTGAAATTTAAAATTCTTTTACATACAACTCGCAGGTGGCTTATTGTTAGCGCCAGTGGCTGGAGCTAGCACGCAAGGATCGCGAGTTCGATCGCCCCGGGGCGACCCCTCCGGGGATGGCGCAAGTGCCAGTAGCATGCTACAAAGAGTACTTCCCCTGGTGTATGGGTTGGCTCCCCAGGGAAAGCGCCAAGTTTGAAACCGGCACTGGTGACCACCGGCAGGGCCAGCCTTGATTCCGGCTACTTTGGACCCTTTGTAACCTATACATTCGTACAGCTGAACCCAATGACCTTCTCATGAGATTTAGAGGACAAATGAAGACCTAAACTAATGGCGCCTGCCTAGCAAAAAAATATGTTTGTATGCAAACATACAGAAAGATAGAAGCCAAACCGAAGGCATGTAAAGATTGGCACAAAAATGGCATCGTTATGATTCACTGATTGTAAGAGTGAACTTACTGAGATGGATATTTATAGCCGGTTCACAAACTGAGTGCATGCTCAAGGTCTTCATGGTTTCCAATTACTTATCTATAAAATGGCCTGGAACAAATGGCGACGTTCCCCTTTTCTCCCAATATAATAAAAAGAAAGCCCAAGACCTAAATCTCGGTAATTCAGATCCAATTCACCATAACGTCGTCAACCACTTTCTAGAGCAGTCAAACAAATGGACATGAAGATGCTGAATTTCATCTTGACAGCGCTACTGCTTGCCGACGAATGCGACTGCGTCCAGGTGAATATGGGGTTATAAGGTTTTTTTTAAAGGTTTTTTGAAACAATGACAATTTGTGAATAAACAACTATTGCTAATATAGTCAAATGTTTTATTTTCAAAATTAAAATGAAATAAAAATAATAAACTGTAAAAAATAAATAAAATGGTTCCAGCAAATCAAGATTGGCTACTTGGCAGTCGAGAGTGTTGCGACGAGCGACATTGGCCATGCGATCACGGGCGGCGCCCTCTCGCTTGCGATTGACCGAATCCGAAGCGAGCATCTACTTGACGACTACAATTTCACGTCAGCGTTTCTGATTTCCAATTCATTCTAACTGTTTTTTTTCTCTGTGGCCACTTGGACAGATTCCGGCAAGCAAGGAATCGTCGAAATCCCTCAAATCTTGGATCCCTCGACATTCCATTAAAAATGACTTTAACCGACCGGACAAAAACTTTAAGACTAACTTTTTAAAAATCCTACTAGAAAATTGTTTTAAAGTTTTTATTAAAGATTAAGATAGATGAAACAGACTGTTCTATGCTCAGTGCCATTGTCCGGAAGACAGAGTGCGCTGCGGATGCGACGGTTGGAGCCATGATCGAGCTGGCCGAGAACGACGACGTCGACGCATTCGTTGGCCCGCCGTGCAGTGCGTTTGAATTCTAACTCCACTTTACGTTATCTTAAATGTGAACAAGTCGCAAACACTCGCGAGGGGCTGGTGTAGCTCAGTGGTTAAGCAGCCGAGTCGTGAGTAGTTGGTCCCGGGTTCGAAACCCCGGTTCCTCCATAGCTTTGCTACACAGCATATGCACGGCCTCTCATGACTTGGGGCTTTTGAAGTCTTGCAGCTCGTCCCTTGCAATGTCACTCTGTTACTTATGCTTACTTACAAATAGGCGTGATTCCGGCGGGCGTCCTAAGCACGGCATATGCACGGCCTCTCATGACTTGGGGCTACAGCATAGCGGCAGAGCTCGATGACACGTCGCGCTTTCCATTCGTCGCGACTATGGTGCCGTCGGCTCTGTCGTTAGTTTCTGCTTACACTTATTTATTAATATTTTCAATTCATAGACAACTTTCTTTCTTCATTGTTGTAACTATTGTCTACTGCATTGAAACACTACATAAGTAGTTTGATTAGCAATATACTGGATGAATTTACGAGATTAAAAAGAAAAGAAACATATTATCTCCAGAATCGGCTACGCGTTTATGCAATTGTGTGCGCGTTACGGTTGGAATCGAGTGGCGCTGATCTATGCGCTGAACCGCGTCGGTTACTGCCAGAGAATCATGGCTGCCATCGAAGTTAGACATCATCTTCATTTTAGATTTCACTTTAATTTATCTGAAATTATCATTAGAAATTCAAACATAAGCAGGAAATCGGTGAATAATAACAGTCACCTGGTCATTTAACAAAGATAAAAAAGACAAAACTTGAAATTATAATACGTTAGCCCACATATGCATTAAGGCAGTTATTCATTGGTTTAGACAGCCTCAAACGACCCCGCCACATACAATACGACCATTGTGTACCGTGGTGTGATGGATGAAGATAACAACGACACCTACTACTCGCGTCTCGAGACGCTTCGATCGAGAGCTAGAAGTAGGAACATTCAATTTCAATTTGTTTATCGCATTGATCGATTTAATGTAAGAGGCAAAAAGTAGTAAACATTGAAAGAACTCAAAGAATAGCATTCAGAAGACGCTGACATTTAAAAGGGCCGTAAAATATGATTATGAAGAATCTTGTAGTATTCGGCGTATGCATGCCCGGTTCACAGAAGAGGCGGCTCTTTGGTCGGCTGGCCAATATCGGCATGGACACAGCCGAGTACGTCTACGTCATGCTAGAGCTCAGGAGCGTCGGATTCGGCAAGTGTCCAGAAAAAAACCTGTCCATATATAACGTATCTATATATATATATATATATATATATATATATATATATATATATATATATACGTTATAAACATGATTCACTTTACTTTTTTCAAAAATTTATTTTTGTGACTGTCCAAGAAAAATAACAAAACATTCGTATTTCAGGGCAGATTCGGCGGGCGTCAGAAGTTTGTGAGTTATCTTAGCAGTTCTTGTCTCTGCACATTACATATTAACGTACGTTTTCTGCACTTGCGAATTCTGATGAAGCAGAATAGTTAGTAAGCCAAAAAAATTTATTTATGCATACAAAGTACAGTACCGTCCGGCCTGAGTCCGTTCTGGGCGGATGCCATCGGCAACAACAGCGACAGTCTCAACGAGCCGGCGAGAAAAGCGGCGCGAAGAGCTATTTCGGTTTGTATCATGCAAAAGTTGCCTTAAACTTTAAGCTTAATGTTTATTAACTGCTAGAAAATGTTCAGTTTATTATCCATTCATCCATTTATGATCATAACTAATTGATATAATTTTTTTAAATAAAAGAACTACCATTCCTTTTAAACTTTTGTGTACTCAGCTGGACGCTGATGTTCGTCAAGGATTCGATTTTGGAACGTTCAATCGCCAAGTGCTCGACTGCGTCACAAACTGGCCAATGTTCTGCAACTGGAGCACCTGTCTGAATCAGACAAACGATTTTGTTAGCTACACATCTATGTATGTATATATGTTTCGCATGGTACCTTACATTTATGAACACCACACGATTTCTGTCTTAAATACATACATACATACTACATACATACATAAAATATCTAATACATAGTCTAAGAAAACAGCTGAAGCGGTGAAAAGTCCAAGAAGTCCATGATTGCGACAAATAAATCCTTATTGTCAGGCCGGTACATTTGCCCGCCACCTTCACGATGTCTTCTACTTTTACGCTCGCGTCATCAACCGAACTGTAGAATCGTCGCAGACCGCTAGCATTCGTGACATGGCAATATTCACAAAGCAACTCGAGGACTCTTTTTTGGGTACAAATAATTTAAAATAGAATAAAGTTGAAGTAGATTATGTGGTCTTTTACCGTTCCATTCTTTCTTCTTTGGGTCTCTCTGGTGAGGTGAAAATTAATGCCGGTGGCTCGCGTGATCCCGTCTTCAATGTCTACATGCTGAACGCCTCTACTGGAATTACGGAGGCGGTCGTGAACATCGCCGTCGATACGTCAAACCTCGCGACTGTCGGTTGCAACTCCTGTGTCGTACGTGTTCTCGTACATTTGAAGCACTTCATTATGTTTTGGCATGATCTTGTAGCATGTCCCACTCTACATACATATGTATCACCAAAATTAATGAGTTCATAGACCAAGGAGTGGATTTCAAAATAAAAATAATATTAGACATTTACCCCGCTCGTCGATGAAGCGTTGATATGGCGCGGCTGGGGTGGCGAGGCTCCAATGGCCGTCCCAGCCTGTGGCTATGACGGCACGCGCTGTCCGGCCGAGTGGTGGTCGGTCAACCTGGTCTTTGTGCTCATCGGAGCAGCCGCATTGCTGCTCAGCATTTTCATCATTCTTCTATTCATCGTTTACATAATCTGGTTAGTTCTGCCGAAACATACCCAAAAAGAAGAAAAAAACTATGCCTGATATCGCGCTGTCGAGAAAATGGTGCAAGTATTATAGCCGTTTATCATTGGTTTTAGGGAGCGACGTCGCGAGACAGCTCGTCAGAACAGTGAGTGGAAGATTCAGCAGAATGCACTGGAGAAGCCGCCGAATAAGGTACATATTCTATGAAATGCAAGCAAAGAGATAATAATAAAATGCTGATGTATATCCCTCACAACTGTGTACTTCTTCAAGAGGGATCGCTACAGCGTGCGCTCACTGCAGTCGTTGGGCGTTGTTTCCAATTCGACAAAGGTCACACTCGACACTATTGAGAGCAGCAGAAGCGGAGCAACTGTCTACATTCTAAACAAGGTTAGGCAATCTTTCGCTCCACAAATTATCACCCGTGCAGAGTATGATATATATTCATATGTATCTTAATTTGTGAAATATACTACGTTGTGCAGGAATTTGTCGTCGCTCAAAGCCACGGGCCATACATTCGGTTAACTAAAGATGATGAAGATGAGTTCAGGAAGGTGCGTAGATTTTTTTAAAACTCACCATCAGATTCCAATATTAACCAATTCTTTTTTTTACTTATGTTATAGATGCGAGCGATGGACCACGGTAATGTAAATCGCTTCGTGGGCCTCGTTTTAGATGGCCCGGCACTGCTTGGCATTTGGAAGTTCTGTTCGAGAGGGACGATTGCGGTAGGGTTACAATTGATGTTTAGAGACTACTAACTCCATTAAGTTAAAGGGGGTAGTAATTTCAAAATTGATCATCTAGCACTGAAACAAATGTTTGAAGCAAGTGATCGAGAAAGGCAGCATGCAACTGGACGGCTTCTTCGTGCTTTCGCTTATCAGCGACATAGTGAATGTTAGCGAAATATTTTTTAAAGAAATTTGCATTGCTACTTAATTGCACGAATTTTGCTCTTTTACTTTGTGTTAAAATTAGTGAGTGGCATTATTCATCTTTTTTAAAACAATCATCACCACCAAACATGTTCAGGGCCTTGAGTTCATCTATAACAGCTTTCTCGGTTGTCATGGCGCTCTAAGCACGGATTCGTGCGTTGTTGACGAGCGATGGCAGGTATGAAAGTGATGTTAACTTAATGTTTTCACAAACAATAAGGAAGGCAGGGAAATTTACAGGTCAAGGTAACCGACTACGGCCTTCGCTCTTTACGGAAACGTGACCGGCTGTCGAAGCAAAGTAATTGACATGTTATTTTCCGAAAGTTTTTTTTTACTTTCTATTATATCTATCAGTTATGTTATGTATAATTATGACCTGCTACACGTTTCTTTGTATGAATGATAAAAAAAAAATTATAATTCATATGAAGGACAACTCTGGGTGGCGCCAGAGCAGTTACGGGGAGAAGAAAAGGCTACGGCAACGCCTGCCGGAGACGTTTACGCGCTAGGCATTGTCGCGTCCGAGATCATCAATAGGCGACCGGCGTGGGATGCGATTGATCGGAAGAAGCTGGATGGTATGAGATGATGATGGAGTGAAGGTCTCAAAAGGCAGATATATAGGCGGTAGAAATGTGAAGGGAAGAAAATAGGAAATCGCATGTTAATGTCACTGCGATACAGCAGAAGGAACCTTTGCATTTAGAGCTTATCTACCTTATCAAGAAGGGAGGTGCTGCTCCCATTCGTCCAGAACTTCAACCAGCAGAAGGCGTTGAACTTACACCGTCTTTAGTCGGTCTTTGGAGTCTTATTTTGACATCAAATGTACATAATTGTTTTGCCAAATGAAAAGCTTGTAATTTCAGCTGCACCTTGTCCGCGATTGCTGGAGCGAAAGTCCGGATCATCGTCCAACCATTTCGACAGTCCGTTCCATTCTACGGTCCATGTCGGGCGGGAAGCAACAGAACCTCATGGACCACGTCTTCAACATGATGGAGCAGTACGCGAACACGCTCGAGGAGGAAGTCGCTGACCGGACGAAAGAACTGGTCGAGGAGAAGAAAAAGAGCGATGTTCTTCTCTTTCGAATGCTACCAAAGTTAGATGTGTGAAATTTTTGGTTGTGAGATGCAAAGAAATTTTTACAAAAAATTAGAATCATTCTCTTCAGGCAAGTCGCAGAGAATCTCAAGCTCGGCCATTCGGTCCAACCAGAGTCCTTCGAGAGTGTTACAGTATTTTTCAGCGACGTTGTCAAGTTCACGCAGTTGTCTCAGAAGTGCACGCCTATTCAGGTTAGGGCGTCGAAAATATCCTGATTATGGAAGGAGTTCTCTTGCATACTTATGTGCTTGCTTTTCTTTCAGATCGTTAATCTCTTGAACGACCTCTACACAACGTTCGATACGATCATCGAAAATCACGGGATTTATAAGGTTTTCTAAAAGTTTCTTTTGCAAACCTTTTGGATGTCCATCTGGTGCTGGAAATACATATCCCTGCACTTTCCTCATATTGATTGTTGTGATGACCCCTAGGTGGAGACGATCGGCGATGGCTACCTGTGCGTGTCCGGTCTGCCGTACCGTAACGGCACTGCGCATGTCCGTGACATTGCCGAGCTGTCGCTCGACTTTCTCGACGCCGTCGCCGCATTTCGCATTCCACATCTCCCTGCCGAAACGGTCCAGCTGCGCATCGGCATGAATACAGGCGAGGAATCAGAGTACCTTGTGGGCGAGTATAAAATATACTCGCTTTGAAGGGCCATGCGTGGCTGGCGTCGTCGGCCTCGCGATGCCTCGTTACTGTCTCTTTGGCGACACGGTCAACACGGGCAGCCGGATGGAGAGCAACGGACGGCGTTAGACTCTTTTTAAACTTTGAGTCATTTTAGCCTTAAAACAATAACTTAATAAAATGTCGCCACCGATGCAAAGGTTTTCTACTCTGGCTTGCAGCATCACACATTCACATGTCAGCAGAGTCGGAGCGCCTACTCGTGAACGCCTATCCTAGGATGTATAGAATGCAGTCGAGAGGAGAAGTCATCATAAAAGTTAGTGACCTGCATAACTTAGCAAAGGTACTGAACATTCTTAAAGGGGAAGGGTATCATGGAGACATTCTGGCTGCTTGGACGCGCTGTGGATGGGGCTGCACCACGCGCTCAGCCTTCTTCTCAACAGCAGGTTGGACGTCAGAGCGAGATTGGACAGGAGATGACTGGTCAATAACCGGCACCTTACATTGTTCAAAGAGAGAGAGAAGGCTACGGGATGAAACATTTAGGTAAAAATGTGTTTGCAAAGTGAACTTCTTGTTCGCACATCCGTCACTCCTTCGTCCGATGAGCCGCGACGCAGCAACACGACGCGTCGCAGCAGCTCCCCGGAATCTTAACGGCACAACTGGTGCTGACAATAAAGCAACAGATTGTGACTGTGTGGTGAAAAGTCCCCAAACATCTTTGGTTGGCCTGTTATGCAGAGTATTTCTTTGAAAATGTTCTATTAAGTTGTAATCAGATATTCTTTTGATTTTATGCGTTATCGAAAAATTTTGCCTACGAATTTGCCTAATGTCAGTCAAAAATAATGAAGAGATCTCTTGAAACCCTGTATAAATAGGCTTTAGGTCCGTATGCAGATGGAGGGCTTCATTTATCCCATCGACCTATATAGTTTGCGCGTATGCATACCTACATATACATATGTTTTTATCCATTCCACTTGAACGTTATCGCTATGATTGCATTTGTTGATAGTCGCCATCCGCCAAATAAGCTGGATGAAAAGATTTACGAAGCCCTTGAGATTGTGATTTGTACGTACACAAGACAAATTCAGCCCAAGTCGATTTAGAAAATAAAGTCACACATTGAATACGAAGAAGTCACTTCTCATTCGGACGTGCACAAATGAACTTGGGTTATGTGGCTTCGTATGAACAAATCCTTATGAAAATAACGAAGAATAGAAAATGCGACGATCACTCTCGGCTCTCTCGCCGTCGACGATGTCGGGCCACGAGACATTTTCATGTATGCATAAATAAATAAATAAATTGGGCATCCCGTAACTGGCGTGCCGTTTCGCATGCGATTGACAGAATCCGCAGCGAGCAGCTACTTGCCGACTACAACTTCATGTACATATGAAGCTGAATCTCGACTACACTCAATTTTTTCCTTGCCTTTTCAGGGTAATCGTTAGAAAGACAGAATGCCTTGCTCATGTCATCGTCGGCGCAACGACTGACATCGTTCAAAATTATAACCTCGACGCATTCATCGGCCCTCCATGCAGTAAAATGTCTTCCAAGTGTTTGCCATTGTTATATGTAATTGCTCGCGGCTCATTGTCAGCACGCTGCGATCGCGTGCAAGGAGTACGTCATCTGCTTATAATAAATAATGTAATGGGCTATCATTCATAAAAGTGCATTCGGATCAAAGATTAATTTTGTTTTCGTCATGAGTTGTTAAACTTTCTTTATTATTACTTATGTACATATATATATATATATACAATTTTTTTCTATATTGAAAAACAGAAGATTTTAATATTCATATGGTAGTTCGAAGAGGACGCCTGCCGTTTCCTGTTCATTGCCAGACAACCGAATACATCAACTTGTTCACTCTCATATCAGAATATCATATATGCAGACGAAATCCTTGTATTTGTTACGTCAGAACTCCAATTCACTTCCTGGTTTAATGCGCTCAACTAGGCCGCATTACAGGAAAGTGTTATTGCGTATTCAAGCCGTATTCACAGATTCAGTTATGTAATTAGCGTTGTAAAATAGTATTCTCTCTTCGCACATGAGCTTCATTACAACTCTTTACACGCTTATCGGGCCAATGTGCTGCTGAAAAGCGCACATGGAAATGGGCGATTGAAGCGCGCACCGGCGATTTCGACAGTAATTCATGAAGCGTGTTCAAAACAATAATGCAACGTTTCGATGAAAGTGTGAGAAAGTTGGCGTGATGCTGTCAAGGCATGTTTTCTTTGTAGATAAACACATTCATTCTTTTCATGTTATTGTTAATTTCATTTTCTTTGGACACAAGGACTACCTATTCTCAGATGACCTTTATTACGTGTATCTTCCAATTATCCGGTTTTTGGTCTTTATGCTTAACAACCATATGTCTGTTGTTCGTATTACAAGATACAAACGGATTGCAAATTACTTTTTAAATACTACAATGCCATTTTGGTATAAAAACGCTCCGCAGCTCTAAGTCCATACCGAGATTTTAAAAAAGAACGCTCTCTTATATCTCGGGCATATAAACGCCGATGGCTAGAATAATATGCCAATTACATTATTCCTCTATGCCATACTGAAATCTAAATAATGGAGCGTATGTACCTGTGATATAGCGATATTTTCCTACACGTTGCTTGTTTGCAAGGTGTGAAATATGCATTCGAATACAATCCTGGGTAAACTTATAAGCCAAGTAATCCAAAATAATTTTTTAGTGTCACATCATATTTATTACCCATTCCTCAAGAATTCATCACTTCCAAACAATAAATGAATTATTCAGTAAGCTGAGAGTGAACTGATTAATTGTAAGTTATATACATATATGTATTCAAGCGTTTCATAAAAAAAATCATTAGAAGGGAAATCTCGGAGATATTATTCAGCTTGGGTTCAATTTTTATGCATTCTAATTCCTTCCATATTCCCCCTTTCTTATACATAAGTATGTATGTGTACATACATACAAATATGCACAATCTCAGATGATTTCATATTCTGTGATCATTGAGAGCGCACTACATTTCCATTTTTCCCACTATTTATCATAACAATTTCACTATGAGAATCCAATGAAGCATTTAATTTTTTTAAGAATTGAAAGGAGTTCAAGGTAAATTCCACAATTCCATTTTGAAACAAAAAGGGTCGGACAACTCCATTCAGGCAATAAAATTTGCTCAATGATATCTACATACATAAATAGTATATTCATATGTCTGAATGTATCTTGTGATAGAGTGCATTTCTTCATGTATTTTGATTTAGTTCGCTATGAAGTTATTTATAGTTTACTTTAGATTACATATATATGTTCCGCCTCTACCGCCTTTTAGAACTGGAAGGCGCAGAATACAATTTGTCGCTTGCTACGATCTCATTGTAATTCCCAGCCTCATTATTGATGCTCATTCGTCGAACAACTCTGTGAAACTTATTAGTACAAATTTAACGTGATCCCTGATCAAGTGTTTGGGTGATGTCAATTTGTGGCTTGTCCTTTAATGATAGATGAATGTTTCCATTCATAACTTTTGAATGATCGAGGGGCGATAAATAATGAGCAATAGAGAGAGAGAGAGAGAGAGAGAGAGAGAACTTTAAAGAGAGACGAGATTTGAGATTTGAGAGAGGGAAAACTAGAGAGAAAGCGAGATTCAATATGAAGGAGAAATGGGAGAAAATAGATCATTTGTCCTGAAAGCAAGTATTGAAATGTGGAGGCGGAATTGTATGCATTCCATCCTTACTTACAATTAGCACAACTGTTTCATTTCTTTGACTTTCCATAGAGCCCTTTAAATTGAGTGTGCTGTTCAAATTAGAAAAAAAATTAACTTTTATCACACTATGTATCCAAAATAATTGTTTCGGCTTGAAATTATATATTCTTTACATACGTCTTGCTTACTTTATGTTTCACACCTTTTAATCCGTCGTTCGTTCACCGCTGCCGCGTGAACGCTAACACAATTGACGGCTAATCATATCAGTCTTTCACTCCGAGAGCAGACCTTGGTCCAACAGATATCACATGTGCCCTGCTAATTCGCGATACGTTCTTTTACTGTAATAACTTGTTATGTTTGTAGAGCTTCAACAAGAATTATTCTTCAACAGACACATATCTCGTGTTTATTTGATTTCTTGAACGGGAACACTCAAATTGTCGCCTATAAAAAATTAAATAATAATAACTAAAGAATTGCATAATTGAGATGCAGAACTTTGAAGAGTCTGCTGTGTGGTTAATTGACTCTTGTTTGTTAAGATGTATCACAACGTCATATTTCCTTGAGAGAGTATACAGACGAGCACTCGGGCCAAGTTTGCGGTCAAGCCTCTTTCTGTATTTTAGTTATTCGTACGACGCTGCATTAATCGTTTTAGAAATGGCGCGAAATTCAACTTGTATTTTTTTGTTTAAATAAAAAAATTATATGTAGATGACATTGCCGCTGCTCTACTTTTTCGAGCTCCTCTTTCTTCCGCCAATTCTCGGACTCTTGTGCGTCTATGGAGTCGTCCTTGCGCAGGTCGGCAAGCTGCATATGAACTGCAAGTTAGTCATTAGTTTCTACTTCTCTCTCTCTCTCTCTCTCTCTCTCTCTCTTCTCTCTGTCTGGCGTTCTCTCTTTTTCCCGCGTTTCTCTCTGGCTTCATCTCTCTTTGTGTTTTTTATATGTCTTTCACTTTATTTCTCTCTCTACTTCAATTTTAATGTGGATTTATCTTGCTAGCCATTCTCTCTCTCTCTCCTCCCGCTCTCTTTATTTCTCTCTTTGCTCTTTTTCTCTGCAGAATTCTGCTCTTCCTCTGGCTGCTCTCCTTCTTCATGATGGTCGGCTCTCACTTTGCATTTGTTGTCTGGCGTCTCGCGGTTGGCGTACCGCTTCCACCGGCGAGACTCGAGCCGTGTCGGTCTTCTTTTTTTTTTTAATTCAAAAAATACACTGTTGAATTCGCGCCTTTTTGCCTGACACAAGTATAGAGAGCATTTGTGTGATTTAGAGAGACGCCGAGTACAATGGTCAAAAAATTTTAATATGTAGATTACGGTTGATGTTCTAATGCTCCTTTAATTATTTTTTTATACTTACCTTGGAAATTGCATAATAATAATAAGTTGGTTTAAAGGAACACGAAACTCAAACGCAATCCATTTGTGAATATTTCAATTTTCCGGACTATTGTACTATCCGCGTCTCTCTAAATTGAATGTTCTTGTGTCTGGCAAAAAGGTGCGAATTCGAACGTGGGTTCTTGGCTCCTTTAAAATTGCTTATACATACATCCTTCTTTGCAGCCGGCAATCTCTACTTTATGTGCGCGCACGAGTTTGGCTACGCGCTTTCGTCATGCGCCGAGCTGCTCATCGTGATCGAGAGGATTGGCGCTAGCGTCCGGCTGGGAAAATACCAGACGGCGCCGTGCGCCGTCGGTGCCGGCATCGCGGCGTCGGTATAATATTTCGAATTTTTGTTTCCCGCCAAATTTCCCGCCATTTTTCCCTCTTACATATGTTAAAAAAAACTATTTCTGCTCCTTTTCAGCTGGCGGGCAGCGCTCTCTTCACCTTCTTCTTCCACATCGGTTAGCGCTACATACGATTGCACTAACATGCATACTTATGTATGTTTTGAATATTTAAAATATATATATATATATATATATATTTAATTGAAAAAAATTGAAATTCCTTCTTAGTATGTCATTTTTTTAATTTAAAGGAGAAAATTAAATATGAACAGGCCCCGTCCGCCGTGCGGACATCTGCCTCATCTTCTGCAACTGCTTTGACATTGCTGTCATAATTGTCAGTTCTTTTTTTGACAGTTGAAGAATTCTCGGTTTTTTACAATTTCGACCCATTGTCTGAATTAAAAAATTTTCAGATTGTCCAATTCAGATAATGGCTTTAAAATGTGAACACTTCGTTCTTATTAGCTGCATTCTCTAAATAGTAACTTTTTGCATTCAGTGTAGTTATTTAACTAAAAAAAATAATTTAACTCGAAAAATATAGAACGCCGGAAGGATATCGTTGCCCGCAGAATCATTTTTAGCAACTAATGAGAAGAGCTAATTAAATGAACTGAAGTAAACAGAATGTATGAATATATGGGTTCTTTCAATTGTTCGTAGCAAGAGCTCAAGTGTTTATTGAGTACATGCAACATAAGGCTATTTCTTGATTGATACATGTGGAATGGTTACAAGGCAGATTGCAAGGCAGACTTTTATACATACATACATTTCATTTTCAAATAACTGGGATATGAACAAATTAAAAGACAAATTAATTCAAGCTGTTTTATGAATCAACGCATCTTAAACTAACAGCAAAAAAAACTTATCCAGCTGAACCGTTGTATTCACGTGTATTGCCTACGACGTCGACTTAGCAACTCTTCGACCAAGCTGCTCAATGACAAGTATCAGGTTTGCGCCCTTTCCGAGCAGAACTCTTCCTAAAAGGAACACAAAATGAAAAGTATTTGAATTTTCCTGAACATTGTAGTCGAGACTCTCTCAATCACATTAAGATTTTAATTAGGAATTAAAGATTGAGTTTCGGATCCTTTAATGTGTTTCAAGAATCATTATATATAAATTCGCGCAAAACATAAAGCAATAGAGCTCATGAAATTTAGCCGAAGCAATATTGCCAGAACCAATTTAAATTTAATTTAGTTTAGAAGTAGATGCTCTTTTTCCAATACTTACATATGTACCAAGAGAGGGAGAGAGAGAGAGAGAGAGAGAAAGAGAGACAGAAACTTCTTTTTTTAGCTGAACGAAATATTCGAGCTTACACGCGCCATCTTGCCAGTCAGCATCATGAGTACTGTTCTCAAGGTTGGTCCAATGTGTTAAAATTTAAATGAATTTTTATTTCACTTTAAATTTTAATTATAGTTAACATTTTTTTCATTTAAAAACCCTGTGTACCCCAACATAGAATTTGAGATGATAGTAAAAATTTTTTACACCATTGTAAAATACTGTTCAAAATAAATTCCTTTATAATTTTTAATGGTGGTTTTATGATGGAAGTAGCCCGATAAAAAATAGCAAACATTTGTCACAATATTGGGATGATTTCCCCGCTGGGATTTTTTTCTGATCGGATTGAACATTAAACGAATCCTTAAAAAGTATAAGTTTATTTGTTCGTAGATACATATGTACATATGTTTGTATATCTTTATCTACGACAGAATCAACAAAACGAACACTACTCCATTGTAGGTCATCGCGTATTCTCCAAGCTACTCGTACGTCTTCTTCAAGGTCTCCTATTATACGGCGAATACGGCATGCTATATTGTGAGCGAGTTATCTCTTATCATTAGATTTATTTTGAATTTAAAAGGGCTTGAATGAAAGAGATATATGTTTGTACACATGTATATTCAATAGATATTATTCGTGTCAAGAAATTATGAGAAGATAGTAAGAATTTTTAGGAGCTATTTAAAATTGAGTATTTAGAATAAGAGAAGGACATGAATGTGTCTAAGTTGTTCGTTTCCTGTAAAGGTTCCAAAATTATTATCACTCGTGCAATTTGTGCACTCGCTTTTCTTCTCTATTTCTCTTCATCTCTCATATTCTCTCACCCAACTCTGGCGTGTCCAACCTTGTTAGCTCGCAACATATCGAACATTTTTCGGTATAGCTGATCAAATTCTCTCCCTTTAATTTCGCTCCCAGTAAATATTAGTCTTGTCAGAAGTTTTGATCTTTGACGCAATCATGTCATGGACTATGAGTTCTTACAAACAAAAGTTTAAGACAAATGCTAACATATATTTAGAAAAAAAAGTAAAATATTTGCGAGTAAGAAGATAAATAAATAAATACATACTACATAGTTAACGCATATACATACCGTATTTTCTCTATTAATGCCCCCGGGGGCACTATTTTTCAATCCCATTGCCAAAGTGGGGCAATATTAGAAGTGGGGTTCTATTAGAGGGGGGGGGGTACTATTTTTCAATGTGATTGACAAAAAGTTTGATAACACCACTTTATTCTCAAAAACGAAGAATTATTGCTCTTCTTCTATGGAATCATCACTGGAATATCAGTTTTACCTTAGATTTTGAATGAATTTGCACTCAGTTCATTGGTAAGAGCATCCCATACCTAAGCATGGATTCCAGAAACGTCTCTATTAGACAATTAGGGAGGGGGGCACTATTGGAGGGGGGGGGGGGGGTTCTATTAGAGGGAGGGGTACTATTTTTCAATATCCTTGCGAGAGGGGGCACTATTAGAGGGGGGTTCTAATAGAGGGAGGGGCACTAATAGAGAAAATACGGTATATAGTTTATCATACTGGGAGAGCATAACTGATCGGTCACTGAATTTTTATCACAAATTACATACCTATATACTATTTTTGAACCAGAATTTAATAACGAATTGCGTGCGTAAATGTTGAAATAAGCCCATTAATATGTTTTTTTTTTAAATAATTGATTAACAAATAATCAATGAATGATCAGAGATTTTTTTTTATGATTCTTGACACTCGAAGATTGCTAATTTCTGCCCCTTCCCAGATCCACTCGCTGAACTGCGCGTTGTGCACGGCGTTGCTGCTCACTCGTTATCGAGTCACGCGCGAGAAGCTTCGGGCACTCTGCCAACCGCGACGCCTCGCGCACGCGTTGCGGCCGGCCGAAGCGGCACTTTCCACTGAACAGCTAGCCAACAGCTACTTCACGCAACTTAGCGCCTCTTGGCGCAAATAAAAAAAAAACGATTGAAAGAGAGGGAGAGAGAGTAAGTGAGAGAGAGAGAGAGAGCGTGAGAGAGAGTGAGAGAGAGACATTGCGAGAAACGCCGTAACGCACACTGGCATTTCCGGATATAGTCAATATTCCTTGTCATACTATTTTTCATTAACAATTGAAAATGCACTTTTTAATTAACCATGAAATATGACTATTTCATATCTGTTGGAAGAGATATTGGGATGCAAGACGATCTTTGAATTGTTGTTTTTTTTTAATTCTACAAAGAAGTTCGCTCAACCGGTGCTTTGCTTTCGCATAACTGCCATTAACTGGGAACACTCGTTTCGGTCAGCGGTATCGATTGCATACGATCTCTATTCTGATTGGATCGAAAGACTTGAAGCCTATGAGTATTGAGTCTGTATTTTGACTGGCACATAAAGGAAAGATATGAATATTAGCTGGTAGTGACAGAAGGCGAAACGAAACTACTTTAAAAAGAGGTCTCATTTTAGTGGTCGTTCATTAAGAAATTTTTAATCCACAAAGCAGGTTAAACTAGCAAACTTCAGTCCTACACAGGGATGTTCAAAGCTGGCCGAGCCCGGGCCGATGCTAATTTGACGGGCCGATATCTTAAATGTTGTACCCGGCACGGCCCTTCTGAATTCAACAAATATTTTAAATTCTACAAATAGTTTCTCAACCCGTGCTTTCCATTCGCATAACCACGATAAAATAGAACGGTAGGTCTTTGGAGTGATCAGAAGCTCTTTCGGGGTGCCATCATTTTAGGCTGTTATAATTTTATTGAAAGTGTTTAGTTAGCAATTTTGAGTATGTATTCCAGTAATAAGAGAGATCGAAGTAACTTTTGAGATGCCCAAGTTGCTCCTGATTTCGCGTCCCATTCAGGGACAGGAAGGCTTGTCCATCGTTCCCTGGCAAAGGACGAAAAGGAAAAAAATTTTGGAAGACCTTCTCCAATAAAAATGAAATGAGATACTACCTGATAGAAAGAGAGACAGAGAAAGAACTAAAGAGAGAGAGAGAGGGAATGAAATGGGGGAGAGAGAAAGATTGGAAATTAGAGAGAAAGAGAATGCGAGAAACTGCTTAATAGTATTTCCTCATATCGTCGCCATTCCATTTCATCATATGCATTTATGCATTTCATTAGTGAATCAATGAAACCAATAAACAGCTAATTAATGCTTGACAGTATAAAGAGACATCCTAAAAAATTCATTTAAATTCTCCTCCATTAAAAAGTTATGTCCAAAAGAATGAATTCCCAGTTTTTATACTACATAGTAAAACCAGGGAAAGTGCAAGGTGCACAGTCCGATTCCCTAATAGCGTCAATTGCTCGCATGCTAACATTGCAGTTCGGCGACTAAAGCAGATCGAAGCAAATATTATAATTGTCTTAAAAACGACTTCAAGCAGTCCGCGACATTTCAGCAGCCAATGCCAGCTTCAGGATTTTTTTAAAATCAATATGATGGAAATTAAATTACAATTTTATAACCCTTGTGTGCATAAAAACCGACTAGGAAAACAACGAGAGCAAGAGAAACACACAGAGAGAGAGAGAGAGGGAGAGAGAGAGTAAGAGAGAGAGAGAGAGAGTGTGTGATAGAGTGAGAGTTCATCTGGGCAGTTGGATGAGATTTCGAGAAATAAGATGAACTGCTCAGCTCTCCATTTAGTTTTCTCAACCGGTGCTTTCCATTAGCATAACCATGGTAAAGAAGGAACAGTCGTGAATTGCAGCGATATTTCCATCGGTTCGCTGTAATTTCATTTTAAAAATCTGAATTACGAGGGTGTTGTTTTTGCTCTCAGTGCAGAGCGAGGAAGGATGGCCAAACTCCTTGAAAGCGGTGTTTCATATAGTTTTTATTACGAGAGAGATAGAGAGATAGAGGGAGACAGAGAAAATGCAATGAAAGAGATAGGAAAAAAGAGAAAATCGTCGTAACGTACATTAATGAACATATACCGGTATCATCACAATGGTTTTTTAAAATCTTTTTATTTATTTGCCTCCATGCTTTGTCATAAAAAAATTGTAAATTTCATCTGAATATTGGGAATCAAGATGCTCTCTGAACTTATAAAAACTCCATATGGTTTTTCCCCCTACATTTTGAGAGATATAAATTTTGAATGTGTATGCTGCTTTTTACACTGGAAGTGCAGGGCGAGGAAGGAGTTCACTATTAGCTGGTAGTAACAGAGAGAATGCGAGGCATCTTGTTTTCGTGTCTTTTCAATTGCTTCAATTTGAGGAAGGCTTGACTTCCATCGTTACCTATCACGGTCAAAAGCTGTATGTTCTGAAAAACAGTGTACTACCTCTGTCATGCATATAATCAACATTAGTTTTTATAAACTAATGATCTTATATAGCGACATGTCCATCTTAATTTGGTTTTCCATTTATGAATTATACGCACAATTGCATTGAACACTTCTTCCATTCATGGGCTGCTCGCTTGCGCCTCTTTGATTGCTGCTTGAATGTGCTCTGGCACTGCACAATCACTGCCGCTCGCATCTGCACACTTGCATATGCGGCCGTCGCTGTGGTCAACTGAAATTTTAATAATAATTTGACATTTTCATTTTCGACTGCTATCGCAAAGGTTTTTTTGAAAAATTGTATGAAATGCTACCGTCAACATTAAATAATCCCCTGATTCGCCTCCTCCTTATAATCGTTCTTTTATTTTGGATTCGCACATTGAGGTGTGTCAGCCTGTATTTATCTGTTTGTCTTTTTACTACTCTCTTTTCCTCTCCCTCTTGTGGAAGTAAGCAGACGCAATCAAAGAAATAGAACAACAACAAAATTTAATAATTACTGTATCATTTCACACTGACAACATCCCAGGTCGCAGTTGCTGCCGCAGCTCCAGCTCTTACCGGAGATGCCGCTTCAATTTATGTTAAATTATATTATACCATTAGATGAAAATAAGGTAGATTTACCAGAGCAAAGTTGTAAAACCACTGGAAGCGAATTAAATTGACAAACTTGGCAGAGTAAACACAGCATTTTTCGTTTCCCACGCACTCTGTCAGCACGGGCAGCACAGGATGGAATCGCGATATGAAAGACAGTTTGCCATCTCGTGGAGGGAGTCTATTAATAAAAGTAATCATTATTTTCAATCAATATTTAAGTACATAGCTCTTTTATTAATAAAAAAAATGAAAAAAATAGAAGCCTATTAATAAAACGTAATCATAATTTTCAATCAATTTTTTTGTAACATACATTGTTCTTTTATTCTTTCTTGTTCTTTTATAAAGAATAGAAAAGAAAGAAACCTGATTGGTCCCCATGGAACACGGCCAATATTACATTTGAGTCCAGTCGCAGAGTGAACAAGAAGAAGGAGCAGGGCGAGGGCAATTTGAGCGCGAATCAGCATCATTATTCCACCGAAGAATGGCAAGCAGGAATCGGTCGAATGAAGATGAATCTCAATCTTGGGACAGCAAGAAGAGTTGTTTTTATATTCTATTTGTCTGTAGTTAAAACGTGTCTATTTTATTTCCCTCTCTCTCTCACTGTCTGTCTCTCTCTCTCTCCGTCTAGCTCCCCTTCTTCTTGGTTTCTCTGTTTATAACTCTTAAGCTACTTTCTCCCTCCCTCTTATTCACGCATTTCTTCCTTTCTTCTCTCTTTCTCCGCTTCATTCCCTCATCAACAACAAATTTTATCTCACTCTGTCTGTTGTCTTACTCCTGCTCTATTTCTCTATTTTATTTTCAGTGACTCTTTTCTATCTCTCTCTCTCTCTCTCTCTCTCTGTCTCTCTCTCTGTCTCTCTCCCTCTCTCTCTCTCTCTTTCTCTGTCTCTCTATCTCTCTCTCTCTCTCTCTTTCTCTCTACTCCAGCAGTCAACTTTATAGCTGTTCTAACGGAAGCCCGTCTGTCATTTTTTACGAGTCATCTCAGATGTGTTTTCATTGTCGGACATGGGCGCCTGGCTTTCTTCAATTATTTTTTGACATCAACAAGTTGGCAATTCGCCGAAAGTTCACGATTTCAGTGCAAGCTGCCAAAGTAGTAATTTAGGGCTCTTGTTGTTGGCCAGTCCAGTCACAACAAAATTAAATGATAGAACACTGGGTAAATGAAGGGGAGAGAGTAATATTTTTAAAGATTAAATTAGTGTAGCGTGAAATAGGAAATTCCCAAGGTGACTGAGTTATGCTGCATTTTAGTTTCGATATTTTTTCTAATATTTTTTTGCGTCGCATTTTTTAAAAGGAGGTTACAAAGGAGAACCTAAAAAAGATCTTTGGAAACAATTTTCACATCGTCCTTGCAAAAATAATATTAAAAAACATTGAAGCTCAAATGCAGAATAACTCTGCTTGCGAATTTACTATTCATGCTATATTAATTTAATCTTTAAAAATGTTATAAAATCAAATAAGGCCTTAATACAATTTGAATTCACGGAAATATTCATTGAGCAATATAAATTGTAAGATATACTCATGCATAATTGTTGACAGCTTTGCAATCATTGACAACTTACTGATTTCGGCAGAACGAAAGGGATTTCACTCCGTGATTCGGCAGAAAAGCGCCTGCGTCGATATTAGCCTCGTTCCAGGTCGTTTGCATTCATTCGTCTGTTCTTCGTGAATTTCTTTGTTCTAAAATAAGAGAGAGAAAGAGAAGGAGCGAGAGAGAGAAAGAGATGGAACGAGAGAGAGAGAGAAGGAGAGTGATAGAGAAAGAGAGAGCGGGGGAAAGAGAGAACGAGAGAGAGATAGATAGAGAAGTAGAGAGAGAAAGAGAGAGAGAGTGAGAGAGAGAAAGAAAGAGAGAGAGAGAGTTAGAGAGAAAGAAGGAGAGACAGAGAGAGAGAGAAATAGAGAGGAAGAGTGCCTTAGTGAGAGACTGTGAGTTGACCATCCGTTGCCAATTATCATTAGCAGGCTTGAATCAACTAGAGGTTATCTTGATTATAGGCGTAAAAATCCCCTGTCACCTTTCAGAAATTTAGGATCTCATTAAATCTTTTTTTACTTTTCTTTCTTTCTTTATTGCCCGCTTAAAGTATAAAGCTTGTTTAATATCGATTGAACCAAAATTTCGTGTTCTTATGAGATAACAGCAGTGAAATGGCCAGCTGCGCAATGGAGAATGCAGGTTCGGATGGCGGCTGTCAGATTCGTTTCGTTCTAAAAATTTTTAGCAATTATAATTGACCCTTAACTCGTTCTCAAAACTATCATTGCAAGGGTCGACTGTTCTTTCTTCATCGTGGTTATCCCAATGGAAATAACTTAAGAGAAAGAGAAAATATTTGTTGAATTAATTAATTCAACCATCGCGGAAATACCTATTATGACTCGCGATCTTTTTATCTCTATTCCAAAATCTTTCCTTTTATTACTCTCTCTCTCTATCCTTTTCTTTCTTAATCTCCTCTCCTATATCACTTTTTTCATTTAAAAAAATTCTCGCTCGCTTCTCTTCTCTCCCTTTCTATTTCAATCTCCTCTCTATTAAAAAAAACATTCATTATCGCTAAGAATAGCCAAGATGCATCTCTCTCTCTCTCTCTCTCTCTCTCTCGTCTCTTGCTCCTTCTCTCTCTCGTTCTCACCCTCTGTCTCTCTCCTTCTCTCGCTCTATCTCCATCTCTCTCTTTCGCTCCCCCTCTAGTTCTCTCTCATTGTCAGGATTTCGCCCTTGAACTTGTAGCAAACGTAAATGTTGTCTTCCGGGCCTACCCATGAAAATATATTTTTCTTCTACAATACCATTAATATACAATTCTAGAAAAGCAAGGAATTATAGAAATTGAAGCGATCTTGAGAAGAGAGCAACCGTGAGAATACTTTTTAGAACAGTTGATTATAATCCCAATCACGAGCCAAGCAGAAGTTGGAATAGTTTGAAGCAGTTTATGGAAATCAGTAGAATGCTATTCATATCCACCAACAATGAGAAAGCAATCGCATTGGTTCAGCAAATTCTATTTACTTTCTTTCATGTCAAATCTTCAAAATTGAAATAAAGAAATATTTAGTGAACGCAATTTGTTCACCGACTTTCATTTAATATTCAATTTTATTTTCTTCATTAAACATGAAAAGGAAAAGCCCCACGAAATTTATTCGCGATAAAGTATGGCAATTTGATTTGTGCTGTTGGAAACGATATTAATCTCTGGATTGAATAATTCTACAAATATATTTTTCGTTGCCGGTGCTTTTCATTCGCGTAACCACGGTAAAGGAGGAACAGTCGGACCTTGCAGCGATCCCTTCGTTGTTCTACGAATCCCACATTTTCGTATGATCACCATTCCTTTTCATCATATTTAATTAGAAATGTCTGCAATTGTAAATGCACGCTTTATTCGCTCTGGCGTCCATGGGCACGAAGTTTGATACATTCAACGTCATGTCCCAGACTGCTTCCGTATCCACGGTCAAATTTACCATCACGCCGGTCCACTTCATCCTGCGCAAGGCCAACCACCATAATACGGGCAGACTACATATAGTATGTCCTCGGCACGCAAATATTTTGTTTCTTTGTTTTCCTTCTCTCCATTCGCTGCCCGAGGTCAAGTAAATAAACAGCAATGAAAAAGAAAATAAAGCTTAATAGTAAATAATGGAAAACATCGTCAGATAAAGGAAAAACGCTTGGTTTGTAAACAACTTACTGAGCTAGTAAAGAAATTAAATCATTATTAACGCCCATGAATATAATGGGAAGTGCAGGTGGTCTTGTGTTGGGACTCGTACAGAAAGATAATAAAATTTGTACATCAAATGATTTGATGTCCCTATGTACCACTAACAATAAAATAAATGTGAAGCAGTTTATGTTATGCTCTCGAAATTTTACAAATTCATACAACGACTGAATTGAAATGTGTGCATACTGTTCTGTACAATGTAACATTTCCTAACAAACAGACAAGCTCGCCAGATTAAAAGACAGAAAGAGAGAGAGAGAGAGAGAGAGCGAGAGAGAGAGAGAGCGAGAGAGAGAGAGCGAGAGAGAGAGAGAGAGCAAGAGAGAGAGAGAGAGAAACAAAGAGAGAGAGAGAGAGACAAAGAGAGAGAGAGAGAAGTAGCGAGTTTCATATTAACTCTTGGAAGAGATTTTGAAAAGCATGCTGATATTTAAATTATTTATTTCTACAAATATTTTCGCAACCGGCGCTTTCCATTCACATAACCACGATAAGGCAGGAATAGTTAGTGTTTATAATGATACGTCCGCTGTCTAGATGAATTTAATTGAATTCAAAAACAATATGAGTGGATCAGTTTTGGAGTGTCTTGCAGAAAACAACAGGGAGAAGTCGAGAATCCTTCAGAAAGAGGAATAATATAATTTCTGCCCGAGGACTCTGGCAGATCGAACCAATTTTTGGTTCAAGTTGCTCTTGATTTCTTGCCATGGTGATTGTGGGGGGGGGGGCGTGGTGACCAGAATGTGATCTTTGTAGCTTCTGATGTGATCAAGTTCAAGAAACGATGGTGAAGCCTTCCTGACCTTGATAAGGAACACGAAATTAAGAGCAACGTGGACATTTCGAGAACGCATTCGATCTGCTCCAGTTTCTGGAACAATTACTCAAATTTCAATCTCATACTATTTCATCATAACTAGAACGGGTTGCAAACACTCATTTATCATCGCACTGTTCCTTCTTTATATGTATGTACATGGCCATGCGAACGGAAAGCAACGGTTCAGCGAAAATATTTGTTGTATTAAGCAACTCGGAGGTCACCATGTTTCCCTTTCAATATCTCTTTCAACAGGACATGTGAAATTCTTTCTGCTGCTCTCTCTATCTCTTTCTCTTCTTTTCTCTCTCCTTCTCTCTCAGTTCTTTCTCTCTCTCTCGTATGTACTTATTGAACACAACCTTTACAAAGGAATATTCTAAAATTACTTCGAGGTAATGCAATGATTTATAAACCGTTCGAAAGCTCTCTTCGAGTAGATAACAGATAGGATAGTCAGAAATTCCTAATGATTGTTTTTTTCGCCAAAATCTCGACACAATCCCTTAAAAATTGCACTTTTAAAGTATGCGCTACAATTTTCGACAACAATCCATCATCGCAAAGCCCGACTGCGAATGGAAACCGCCGGTTCAGCCAAAATATTTGTAGTATTAAGCGACTCACAATCAGAGGTGACCATGCTTCCCATTCAATATATCTTTCAACGCACATGAAATTCTCTCTGCTGGCCTCTCTCCTCTTGTCTCTCTCTCCCTCTCTCTCTATCACTCCTTTGCTCTCAATAATTTATTAAAATATGCTGATCAAAATATAAATTTTTTTTATTAATTGCTGATATCAATATCAGTTAGAGGCCCGCCTGTTCATCGCTTATCGTTGTAATGAAAATGGAAAACACCGGCTGATAGAAAATGCTCGTAGAATATAGAAATTAAGAGATCATCATGCTTTTCTCTTTCAGCGACGAATGGATATCAAATTAACATATTTTATGTCTAATAAAGTATGCATTTACAGGCGTTTGTAAATGAATATGATGGAAAAGAATAGTGACAGTACACGGAAATCGCTGCATTCGTTATGGCGTTTCTATCAATCACTTCCACTCCCTCTCACTATTTCTTTCCTCTCTCTCTATCTCTATCTCTACTTCTTTCTCTCTACTTTTCTCTCCCTCTATATCTATGTATCTCTCTCTCTCTCTACTTCTCCGTCTACTTTTCTCTCTTACTCTATCTCCCTCTCTTTCAATCTCTTCACTTTTCATCCTATTTCAAACAATTTTAGCAATTACCTACTAGTAACATTTACAGTACTTTCCATTACTCTCAGCGCTTCGCCCTTGCCATTGAACGATTTGTTCAATATTTCGTCAACTTTTAGCAAGTAACGTGGTGATTCCAATAGAAAGCACCGGTTAAGAGAAAATTGTTGTTGGATTAATTAATTCAAGGATCGCGGAAATCCCTATGTCATTATGGCATTTAGCAATCTCTCTGCTCCAAACTCTTTCCTTCTATTACTCTTTCTCTCTCTCTCTCTATCCTTCTCAATCTTAATCTCCTCTCCTATAGCACTTTTTTCATCAAAAAATTCATTCTCTCGTTACATATATTTTTCTCTCTCTATTCTTTCTCTCCCTCTATCTCTCTCTTTCTCTCTCTCTCTCTCTCTCTTACAATTTCCTCTCTTTTCTCTCTCCTTTTCCCAGCAATTTTAGAGAGACCGTAGAGAGATTTGCCATAGCAAAGGAACGATGTTGTCTAACATTCCTCAACTTGTAGCAAGTGAAAAGACGCAAAATCAGCAGCAATTTAGACATGTATGGAAATCGCTTCGTTTTATTTGAGATTTGCTCGCTTGATCAACATGGTGGATTAAAATAAATTGAGTGAATGACATGATATGTACAAATATGAGACCCTCTTTCTGAAGGACTCTCGCCTTTTCACTGACACAAGCAGCCAATAGTCATTCCTCAACTTGTAGCATCTCTGTCCCCGCCCCGCACTTCTATGTAGCTAAAAGCAGAAAACAGACTTAAAATAATATCAAGGTTCACCTTTTTCTTTACCGCAGATCATTCACGCGAAATATTGTTCGTTCTATATCGTGGTTATACGAATGGAAAGCACCGGTTGCGAAAATATTTGCTGAAATGAATAATTCAAAAATCAGAATGCTTTTCAAAATCTCTTTCAATAGTTAATATGAAATTCGCTACTTCTCTCTGTCTCTCTCTGTATGTCTTTCTCTCTCTCACTCGCCTGCTCTCTCTCGCTTGCTCTATCCGTCTCTTAATCTGTTCTCTTTTTCCGTTCCCTGTTCCAACAATTTTTGAGACGAGGCAGTAGACAATTTAATAGAACTTTCAGCTTATTATCTTGTCAGGGAACGGAAGCTTCATTAACTTGTAACAATTGAAAAAAACCAAGTTAAGAACAACTTGCAGATCTCAAGAATTGAATCGTTTTACTCGAACAGAAACTGCCCAAGTTTAATCAAATTGATGGATTAAAAAAATTCGTTGAAGCACGAATCGTTGAGATATTAACTGAAAGCATTGATTGGAAGATCTCTGATTGAGAGACGACCGATCGTTTCTTTTTCATAGTGGTTAAGCGAATGGAATGCACCGGTTGAGCAAAAAATATTTGTAAAATTCTCAACAAGAAAATCCGGAACATCTTTTTATATCTTGACTATTAAAAACTTTTTTATTCAATAAAAAATAAATTCTTTTTAAAATACTGTGTCTGAAACGAAGTGATGTTCGGCACTGCGGCGAGCAGAGATTCGAAGTAATGGGAGAGAGGAATGAAAGGGAAGGAATCGTCATTTCGCCGTGTTAAGGTTTAACCATTTGAGAAAGAGACAAAACATTAGAGAGAAGGAGAGAAAGCTAGAGAAAGAGAGGGGAGAAATTGAGAGGAAGAACGAGAGGAAAGAGAGATAGAATGAGTGAGAGAGGAATTTTCCTGTGTAAAACTTTCTAAGCCAGCTCGCCTTCGACGAAGTGGTTGGCTACTGCTTTATCTTCATGATTGCCGCCTTCGGTACAACTTGCATCTCACTCGTCAACACGAGAGAGAGAGAGAGAAGAGAGAAAGAAGAGAGATAGACAAAGAGAGAGGGAAAGAAAGAGAGAGACAGATGGATTTTTCTCAGCCCGTTCCGTCGTGAATGCAAAAAGTCAACGACCAGCGTGGTGTTCATACCGACAAGGGCAACTTCATCTACACGGAACAGGAGAACGAGGCGGCCAAGCAGTTCTGTCCCAAGAAGTTTTTAAAATGTTAAAATTTATTAATTTTTAATCGCTGCGATTAAAAAAAACATTGATAATTTGTTCCGTTAGAAAATATTATGATTAGTTTAATGTTACAGTTCAGCTATTCATTTTCGAGAAAATAAGTGAACGATTTTATTTATAAAAATAAAGATTTTAGCAATTATTGCGTTTTATTTTAAAGGACGGCGATCACCGAAATCCATTAAATGAAGGTTCGAATTGCCGCGTCAGCCCTCTTATTGTCAGAAATGGACTCTTTTATATAAAAAATTAAAATACAAAATAGTAGAAAATAAGGAGAAAAAAAGAATGCTGAGGAATAATTTATTCTAGTTTTTTTCTAATTGTAAGAAAGATGTTCTCCGAATTGCTTAAATCAAGCATAATTTCCGCTCTACATACCGATAGCAGCAAGCGAACCATATGGACAATTAAACTGAAGGAGGTGTTAAGGAAGCAATATCATAAAATAAAACGATCAAAATTGTAACCAATCAATTAAAAAAAATTCTTATTTTTTCTTCGCTCTCTCTCTCCCTTTCTCTCTCTCAATATTTCTCTCTCTCTCTCTCTCTCTCTCTCTCTCTATTTCTCTCACTCTCTTTCGCTCTCGTTCTCTCTTTCTCTCCCTCTCATTCACTCTCTTTCTCTCTCTCTTTCTCTCTCTCTCTCTCTCTTTCTCTCTCTCTTTCTCTCTCTCTTTCTCTCTCTCTCTCTCTTTCTCTCTCTCTATATTTCTCTCCCTCTCTCTCAGTTTATCTCTCTCTCTCTCTCTCTTCTCCCCCCTCTCTGTGTCTTCTACCTCTCTTTCGCTCTCTCTGTATCTCATTGTCTCTTTCTCTCTATTTCTCTTTCTCTCTCTCTCTCTAATGAATGGCAAACAACCTTGAACTAGTTTACGAGCACAGGCGCTTTTGTGTCAAATCACTGTGATATATAAATTCGCTTTTGGATCCGTTCGTTCTGCCGAATGCCGGCCTTTTTTTGGAATTAAAGGCAAATGAGAGAAAGAGGAAGTGAGAGAGAAAGAGAAAGAGAGAGGGAGAGAGAATGCGAAGCAGAGAGAGATTGAGAGAAATACAGAGAGACAGAGATAGGCAGACACTTGCATTAATTTGTAAATTAAAATGATGAAGAGAAATGTACCTGCGTACGCCGTGGCTTCTCTTGCAATCTCTTCCTTTCTCTCTCTTCCTCTTTCGCTCTTTCTCTCTCTCTCTCAATCTCGTCTCTATTTTATAAGCCCCAAGCATCTCAAAACTGCGTGAAGTAGCTGTTGGCGAGTTTGCACAGTGGAGAGTGCCGCTTCTGCCGGCCGCAACTAAATACATGCATTCACTTCATTTATCCATTGGCCTCAGCAAACAATGAAGGGATCCAATGATTCATATCTATAAAGTATACGTGAATGGAAAGCATAGGTTCGCAGAAAATAATTATAGAATTAATCGATCAAGAGATAATATTATATCCAAATATCACTTTCACAGCACGGAATAAATTGAAATATTTTAATCGCACAACTTAACTATGGTTGCATGAAAGTTTTGTACGAACTCTCATGATTAAACGACTTATTCCAAAAAAGTTGGTATCATTTCTTTTAACAATATTCATTTAGAAAAGCCTACAAATGTAAATGAACATTATGAGAGGAATATATTGAACATATTTAGTAACAGATTCTTTCTGAAGCTAAAATCTTTAAGCTATCAAGGCATGAGAATGTTTCTTCTGTATTTTTAAAATACAATTTTCTTCCACAGAGGAGTTGAGTATTTATCAATTAAAAAAAAACAATTTCCAGTCTCTAATTGTAAGTGGATGGGAACTCAACACGATTAGATTAATGGACAAGGAGGAGAGGAGAAAAGCGAGGAGGATGTTTGACTTACTCAAAATACATATACATATCCCATTCTCCCAATGTGTCCCCGCAAGAGACGACTGTTTTTTTATGGTGTTTATGCGAATGGAAAGCACCGGTTACGAGATGATATTAGTATTTACTCTATTTTAATGTAAACTACCGTATTTTCTATATTAGTACCCCCCCCCCTTTATTAGAACCCCCCTCTAATAGTACCCCCCTCAGAAAATGCCATTGAAATATAGAACCCCTCCCTCTAGTAGAACCCCCCCTCCAATAGTACCCCCCCCCAAACAGTCTAATACCTCATCTCTAGATGTAATTCGAAATGATCCTGCAGGCATGGGGTGCTCTTTCCAATGAACTGATGCCAAATTCATGATAAATCTGTTGTAAAACAGATATTCCAGTGATGATTCCATCGAAATCGGGCTACGATTGTTCTTTTTTTGGGAATAAAATGTTGATGTTAAACTTTTAGTATTTCACATCGAAAAATAGAACCGCTCCCCCTAATAGAACCCCTCCCTCTAATAGTGCCCCCCTCTCGCAAGGGTATTGAAAAATAGAACCCCCGGGGGTACTAATATAGAAAATACGGTATATTTTTGCACACTATTAGCTATAAATATCTACTAGTTCTAAAATAGTTCACATTGCTGTCATAAATTCTAAACATAGTCAACTATAAGTATTCACCTCTATTCATAAATGTTTTTGCTCGCTTTTATTGCAAGCCCAATTTGTCATTCGCAACATGATTGTTTCTCGTTGAATTGCAAGCGGTACAAGGTCTCGAAGAGCGTTTCCTATCGAGTGCTCTTCATAAAGCCGGTAGGAGCATTCATTATTTTATTTTTAAATTATTTTTGCCAAAAGTCAATTCGGGCGCTGAAATAAAAGCAAGAGTAAACGTAATGGAGATATTGGGCCGAGCAGCAAGCGAACCACATGGTCAATTACACTGAAGGAGGTGCTAAAGAAAGCAAACGTTAGAAAGAAATGAGAAGAGGGCATAATGTTGAAAAAGCAAAGATAAAAGATCAAAGATGGACAAATCAATAATGTCTACATTTCCAGCTTGCTTTCTCTCGTCATCCTCTGCTTGGATCTGCCTGCCCGTCATGCACAACCGATCGAGTTCTTCGAGAGGCGGAGATGGCGTTCATCGAACGTTCAGCGAAGTGAGAGAGAGAAAAAAAGAGAGAAAGAGAGGAAGAGAGAGAAGAGGGAGAGAACGAGAGAGAGGGGAAGAGAGAATGAGAGAGAAAAGAGAGAAAGAGAGAGAAAGAGAAAATGAGAGAGAAGAGAGAGAGAGAAAGAGAGAGAAGGAGAGAGAAGTCGTCGTAGGACCATGCGCTTTGAATTTTTTTTATTTGGAAAAAGACGCAAGAAGGCAAAGAAAGATCACTGAAAAAAAACTTCTCTTTCAGCTCGTAAAAATTACGGCAAAAAAATTATTTCTTCCGTTTCAATGAATTCCGACAGTCAAATCAGCAACAAAAAACTTGAATGATGAAAAATGACGTGAAAGCAAATACCAATTGGAATGGGCGATTTTTCGGGAAATCGAACGCAGGTGACGGGGGACGCGGATCGAGAGCCAGGCTACGGCTGCAGCATTCCGGGAGGGTGATAGAATGAGAGAGAGCTCTCTCTTTCCTTCCCACTCTCTCTCTCTCTCTCTCTCTCTCTCTCTTTCTCTCTCTCTCTCTCTTTCTCTCTCTCTCTCTTTCTCTCTCTCTCCTTCTTGTTCTTCTTCTTCGAGGCAGAGAATCTCTAATTCATTATCGCCATGAATCGCTAACGATCGTGAAATGACCAGCTGCATAATCGTGAATGCCGGCAGTCAAATTCGTATCTTTTTCATTTTTAAAGCATGCTTAAATGACCTATCTGTGATACGAGACAATCATTGCAAGGGCCGACTGTTCTTTCTTTATCTTGGTTATTCCAATGGAAAACACCGGTTGAGAGAAAATATTTATTGAATTAATTAATTCAACGTTCGCGGAAATCATATTTTGTCAATATGGCATTTCTCGAACTCTCTTCATCTCTGTTCCAAACTCTTTCCTTCTATTCCTCCGTTTATATCCTTTCTTTCTTAATCTCCGCTCCTATATCATTTTTTTCGCTTAAATGACCTCTCTCTGCATTTTCGTCCTTGAACTTGTAGCAAGTGTAAATGAAAAATTACGTCTTAGACGTCGTCTTTGTCTGTGTACGAGACGTCGTTGTGGTGACGTCTTTGTGGTGAAGACTCACTGTCACAATCAACTAATGATCATCCTTTTTATCATGCCGCGACTTTCGGATAAAAAAAGCTAATACCGGTTGAGAAGAAATATTTGTAAAATTAAACTATTCGGCGTATGCTTGCTTCCCCAATGTCTCTTCTATTAATGTAGAAGAAATTGCCGTATTTTACGGCGAATAAAGCGTGATAAAACTGCATTTTCGAGCCTTTCTTCTTGATGAGTCGGCGGCTGATTCAGACAAAAAATTCCAGCCGAAAAGAAATTGCTTTTGCTTTGTGAAGAAAGGCATTACTCACTTCAAATTAAAAATTTGAGAAGGAACTCTCTTCATGACGGTGAATAAATACAGCCTCACGCCGTTGGTCATTCAGTCTGGCGGTCTGCAAACCTCTAGTTTTTCCATTGTTTTGTGTTGGACAATTGTAAAGTTACCTATCGACTAAGAGCTATATACAAGCGTCGCAGAATAAAATCGTTGGAATGTTGAGGGATGGTCCATCTGGAATCGATTGCTGTTCTCATCTCACAATCAAGACTCGGGGATGATATTCTTGTGTTCGAAATGTAGTTATATTGCTTGAAGATGCTCCTTGTTTTCTGGGTCGCGTGTTTTCTTACCGCTGCCAGCGCGCTTCGTCCTTCTCAAGCGTACGGCGTTGAGGGTAAAGTAAGTTTTTTTAATATATTAAATTTATTTACAAGTAATCGCTTTTCTTATTCTATTATCAGTAAATCAATAAAGAAAGCCATTTAAGAATGTCTGGTAATGTAATCCAGATTGCAATCAGGAAGAGGCAGATTCCTTTTTTTCTTCCAGTTGATGTGTGGCTCCAAGCCTGCTTCTGGCATTCACATCAAGCTTTATGATAAGGACACCGGTCAATATTTTGGAAGACATATTTTCCCTTATATATTTTGAGGTCGACCAGGTACTACATACAAATGTGTTGTAAGTTTAGGCTTCGACCCCGATGACTTCATGGGCGAGATCTATTCGGGACCAGACGGAAGCTTCAGGCTCCAGGCATGTCATGTTGCCCATGGATTTGGAAGAGAGCATTTGAAAAAAATTTTATTTCCAGTTATTCATATACCTTAGGGAACGGAGAATGAGGTTTCCCAAATCGACCCAGAACTTTACATCTACCACGACTGCGAGGACGGCATGAAGGCATGACAGAAATAGATTCATTATAATTGACTTGCGTTTCGACAGTTGTAACACTTTCTTTTAGCCGGGAGCCCGTCAGGTCAAAATCATCCTTCCGAAAAAGTACATCGTGTCTGGAACGGTCGTAATACTTTCTTCTTTTCCTATTTTGATTGTTACCTTAAAAACTTAATTTCGGAGACTTCGTTGTAGATCTCTTGCACTTTGTCTTAATTCTTACATTCTCAGGTGACAACGACGTTCTTCCCGCTCGGAATTCTCAATCTCGAAAGCGAGTTCACCGATGAGAAGCGACATTTTATCGGATAGAAACTTTCGAACATCTTTAATTCGTTGTTTATCAGTCGCTGTTTATTGAATCTGTGCAGTTCAACAAATATTG
>CALZFC010000251.1:2237500-2270000 GCA_945643635.1 Allodiplogaster sudhausi
TACTCTCCCTCCCCCTATATCTCTTTATCACTCTTGCTATAAAACGAGACGGCACTGTTTTGTAAAAAAAAAAAGATAATTATGCCGGGCTATTCATCTCTATAGATGAACAAATTCTCTTTCTTTACACCCCTTATCAGGGGAAAAGGGTGGTCCGAGGGTCCAACAAAAGTGGGTGGGTAAGACCTACGAAGGCCTCGAAAAATAGGGTGGTCAAGCCAGAACTGTCATTTTTTCGAAGAAAATAGGGTGGGTAAGACAGAAATTTAAATTTTGGGCCCTCGAAAATTGCGTGGGTAGCCCGGTTCGGACCACCCTTTTTTTACGCTGCCCGTTATTCGCAACCTTTGACATACTTCCTCACAATCAGTATTAATCTAAATATATTAGGGACGGAAGGAATGCAGACTGTAACGGAAATCTCAGCCGGCCATGACAAGAAATGTTTCGAGTACACATCAAAACCGCCTGTTCAAATGGAGTAAAGAGCAGCGCAGATCAACAATCCAAAGAGAGAGAGACAGTGAGAGGAAGAAAACTGAATGGAGAGAGTTACATGGACAGATAACGAAATAGAGAGAGAGAGAGACTGAGAGCGAGACAGTAAGATATTGAACTCTCCTTTTTTCCTACATCTTTCGCTCTCCCTCTCTGCGCTACAATTTCTCTCACTCTTACTATCTTTCTCTCTCAATATCCCAGTCTCCCTTTCTCTCTTATTTTCTCTCATCCTTACTGTCTTCAACCCCCCCCCCCCCTACCTTTTCTTCTCTAGAAACTAACAGTCCAATTCCGGTCCTTCTGCCCATCTTCGTTCCTTGTTCCTTCTTCTCTCCGTCCTCTTCTCTTCCAACGTGGAGCAATCCGCCAAAGGGGGCGTGGTCAAGCGGGTCTCCGAGCAGGCCAGTGCTGTTGCCTAAACGGACTTGTTAGATTTACATTCTAAATTTTATAACGTTATCCGAACTATAAGCCCTACAAACAATGTTAAGGACAGGACAAAACTTATTTTATTAGAAAAATTTATAGCTTATGTAGTTACTCACAGTTATGCAATTAGAGATATGAATAAATAAGCGATGATTAATTAGTGGAAATACTAGTGGAAATTCGAACTGCGATAATGAAAAGTGCGGGTTCATCCAGTAACTATTTTTACCGGATCTTTTTCTCATTCACCTTTTTCCCTCATTTTTAATTCGTTCTCATCTAATTCTTCTTCTTCTTTTTTTAACCTCGTTGAGTAGCCAATTTACGGCCCAACCTCCTGCCTAGTAACCGACCCAACATTTGCTGTTCTTACCTCCAAACTGGGTCTTACGGCGACGCGCAGCTTCATTGCTCAGTAGAGAAGACGACGAAGACGAGGTACGCGATTCGTAGACAATCTCAAAGCAATTAACTTTAAATTAACAATATGTAAAATGCTGTAAAAATTATCAAAATAAAACAAAATAATTATTTTTTTGACTAAAGAAATGATGCAAATTGAAAACAACTGCTAACTAATCTTTACAATAATTTTCATTATAATGAACTTCCGGCTAACCCCATAAAAATATTAATTAACAAATTAAAATATGATTTGAAATTCCTGCTCAGCCTACTAGATTCAAATTGAAAACAATTGCTAACTAATACTTTACAATAATTTACAAAATAATGAACTTCCTGCTAACCCCATAGAAATATTAATTTACAAATAAAAATATGATTTGAAATTCCCGCCCAGTTCTTACTAACCTCCAGCGCCTCCTCGTCATCTCCCTTCATCTCTTCTTCAGGAATATGCACTGCATCAGTGCCAGTAGGTACGGGCTGTAAGAAATAATTTATGTATTGCTTACTAAAATTGTTTGAAATACATGCCTTCGTAAAGTGATATTTTCATCGGTTTTACAATACAATTTTGCTCACAAAAAATATTTTAAAATGATTAAATAATGTCTTTAACCATATTAAAACAAATTCAAACAAATCGATAAAATTAAACGGCCCACATTTTGCTCCTTTTGCTTAGTTGCTTGCTGCTCCCCTGGTGCTGGCTTGCTTTCCATCTAAATGGGGAAAACATTACACCTTCACACTACAGAAAATTCCAAAACTAAATATATATCTTTTCTTTATTTTTAACATTTTGATTTTAGACATATTAAAAAAGTACACTAGGGCCATACATATCCCTGTGCTCTTCTCACAATCAGCAAGATACAATGACAAAATCAATTGAGCTATTAAAGAATCATTCAAAACAATCATTTTTGCCTTAAAAAATAATGTTAAAGGTTATAAAAAAAAACACTATCGACAAGTTCTAGACGATCCTTCCAGAAATGAAAGTCATAACAAAAATGCTTGAAACAAACTCGAGAACCTTATTCTTGTGTGTTCCTCCACTCTGCTGTTGCTTCTTCTTCTCTCCCTTCTTCCTCTTCTTCTCTTCATTGGCTTTTGGATGGAAAATGGCTGCCCACTTCGCAGTTTCCTTCTTCTTGTCTACAAATTAAAGTCACAAGTTATTTTTTTTTAATAAAAGGAAAAAAAATATTTAAACAAAATAAGGAGAAATAACTATTTCAATAATGTAATTTCATTTTATTATATATTTAAGCACTTCTTTTTATAAATTATGGTTTTTGCTCGAGCGGAATGGCGCTTTTGCCGCACAGCTCTTTTCTCTTAAGGACACGACATTTTGATTCAACCGATTCTCCATCGACGTAAGTGTGCAACAACAAGCACAAAACAAAATAGAGATTATAAAATGACATCGACCGTTACTCAAAGAAAGGGAAGTGGAATTGTAAAAAACAATCTAGACAATCTCTTCGCGATGTAAGCAATCAATCTTATCCCAACTCTCAGTCTCTTCACTAACGTACTCTCTTTCTCTCCCGCTCTCTCTTTTTTCTCTTTCTACCTCTTTTTCTCTTTCTCTCGCACCCTCTACCTCTAACTCGCTTTCTCTCTCTCTCTCTCTCTCATTCTCGCTCTCTCTTTCAGTTCTACGTCTCTTTCTCCCTCTCTCTCTCACTTTTTATTTATTTCTCTCTTTCCCTTCTATCGCTCGCTACTTCTCTCACTGTTCAATATCCACTCTCTTATCCAAATATAACTCATAAATATCAGTAGAAATAGGCTTATAAAAACGCTTTAAGTCTTTGGCAAAACAATCCAAATATATGTGTATGCCTAAAACAAGTTTATTATAAATTTACAAAGCTCACAAATTCCTTTAAAATTAATAATAATAATAATATTAATAATAATAATAACAATTATTATTATAATTGTTATTGTTCCCATTATAAAGTAATAATAATAATAAATATCCATTGCCAACCTTCCTTGACTGCCTCCTGCTCCACCTCCTTCTCCTCCGTCTTTTCTCCTCCTCCCAGCGCAGTCGTCCACTCTCCATCCTTGTCCTGTCTTGCCGTCTCGACTATCTCCATTGGAGACATTACTTCGAATTCTTCACTGCCGATTAAATTAAAATTAATAGAGGAACACAAATTTTTTTTAAAGCAAAATTTTCTCCAACCTGGTCATGTTCTCTGTGTTGCCGTCTTGATCAGCTCCAGTCGCTGCTGTTTCTCCTTCTTTCTCTCCATTCTGCTCCTCTGCTACTTCTTCCGCTTTCTCTTCTTCTTCTTCTTCCTTGCCATGCTCCAATGCAGATTCGATGTGTGCGATATCCTATAATTAAGTTGAATCAAAAATGTTTAAAAAAAAACAATAAATAGAGAGACAGCGCGAGATAACGAGAGAAAAGAGAAAGCGAGATATAACCAGAGAAAGCTGGTGAGATACATGGAGAGAGAAAAAAAAGCGCTGGCGCCCAAGAGAGTCAGAGTATAGTTGTCAACATAGAGAAAAAGTGTGATTCGTATTGAAACCACGAGTAAGAAAAACTTCGGCCGTGGCTATTTTTTCCTTCTTTCACAATTCTTGCCCGTTGTATACAATAACTTGAAATTTTATACCTCCTTATCATCATCTTCCTTCGATGTCGCAAGTGTTTCTTGAGAATTGCTTGAAGAAGCAGCCTCAGTCTGGATTGTCTGTCTAGGAAATCCGCTCCTTCTTCCTCTTGTCATGAATATGAATACAGGCACGTGCTTCTGAATGAATATTTATTATAAGCATACCTTTTAAAGTAAAAAAAAAAATGCAACGACAAGTGCATATTATTTTAATTTTCACATTGCTTACGCATATAATACATTGTAAACATTTTCACTGTATACCAATATTATATTCTATATTTCACTTGCATTAATATATTTTTTTCAAAACTAGCGTCACCCAACTAACAATAAGCCGATGGCGAATTAAAAATAATAAAACAAAAACAAAACAAATCATACCACAGCAACGTCGCGCATTGACTGCCGCTCGCTTGGCTCGCTTTCCACCTCCTTAGCCTGAGCCCGTTTCGTTGCCTTTGCAACGCAGGTCCGTTTGCCTCGTCGAGCTGGCTCCTTCTGCTTCTCTTCTTCCTTCTTCTCTTCTTCCTTCTTCTCTTCGTCCTTTTCTCCGCCAATATTCAAATTCCTTAAAAAAGAGTATTATTTTACTAATTTTTTTTACATAGTAATACTTTATTAAACACATTTGTTATCAAAATTAGAATAAATAACCCAAACTCTCATGTTCTCCCAACTTGGTCATCTTCTCTGTGTTGCCTTCTTCTTCTGCTTTGGTCGCTTCTCCGTCTCCTCTTCCCTCTTCATTCTGCTGCTCTGCTCCTTCCTCCGCTTTCTCTTCTTCTTCTTCCTTCCTATCGTCGAGTGTAATGACTGTGTGTGTCGTATCCTACAAATTCAGTTGAATTGTTGAACTAAAAAACATTTTGAGTTAATATTTTAATAGCAATAAATGGAGAGAGAGAGAGAAATGACGAGACAAAGAGAGAGAGAGAAAGGAGAGAGAGAGAGAGCATTCGAGAGAAAGAGACGAGAGCTGTCAACTTATGTTAGAAAAAAACTGAGAATCGCGTTGAAACCACAAGTTTAAAATATAAAAGAACAAACATTATAAGATGCCTTGTTATCATCGTTCTTCGCTGTCGCAATTGCTCCATCGATCGATATTCCATCTATTCCACTCGAATTGCTTGAGGAAGAAGCCTCAGGCCGGACAGGCTGCCTAGGAAATCCGCTCCTTCTTCCTCTTGCCACGAACACGGGTGCAGGCGGGAGAGAAGCTGGCACGGGTTCCTGAATGAACATTTATAATTATTATTTTAAAAGAATAAAAATCAACAATAAATATAGATAGTTTTCAAATTTAATACTTATATATTATTTTATATACATTTTATTTTGTACTTATATAATATTCTCTTTTTCGCTTTATACTTTTTTCGAGTCTAAAACCAAATATCATTTGTAGAATGTCGCAGTTAATCTAATGTATGAAACTTAAAAAAAAATGAGATACCTTAGCAGTGTCCCCCTTTGCCTGGTTGCTTGCTTCCTTTTCCTCCTCCTTATCCTGAGTCTGTTTCTTGCCCCGTGCAAAAAAACTCCGTCTGCCCCTTTGGGCCAGTTGAGGCTGCTTCTCTTCTTCCTTCTTTTCCTCCTTCTCTGCCTCAATCTCTGCTTCCATCTCTACCTCCTTCTCTGTATTGTTTTCTAAACCCGCCGCTTCTAGGTTGTCGGCTTCCATTTCTCCTCCACTTTTTGCATCAGCTTTTTCCACAGCCTTTTCCTCTCCTTCCTTTTCCTCTTCCTTCTCCTCAACGTCCGCATTCATATTTTGTGAAAGAAGCACACGGGGGAGCATTGTCTTTCGCCTTCGAATCCGTTTCGGGACCTAGGAACAGTGTTCTAATAAACTGAATGCTAAATGTATATTTTTTGGCTAATTTTTCTTTTGGATCCAAAGTATATCCAACTACTACAATTATTGTGACTATGTAAAAATGAGGAAAAATGGTGGGCGTCTCCCTAGGATAATGTGAAAGATGATAGGGAATTCAGGCAGGAAAGGGAAAAGGAAAACAAATTTTGATACACAAAAACGACTTTAAAAATACCGCTTAATTAAAATTAATTGGGTTACGGTACTTCAATTCAGAAAAAATTTCTTACTGTAATGACTGGTGAGGGCAAATATTCCGAGTCGGTGGTTCCTTTGTTCTCCGAAGCAGATTCAGCTGATGACAGCGTCTCATCGTTTTTGGCTTCCTTTTGAATCTTTTGAAGACGGGAAGACGGACGGAGATAAGGAATTGCGACTTCTGGCTGCAAAAACAGGGAATAAAATAAATAGACAAATGGTGAAATACTTTATTTAAATTTCTTTTCGCTCAATTAAAATAAGTATGCTCATTATTAGAATCAAAGCTTTCCACTACTTCCTCAACTGTTTAAGTTGCAAAAAGTTTGATCAAAATTAAATAAATGAGCTTTCATTCCAAATAAAAGTTCCGTTCTGAAATACTTTCAGAAGCTCACCTCATGTTCAGCTACAATTGGCTTCTCTTCGTCGCCGGCGCCAACTTCGACATGCGCTTGGCGAATCTGATGTTGAGAAGAATTACGAATAGAATCAATGGCAAAAAAAGCTGTGAACATATAGTAGGTAAATATTTTTAGTACAATCTTTTTATTATGCAAATATATTCGCATATATTATTCTCATAGCGGATGATCATTTTTTCATCCTACAATTGGATAATAGTACGCTATACAGTGTGTTACTATATTATTAGTGTAAATAAAGAAAGACAAGCCCAAATCCAACTGTGTATGCACCTTGTATCCCTTTGCTCGTCCTCGGGCAGGTCTCTTGGGTGGTGGCATCCGAGACTGGCCGGCTTCTTCTTCTTCGTCATTCGTGGCTGTTGCTGCCTCTTTTGCATCGATCAGCTCCGTCTTTCCAGTTTCCGCAGCAGCCACTGAATCCTTGTTATTACTCTGAAATTGAAATAATCCATAACTGATCTACAGCATTAAACTTACTTACTTATTAAATTTATATTGAGAAGAAATAAAATATAAATAAATCTGGCGTCAACAAATTATCTATTATATCGCAGAATGTTTTGTAAGGATATATTGTTCATGTCCGTGACTCTTCAAGAAAGAAAGATGCAGAAATAAATCATTCCTATTTTTATCGAGCAAAAATAAAGAATGCTTATGAAAAAGAGGATTCTAATGTTTTTTTTTTCCTTTATTTAAACAATAAAACACCTTTTCGCTGCTTGTCGACGCTGGTTCCTGTTGGATAGATTTGCGTCGGGTAAAGACCTGGAAAATATTGATCAATTAAGAATTTTTTAAAGCAAAAATGCAAATATATTTATTTAAACATTTATAGGCAATCTTGCTATACCATATACATACTATATCATATCAATTTAGATCACTTTTTTATGAATGCCCTAAATAAATGAAATGAAACTCAAAAGGACGAAGAAAACGAGAGAATATAGAAGAAAGATTAAATTAAAACAAAGGGATGTTTTATTTAAAAATGGCTTCTTTTGTCGCTAGTGAAACATGATTTTAAAAAAAGCCTTAACCGAACCTGCGAATTTCGCTTGTTCTTCAAAGTTTTTGCACGTTTGAGACTCGCAGGTAATGTAAGCTGCAATATCGAACCTTATGACAAATTTTTAGTTATGTTGCATTTTCCTTAAAAAGTCTTTAAGAAACAAATCTACCTTTATATAATTATTGTTCCTAACAAAATAGTCATATTTTATAGCAAAATGTTACTGCAACAGCAACAATTCATGTAATTCTTACTGGAACCTGAACATGTATCGTTTTGTTACGGTAACCCTAACATGTCATTTTATAGTTACAGTAACCCGAATGAATTATGATGTTGCTACAGTAACCTGAACAGTTGCACTTACAGTAGCATTCTGCTTCGGCGCATTTGGACGATTGGAATCGACAGACTCAAAAAATAGAAGGATAAATTGAAGCTTCAATTAATGATTATTTTTTCTTCAGCTTTTCTCATTATACTAAAAAATAATTTCAATACCGTTTTACCAAAGTACGGTTTTGTAATAACCTGAACAGTTCCATTTTCGGTCGAGTTGCTCGTGTTCTGCTTAGACGCTTTCGCACCGACAGACTAAAGGAAAGGAAGAAAAAAAATTAATTAAATCTGAATTTAATTTTTCTTTTTTTTAGTTTTAATATTTATTATTCTAAATATATTCACAAGACCATTTTATCGAATTACGGTGTCTTATTAAAGTAACATTTGTTTAAAAAATAAATAAACAACCGCTCGCGGTCTCCGACGCTTCCTCTTGTCCACTCTTGCACTCTTGCTCAACTGGAAATTTAGAATTATTAAAAATTCAAATTTCCTGCCGGTGGTTTACAAAACATATATTTGATAGGTGCCAGCCCTAAAGAGAAATAAGAAAGGAAAACTTTGTTAAGAAAGAGAACAGAATTACTTTACATTGTTAGTGATATGTTAATTTAACATTGCAAATATTTTTGTTCATTTTCCTCTTTTCATTCTCCCCAATCTAACGGTCAGGATGAAAAAGGCAGGCCATAATCAGGAACTACCCATTTTTTTTCTCCAAAAATTCGCTTCTACATTACCCCATCTTTTCGACGACCAAAATTCACATGCCCACCCAGTTTTAGGGGACCCTCGGGCCCACTTTTTTTCTCACCTGTCCGGTCCAGTCGGGATCCTCCGTGTCGTGCTTCTCTTTCACTATCACTGCCTTGGGTTGCTCTTCATCGCTGTTATCTCGAAAGTTGACCAGACGTTCATTATCGCTCTCGTAACTGCCATCGGATTCCTTCTCGTATGTCTGCAAAGTACCTTTTTTTATTATCAAAATTAATCTTTCAAAAAAGTATGCAACATTAATAAGAATAATATTAATCAATTTAAAAAGAATTTTTTTAAACTAATTGCTTACTTAATTAAATAATTGCCAACATCAACAAACCCCATCGCCCCAAGGAAGAGCACGCAAGCCGCGTTTCTGAAGAAGAAAAATGTAATTAAATTAAACAAATT
Organism: Allodiplogaster sudhausi; assembly: GCA_945643635.1. Taxonomy (NCBI): domain Eukaryota; kingdom Metazoa; phylum Nematoda; class Chromadorea; order Rhabditida; family Diplogasteridae; genus Allodiplogaster; species Allodiplogaster sudhausi. Next base: position 2,246,522 of record CALZFC010000251.1, read on the forward strand.
TTTTCACGATGAAAAATAAATGCTTCTCTTATAAGGAAGTAAATTGTTAGGATTCCTTGCATGGGAAAAAGCAAAGAATAAAATAAATGAAAAATAGAATAAAATAAAATAAATTACCTTATTCTTTCGAGTGGGAATCACTCGGATACTGCATTGCGCCTCGTAACGCACCTGAAAGAGAGAAATAAAATAATACTTTTTTATGCTAAATCGCTCTAACGAAGTTCACACAGAATTAAGAGAAACTCCGTCAACAAGAAAACGGTGTTATAAAATGAGCCTATTATCAACTAGGGGACACAAACATTGAAACCAAAATTATTTAATTTCAAAATCAACAGAATAAAATACATACCTTTTTGTATTTCTTAGAAATAGCCAGCGAGAGGCGGCGAGAGGAAGTGGAAGTGGACGACCCTCCGGCAAGAGTTGTGGAAGAAGAAGACGAAGACGACATTGGGTTTCCGGTCTACAAAATATCTTATATTAAAGGAGTCAACAGCGGAGCATGAACTCGTAGCCCTTTTGCGTGACACGAGGGCAAAGATCATGCGCTTTAGAGAGATGCGATGAATACAAGAAAATTACGGTTGAGTTCCGTGTTCATTTAATAAGACAAGCCAAGCCGTCTCATTACTAAATAAAAACAGGTAAAATTTAACACTTACTACTGTAACTCAATTCGTAATTATTTTTTTCCAATTTTCATAAAGACTTTCGTAGCTGACCAAGAGCTACATATGCTTTAAAAGGAACATTACAAAAACCATTAACATTCACTTTCGAAATAAGTTCAATAGTTCAACTTTTAAGTATCATTTTTTAAATAATAAAATATCCTCACCAAGTTGCCAAGACGGCGAGATCTACGCCATCCAACGACCACCGCTTGAGACTGCAACAAACAAGCATTGTATTGTATTTTCTACTGTATTGTATATTCAGGGAACAAAAGCCACTGTCGACGACCCAGAAGAAGATTAGAGGGTGGGGAAGTAAGTATTGGGCGCGGACAACAGGGTGGCTCATTATTAGTTGTTCCTGATAACAAATATTCCTCAAAACACGGTGGGGTAGCGTTTTTGAAAAGTTCAAAATAAGGATGGGTCTGCCAAATCGACAGTATTTTTTTTCCATTTGTGTATCTTAAAGATTATAACTGAATAGTGCCAAAGATTATAATAATAAAAATAAGAAAAAAATTATCTATTTATATATGCTGGAAATAAATGCTACTATCCAATGTTTGCGAGAGAGAAAAAAACGCAGGATGTGATCAGAGCTGAAATAGTCCCTACCTCTCGACTTGGGCCGGGGGGGGGGGGTTACAAACGGCCAAATGGCCTGCCCGGGAGGTTACAAAGAGAAATATGGGAAAGACAGGCTTCCGGGCCTTCGGCCCGGGGGGTTTCAACGCTGTTATGGGTCAGACCTATTTCAGCACTGGATGTGATAAAGAGAGTTTGTAGTTTTTAAAAGGTAAGTTGATATGGATTTTGATCATATTTCGAAAGTACTAATTGACCTGGGCTGGGGATATCAGAATCCACCAACTTATCTTTAGATGGTTCCCTTGCAAGCAAGCCGGCTAAGCATTAAAAACATGCGCTCAAGACCGCACACACACCATTTTCGGCGGCTCTGCTTGTTTGGTGGAGGCGGACTCGAGCGAAGAGGAGGGCGTAGCGGCGGCGGGATTGGAGGGCACAGGCGCGGGCGACACGAGGGGAGGCGCGGCGGCGGCGGCCAAGCTGACAGCCATAGAAGGCATCGCAGAGTCACTGGCAGCCGGCGGCTTCTTGAGGATACCCTTCAGCATTTCTCCTGTAGAAAAAGAAAGATATGAAGGACCTCGACAGCAAAAACTATAAAATACGATCAAGCTGAAAGATCCGTGAAACAGCAAAGAACTTCACATACAATAAATACCTGGAGATCAGAGAAACTTGTTATGAGCAAGGCAAATCGAGAAACTGAATTTTAAATCGGCATCCAAAAAGCATTAAAACTACCGCGAGAAAATAACACAAAAATCCACGGTTCGCAAAAGTTCTCCGAAGATTTGTAGGTAAAACCTATTCCAATTTTCGTTCATGACATCCTCAAAAGTGGCCAGAACAAAAAGTTCAAACTTCAAATCTTCAAAAATGGAGAGCAGGAAAAAAAAACCAGAATACGGAACAAATATGCGTAAAACTTCGTCGAAAGTTTGGAACGAATAAGAAGCCAACATTCCTGCTATTTTATTCTAGAGAACACTAGAAAATCATTAAAACATTATAACATACGCGTAAAGCAACAACGGAAAACATCGCCAAAAGGCAGATGCGCATAAATATTAAAAACAAAAACCCAGGCTCCAGATTCCCGAAGTTTAACGAGAAAACAAAAATTTAAATTTCAGACTTTCCCGCTCTGCCGCATGCAGCATTGTTGCGGCCACACTATATAGCATTTTATGGCTGGTATACGGTATAATACTATTATATGGTTTTTTTTATTGCCAATCTTGTTGTTTTATTTTCTTTACTGGGCACTTCCACTTTTCCTTTTTCCATCTCTGCTCTTTCTCTCTTTCTCTTTCTTTCTTTCTTCATTTCCTCCACATCGCTCACTTTGTCAGCCTATCTGGCTGTCTCTCTCTCTCTATCTCTTTTTCTCTTTGTCTCTCTCATTCAAGAATCCGATACATTCATCGAAAATGTCTGTTTGAGCCATGGCGGGATTACAATACGCCGTTTACAGGATTTATGAGAATGGCACCCATGAATATTTTTCAAAAATTGAATACGAGATATTTATTTGCTGGCAACATAAGAAAACAGAGGAGAAAGAGACAGAGGAAAGAGAGAGAGAGAGAGAGAGAGAGAGAGAGAGAGAGGGAGAGGGAGAGGGAGAAAGATATTACATGCATAATGAGTGTTTCTTGTTTAGGATCTTTAAAAGAATGGAAAAATAAATAAGCAGTAACTTGCATCCTCAATTTATGAAAATTTTTAAAAATAAAAATATAATCGCCGGAGGTTATTTAGGAAAGAATTGGAATAAATATCATCATTTTTCGATCTGGACGGGCCCGATCAAAATCTTCCAACTTATGATTCGATGGTTTCCTCGTCAGTCAGAGACAGAGAAAAAGAGAGACAGAAAGAGAGAGCGAGAAAGAAAGACAAAGAGCGAGAGAAAGAGAGAGAGAGACAGAGAGACAGAGAAGCCGAGAGAGAGAGAGAGAGAGAGAGAGAGAGAGAGAGAAATATACGCGAGTGCCTGTGTTCTTCAGCACATTCACTATTCCAGACTAGCTACGTCGACCTGAAGAAGAAATAGAATGGTGGTTTTAAGTTTGGTTCAGCTGATATATTCAGCAAGAAAATGCCGCTGAGATAGAATCTTTTTGCTGAATAGTATGCACAAAACAAATATAATAAACAAATGTTTTTCGTCTGACAATGAATTGTCATTGAAAGCTGTTTGGTCGAACCGTAGAATTTGATATAAATACATATTCTGTCCTCCCCACTGCATTCTTCCATCGACCGCCGCGGCTCCTCCCGGAATGATGCCCGTGACGGTGACGGCCGTGTCTCCGTTGTCCGGTTGGTCAGCGCCGCCCGCGATCGAGAAGCCAAGGCCGGTCTGGCCTTGCACTTTGTATTAGCTCAAGAAAAATACTTATCAGATGATTGTTAAATCTAAGATCAGACGATTAGTAAATGAATAAAGTATATAGAGAGAGAGAGAGGGAATAGAGAGATTAGAGAGAGAGGGAAAGAGAGTGAACGAGAGTAGGGGAGAGTCCAAGTGTTGTCGCAGCATATTAATTTTGAAATAATAGAGGAAAATGTTGTTCACAGCGATGTGCCTTCTTAAATAAATAAATAAAATAATGTTAACTGCACAATATAACATTAGTAAAGATATTTACGCGATTATTTATGGGTATAAAATATCCTTAATAAGAGAAATTGTGGACCCGGTAGTTTTGCGTTGGTGAGGAAGCACATTACTGATAGCTTCAGAGGTAAGAGCGATAGAACGGCACTACTTTACTCTGATCAGAATAATTTGGAATGAATTCGTCGCATTTTTAACGGTGCATTTTTTTAAATGAGCTATTTATTTGTTTGTCCTCGTGCTTGCTGCGCTTGTTGCTTTCGAGAGGCAAGAGTTCACATGAACTTCGAACATGTAAAGTTATTTATTGATGTGCTGATTTATTTATTTATTACGAGTGAACATTCAAAACTACGAAGGCATTCGAAAGATATTAAAAATTGTTCAAACGTTCACCCTAATATTACTCTCCATAGCTGTATATTCACCGATTCATTACCAAATTTTTGTTCCTTTTTATTTCTAAGCGGCATGAATTTCGCAGCAATCGTGCTTGGTTTTATCTGCTTGGTTTTGGTGTTATCTGTATTCCATTTGTGTTCTGTATCCCCAATACTATTGGGTTTTATTTAAGCATTGGAGGAAACATCATCTATAGATGCCAAGGCAGGCGCTCATTTCGCTCCGTAGAATTATGACAATGTTAGTAATGTCAGCAAATACCAGTTTCCTTTGGAAAAATGGAAATGTAAGTGGTTTAAGGGAGTTGTTGAAATTGTAAACCATTATTAAATGCGATAAGCCTTCTTAAATAAATAAAAATCATGTTATCGCATTAAAAAAGTAAGAAAAAACTTGCACGATTCTTTATTACTATAAAATTTCCTTAATATCGGAATATACGGACCCGGTAGTTTTGCGTTTATGAGGAAGCATATTGCGGATGATTTGAGCAAAATGATACATCGGAACGAAATACTTGCTGTAAAAAATACTTTGTTCCTTCTTTATTTCTTATGGTTAGCGGTATGAATTTCGTGGCAATCGTGATTGATCTCATTTGGCTTAAATTGCAGTCAAATGGTTTCTTTATTCCATTTGTGTGCTTTATTTAAAATACTTTTGGGCCTTATTGAAGCAGTGGAGGAAACAATAGAGGCCAAGGTGCTCATTTCGCTCAATAGAATTATGAACGTGAAAAGTAACATCAGCGCATTGCCAATTTTCCTTTGGATAAATAGCAGTGAGAATTTATATAGTGAGAATTTATACAATAGTTGATAAATTTTATGCACAACACTTGGTAATTTTGCAAGGTGATTTCGAAGGGTTTTACATGCTTTACCGTATTTCCGCTTTCTCTCTCTCTCTCTCTCTCTCTCTCTCTCTCTCTCTCTCTCTTTTTACTATTCGCTCTCTCCCCTTAAATGTCTGTCTCTCTCTCTCCCTTTTTCATCTCTCTCTCTCTCTCTCTCTCTCTCTCTCTCTCTCTCTCTCTCTCTCTCTCTCTAACCCCCGTAGGACATGCAAATGCAAAGCTTTTGCTCTTAGAATTTTTTCTGTTATTTGACTTTGCATATTTTTGATTTTGTAACGGCCCGGCCCAGCCCGGCCCGACCCGGCCCAACTTCCCAGGGCCCCGGGCCGGGCCGGGCCGGGCCCAAAAAAAGTGGGCCGGCCCGCAGGCCCTTTTGGGCTAGATAAGCACACAATGTCGTCCAGTCAGGACGACTGGTGACATTAAACTTTTTCTTTTATACATTAAAATGAATGTTCGTAGCATGAGTATGAAAAATTCTGAATTTCAAAATACTCTGCAGCTCGTCGGACTTTTTTCCCCCGAATTTTTGAAAAGCGGGCTCAAACGGGCCCACGGGCCGGGCCCAAAATTCTAGGGCCCGGAAATCGTTCGGGCCGGGCCGGCCCAGACCTTGGGCCCGACTGGCAGGGCCGGCCCAAAATTTTTGGGCCATTTACCGGCTCTGATCACATGCGATGTCTAGCTTCTGTCTTCAGGTGAATGCGCGCCGCAAACTTTTATTAGATTAAGAGAGCCTGTCTGAGATACTCGATCATGAGGGTGCAGGGAACAAAAATATTTTTTGATTTTAATTTTCTTTGAAGGGCTTATGTAGCATCATGAGAGCTTCCAAAAAAACTTTTTTTCAAAAAATATTTTGAAGGTATGACTACAGTATGCCTTGATTTACCAAAAATATTCAATTGACCATAAAGTTCGTAAAAGCTAACCAAATTAAATTTTGAAAGCATCGTTAGATTCGTCATCTAAAAGCGCATAAAATAGCCTAAACAAGTTTTTCATTAAAGTTTCATTAAAAGGTCGAAATGAGCATTTATATTATTGGAATGTACCATTAGAGTGCCAAGCCGTAGAAACTACGCGATGAAACCATATCCATTTGATAGAGCGTCATTTGTTACCCATAGAAAACTGCCTCTCATGTGGATCGTCCTACAAGAACTTACAATGTACGGGGGTGAACACCTCATAGAGTAATAACCTGCAGAACAAAAAAAGGCTATAAAATGCGTTTTTCTCGCTCTTTTCAAAATCCAAGGATACCATTGTGTTTATAATTTAGAAATACATAAAAATGTCATACATAATTTGTTCATACGATTACATTCTCAATCACTTTTTCGGCAAAAACTGTATTTCTGGCCTGCTGGAGAGAGGTTAGCGCATGTAGTCAGAAAACAAAGAAAGACTGCGACTAAATTCGTATGCCATGTGAAAGCCCAGTCTTTTCTACGTGTAATATACTATCTTCCTCCCGAATTGTGCTACAGGAAAGTTTCAATATATCCCTTTGAAGCGCGCACTCACAGTGCGGCCTGCCCAGAAAATCCCCTTTAACCTAGCTATCCGGCTTCATACGCGATATTAGGGGAAGTTTTGCAAAATATCTCATTTCACATGTCCTATCACACAAAAAACCACGTAGATGACTTTATCTTAGCGAATCTTCGCTATTATTTTCGGCAGATACTCTTTTTGCCTTTTACGCAGGTGAGAGAAAAGTGCACGTAAGCAGAAAAATATGAAAGACTACATCTAAACGAGCACTCTACGTGCAAACCCAAACTTTTATACGTTGAATTTACTTCCTCAAAATGTAATTTGTTAACGTGAATGGTTTGATAAGTCCGTTCGAATAGTATAACGTAAATTCTGCAACTCATCAAAGATCGCTTTATTTTCTAGAAATTTAATAGGGAAGTACATATATATGAAAGAATGGAAAGGAAACAACATCGTTTATTTAAACTCTGTAGTTTCTTCTCCCTGGCGGTCCCCTCCCCCTCCCTCGCTTTTTATAAACAACCATAAACAAACAACCCTTCTTGTTTGTGATGCTGTATATGCTGAATAGACATAGGCACATCAAACACTTTATTTTTCAAAGTAATTACCAATGGCGGTTCTCCTCCTCCGCCTTTGCTTGGATCCTCCGCTCCAGAAATCGGATCTTGTCGCGGGCGATCTTCAGCTCCCGCTCGAGATAGATAACAGTGGAGGCGAACTGTCGCGCCGCCTGCTCCCATTCCCTAGGCGTGTGCCGAGGCTCTGTGCTGGGGCTTGGGTCATCGGGGAGAGACTGGTTGGAGGAGTCGGCCATGTTAGCAGTGATCAGGCGGGGGCAATCGCCAAGTATTTTCGAGGGAAAACTGATCGGCTGGCTGGCGTTGGCGGCACCGCCCCGAGGGGGGGGGCGGTTCAGGCTCGCCAGCCGCTAAGCCGTTTGACGTTCTCCCAGCCATGACAAAAGGAAAATAGATCTATCTTCTTCCTTCGTCAGATGTTTTTGTTGCTTCGGCAACATTATATTCTGAAAGGCAACTGACTGGAGTTGGCAGCTGTTCTGGCGTTCTTCTCGTTGTGCTACTTCCTCAGATTCTCAAAAAACTGTATGAACTCGAAGTGTAACTGAAACTGGCCATCGATGAAATGCGAGATGGAAACTATATAGATGGAGCATGGGCTATTACTCTCCGCAACAAGCTGCTTCAAGCAAAGACATATTTGAGAACAGACTTCAAACTCCACGTCAAGCCGCACTCAAGAATTGCAGATCACTGTGTGCGACATGCTCTCTCGGATCCCTCTGATGCCGCCTTCACGGAGCCCTGTGATGATAACGTCGTCGAGGACCTCTCTCACGAGCACAGAATGATTTGCGAACGATGTGAAAATGTTGGAGCAACATTAGGTGACCTCCAAGCGACAATCCAACTGCTCACCGAGAATGCACAAAACGAGATTGCACCTGGTGGATCCCAACACAATGCAGAGAAGCTTCAAATTTTCGAGAGATACGAGAGGGAAATTTACGACATCAGAAGAAAGATTCAAAATATGAAGCAACATCAGCTCCGTGTCGCAGTCAGTGAAAATGATCTAAAGAAAATCGTCGAAGACTTGGAGGTATGTAACTTCTATATACACATATAAATAAGTAAACAAAATTGTCGCAGGAAAATGAAAGCCTCGTGACCCAAGATTGGGCTATGAAATGACTTCCTGCAGCAGCACGCGAAAGTACAACTGATTTTTTCGGGAAGCGTGGAATCAGTTGGCATGTCAGCCATGTGGTCGCTAATATTTCATCTGTCCTGAAGCAACATACTTTCATACACATTATGAAGAGCGACTTACAGGTAAATATGCATAATATATAAATAGATTGAACACAAAATCCGAAAATATGACCATTCAAGGACTCGGTCGCCGTTACGGCGATCATGAACCATACGGTTTCTCAACTTAGAGAAGCTGGAATAAAGAATGTCGTCTATCGGTCAGATCAGGCTGGTATGAATAAATTCAAAACAATACATTTACTTAAAAATTATACCCTTGCATCATAACAATTAGCTACAAGTTTCAGGGTGCTACAAGAGCAGTGCGACGCTTTCATCGGTCTTGCAAATCTCGAAGTATACCAAGACCGATATCAAGAAATACGCGTTTTCTGAGGCCCAGGCAGGCAAAAGTGCTTGCGATCGAATGGCCGCTGTAATCAAGAGAAAAGTGAGAGATTACCTTGACAGCGGAAGCAACGCCAGAACCGCTGAAGAGTTTTTTGCCGCCATAATTTGGGGGAAAGAACTCCGCGGCGTATCCGTGCACCTCACTCATGTTGAAGGCGGTTCTCTCAGCCACTCATCAATTCCCGGAATATCTCAGTTGAACACTTTTCTCTACGAAGCGGATGGAATAAGAGTTCATCGTCATTCTGAGATTGGTCAAGGAAAGTTGATCAAATACGACACGCTGAAGAAGAATCAAGGGCATCTAATAGTCGATCAAGAAGACGGAGCCTTGGTCAGCCAAGATAATCATCCTTTTTGGAGGGAAATCGGGAGACCAGAGCGTCAAAGGACGAATGCAGAAAAAGAAACCGGACGAACACGAGGAGCAAGAAGCCTGCACAATGCCTCAAGATGCTGATGTCTGCGTTGATGAAACACAGTTTCTATTTCAGTGTCCCGAAGAGACAAGTGCCGCGGAATTCATTGAATCGAGAAATTTAGAAAGGCACATTATCGTTGGCAAGCACAAAGGAAGAGCCGAGCGAGCCACTCTTCGAGACAACAGTCTGCTGCTGTTCGCAGATGGGCTGGAAGGACCGATGCAACACAGCGTATTTACTATCGTGGACGATGCCCTTGAATCTTTCGTGGACGACAATTCTAACGGAAAAATTGCTAGCCAAGGATGGGCGCTCAAGGAGAAAAAAAAGAATGAAAGGCTTCCCGAAAGGGCAAAACAATGGGCCATTGAACAGTTCAACGAAGGAACAAGGACTGGCGTGAAGATCGACCCCCGTGAAGCCCATAAGCGAATGAAAAATCAGAGAGAAGCGGACACAGGAAAGCTCAGTTTCACGACTGGTGAAGTTCTGACAGTTCAGCAACTCGCGTCGATCTTTAGTCGACTAGCAACTGCGAAAAAAAGATCGCATGGGTTATCAGACCAAGTTCCAGAATCACGCAAGAAAACGAAGACATCAGATCCAGTCGACGAACTCTACGAAGAGGAAGGGGATATTGAGCTTGAGTATAAAACCGATCCTCAATGGGGTACATCCTTTGACCACTACAGGAAGCTCGGGCTTGAGATTCTGGGCGAAGAGCAGCAGCCAGCCGAAGAGAGAGCAATTGACGACGGAAGTAGAACGGCGACAACTACATCTCCGGAACGAAAGAGGAGAATTCATGACGAGCTTTTCTAAAGAAAGGAAAAAATACTCTCATCAGTTATAGTTGTCACTTCCCTATTTTAATAAAGCGATCTTTGATGAGTGGGACAGTAACATCGAATACAGCAGAATTTACGTTATACTATTCGAACGGACTTATCAAACCATTCACGTTAACAAATTACATTTTGAGGAAGTAAATTCAACGTATAAAAGTTTGGGTTTGCACGTAGAGTGCTCGCTTAGATGTAGTCTTTCATATTTTTCTGCTTACGTGCACTTTTCTCTCACCTGCGTAAAAGGCAAAAAGAGTATCTGCCGAAAATAATAGCGAAGATTCGCTAAGATAAAGTCATCTACGTGGTTTTTTGTGTGATAGGACATGTGAAATGAGATATTTTGCAAAACTTCCCCTAATATCGCGTATGAAGCCGGATAGCTAGGTTAAAGGGGATTTTCTGGGCAGGCCGCACTGTGAGTGCGCGCTTCAAAGGGATATATTGAAACTTTCCTGTAGCACAATTCGGGAGGAAGATAGTATATTACACGTAGAAAAGACTGGGCTTTCACATGGCATACGAATTTAGTCGCAGTCTTTCTTTGTTTTCTGACTACATGCGCTAACCTCTCTCCAGCAGGCCAGAAATACAGTTTTTGCCGAAAAAGTGATTGAGAATGTAATCGTATGAACAAATTATGTATGACATTTTTATGTATTTCTAAATTATAAACACAATGGTATCCTTGGATTTTGAAAAGAGCGAGAAAAACGCATTTTATAGCCTTTTTTTGTTCTGCAGGTTATTACTCTATGAGGTGTTCACCCCCGTACATTGTAAGTTCTTGTAGGACGATCCACATGAGAGGCAGTTTTCTATGGGTAACAAATGACGCTCTATCAAATGGATATGGTTTCATCGCGTAGTTTCTACGGCTTGGCACTCTAATGGTACATTCCAATAATATAAATGCTCATTTCGACCTTTTAATGAAACTTTAATGAAAAACTTGTTTAGGCTATTTTATGCGCTTTTAGATGACGAATCTAACGATGCTTTCAAAATTTAATTTGGTTAGCTTTTACGAACTTTATGGTCAATTGAATATTTTTGGTAAATCAAGGCATACTGTAGTCATACCTTCAAAATATTTTTTGAAAAAAAGTTTTTTTGGAAGCTCTCATGATGCTACATAAGCCCTGCAAAGAAAATTAAAATCAAAAAATATTTTTGTTCCCTGCATCTTCTGCTATGGCCATGGTCGAATATCTCAGACAGGCTCTCTTAATAACTCCATAATATTTAGATGATGCTTTTTTTTAAATTACCTTTTTTCTGAATATTTATTTAACTCCAGCAAGAAGCGTGCATCAAACATGGCCTTCGACTTTCAAATTTATCACAATCGCGCAAATGTAAACCGCCTGGCCAGATCTACTGAACATTTTATGCAAGTCATCTTGCGATATCGCCACTGTAAAAATACCTTTTATTTTTATATTGTTCAAAATAATTTTTTTATAATTGATAGCAGAATAGAAAAGGTTATTTTCAACCTGAATGAAGTCGTTTTTGATTTTTTTGTGCACAAAATGCTTTGAATCGCATTAATAAGAAAATTTATAAATAAAAAACTTCAATATGCGCGGTACCTATATCATTGTGTATAGTCGTGAATTATAAAATAACATACTATCTTAGCGTTTTATCAATTTTGCAGGATACGAGAATCTGTCGTTGAATGTTTAGAAGGTATTGTTTCTGCCTTTCAGGTGAAATCGCACCACAGAACCAGCTGGGCATTTCGCCATGATGAAAGCGACGAGGAAAAAGTGTTTCAATAAATAAAACTTTCGTAGTAAATTTAAATCGTATTAGTTTTTAATGAATTTTTGAAAAAATAAAATTGTCTTCATCATGTTCTTGGAGTTTGTAAAAATTAAATGCGTTTTGAAAGTTCGTAAAATTTTTCACCAATTTAATGTGTTAGCATTTTATCAACGCTTGGATGGTAGATCAACAACTCGGAAATTTGATGAAGATATTGGGGCAACGAGGACGTTGCAATGTGAGCGGAAATTTGTTTAAAACAATTTTATTCTGGTAAATAATCACAATAATAACAATTATTCTGTGCTATGTTATTTCACCAAATTTTTTATATACCCGTATTTCAGGGCCAATCTAATATGGAAATGTTTTCAACCAGCGATTAACACACCTCGGCACGTTATCGCCACAGGGCAAAGATGAGGAGATATGGATATGATAATCTGCTTCAACGCAGCAGCAACCTACATGTGATATGTGAAAAATGCGATGTGAGAAAATTAAGAAAAGAATTATTTATAGAAAAGTTCAGGCATAAAAGTCTAAAAGATTCTGTTGTCAGCAAGTCACAACCTCAAATTCCAGTAAGGATGGGGCTGCTCCGCAGATCCAGGCCCTACCCCCCCCCCCCCATCTTTTTGATGTCCAGTACGGCACGCGCACAGCGGCATCCTCCGCTGTGGGCGTGCAGTAATGGGGACCGGAATGGTCTCGGTACTGTCAATTCCCACATTCTTGGCACGGATGAAGGACTATCCCACAGCTGCAGAGTCCACATCCATGGCGCCGATGTTGGACTGTCCATAGCCGCAGTCTCCGGCGAGGGGGCGACCCCCGGTAAAACCTGCTGCCCACGGCGAGCAACCGGCCACCGAGAACTCGATGACCGGTTGGCTTGGCCGGGTGGAGCATTTCCTCTTTTTTTAAAATTCCACCCAGACGTCGGCGCTGTGGCAGCAGATGACGAGCCATCGGGTGGGAGCGAAAAGTACAAGTGCAGGCAATTTTCTGTTTTCTTTGCGTATATTTATTCCATCTATATATGAAAATTAAAAGAAATGGCAGCGATCGTCCGCACGATGTGTTGCTGCCATTGAACTTTTCAAATAGGCTTTTTTGGCGCAAAAAAATGGACTCCCAAGGGGATATGCCTTCGTCTTATTTTTTTGGCTTTTGTAGCTATTTGGCAATTTGCCAAGTTCTCCAGACAGAGCTGGGCAGAAAAAAAAATGTGCTAAACTTCGTTCCGGGATGTTATTGTTGCTGTTTGCCATGGTTTCTTATAAAGTTTTACTACTTCGTTGCATGCAAAAAAATGTCGTAACCTATGTTTAGAATGCTGTATGCGTCATGCTAGCCAAAATTTAATATAATTCCGACATGAAATTTTTTTCTGATCGCAACGAAAGTCTAGTACTTTATTTCATTCATGTGACGTTTTTGGTAAACTGTGTACAGTTATGCCTCTTAACGAGCACAGCGAAATGTTAATAAATGTTAATTTAGTGTTGACTTGACTTTTTTTGTTGTTGTTGCAGACAAGCCCAAGCTTCTCCTCGGAAGATCTTCTGTGCGACGGCGACAACGTCACTCATCATCGGCCACCCCCGTGCTTGCAGCGATCAACAAAAGAAACGACAGTTAGTAAATCGCTCGTTTTTTCTGTGTTTACTGTGCGATTGGACGTCTTTTGAAGTTGCTTGGCAGTTTTGACAACTTTTGTATCACTTTGACCCAGCGTACATCAGTTGACCCCTTGGAAAGTTTGATTTGGTACTTTAAACAAAGGAATACCATGAAATATGTTATAGGATGCCGTCTCAGATGGAGGAGCTCGCGAATGAGCATCGCCATGCGGCGCGCTTGCTCGACAGGGAGGCTCTGCTCGCACGTGAGCGAGTTAGTTATTTGTAGTATCAATATGATGCTAACTAATTGTGTACTTGAGATCAGCGCCGAATCTCTCCACCTTACCTTCTCCGCCCAGCCTCATTACTTCTATTAGGTTTACTTTATTTTTTTTAAATTCATTTTCTTATCTAAGGGAAAAAATAATATTCAGTATTAAGAGCCAGCACCTGCCCATGCTCACCCTCCACAACGACGAGGAGCTGAACAAGTCGCCATCTCCAGAGTGAAAGGTTGCCCCCCTCTTCATTCAACTTCCCCTCATCCCTTATCCATTCTTTCTTGAATTGTTGTTAGACTGTAAAATGTTTGAAGTTTGTCTCTTTAGATTAGCTTGAATTTTGAAAATGGACTTAATTTAGAAATTTTGCTAAGATTTTTTATATAGAATTTACATAATCTAATCGAGAACTAGTAGATTATGCTTTATTTTGTTAAAACAGAACGTAATAGAAACTAAGTACTTAAACTTAATTTAGTCAGCGTATATTTGCTCATGAGATAATCTAGCTTGTGTTTTTCGTCAGGGTATGCATAATTTATTAACATCTTACGTCATTTATATACGTGTTTTGATACGTATTGATTATGCTTGGGTGAGAGATAAAGATTATTTTCGGATAACATTTGCGAACTGATTATGCTGAAGTTTTGAACTTTGTCTAACACCTAGAGATTGATCTGCATTTAGATACTCGAAATGGGCCGTCATCTGCTCTACAGTTTAAAGGTTCGTCTTTTTCACCTCAAAACTTTTGCATTAAACTATTAGTTTGGTCTGAGAAAAGTAGTACAGTATCCTATTCTTGCAGTATTGACCGTACGGTAGCCCGTCCCAGCTGCTGCTTCCTTCGACCACCTCTTCAGCTACAGCTTTGAGGTAAGCATGTTTACTCCCCCTTTCTCTTTTTCTCTCTCTATCTCATTTCTCTCACAAGAAAGTATACCATCCTCTTGTTGCAGTCTACCGTACTCGCCCCAGCTTCTGCGATCGCCGACATCGTCTACAACTACACCTCCGAGGTAGACATGTTTCCTATTTCTCTCTTGTCTCTCTCTCACTCCTATCTCTCTCTCCTCTCTTCACTCTTTCCTCTTTCTCTCTCTAGTCTCTTCTTCAATGACTATGACTCTGAACATTTCTAAACCTTTCAGTAATACTCGAGGCCTACCGTCTCCTTCCACCGGGCCCCCCGGCTTCAACAGTCACAGGGCCCTCCTGCTTCAACAGGTATGCATCTCTCTCTATCCTATCTTCTCTCTCTCTCCCTCTATACTCTCTCTATGTCTCTCTCTCTCTCTCTCTCTCTCTCTCTCTCTCTCCAGGATGTCTTCGACACAAGTAGCGGCTGGATGGATGCCCTAGCAACTGCCCTCGCTCAGCCTTTCCCCTTTCCCTCTTCTCGCATCAGGAAAGTTGCCTGTCCGCCGAGTAGCTCTTTCGAGAGCGAAAGGATGCATGGCAACATTTCCTTGTATATAATTTGTTTATGCTTGTGTAATTTATTTTACTTTGCTCTTTTATTTTGATTTTTAATCGGTATAAAGAAATTTCCTTTGTTTCTTCGACTTGTGAGAAGTACTTGCTTGAAAAAGAGCATACTGTCACATTTCGAAGAAATTTATTTTAATAATTTATTAATGAATAAAGCCATTTTATGCTGTAAAATAGCCGTTCAAGTGGCTGAAACATGCCCTTGAGTTAACCGGCATTGTAAATGAGAGTTGTACTTTGATTTCAAGAACTTGGCAAAATGCCAAGTCCGAACTTGACAAAGCCAAGTTCAGCCGGGCAGACCACTGCTCGGCTGAGCTTGGCAATGAGCCAGCCCGGCTGGCTGCTAGGGGGAGGGATTTGCTATTATGTGTAGCAACACATCGTGCGTCCGCTGTGGATTAAGAAGAGATAAGGCTGTCGGCCACGAACAACTCCTTCGCCTCTAACTATCCGGCAGACTCGCCTGTGGCCCCTGAAACACGTGTGCCATATGCAGGGATGTCCAAAGCGGGCCGAGCCCGGGCCGGGCCCTAGGCCCGGCCCGGCCCGTTGCTAATTTTGCGGGCCCGGGCCGAGATTACAAAGGTAGGGCCCGGCCCGGCCCGCTTACCCTCGAGGCCCGGCCCGGCCCGGCCCGCGTTTTAAAAAATAGGCCCGGGCCTTGAACAATATGATGAAAGAAGCTATCAGGTGCTCAAAAAGCACCGCGCTTCCTTTTTATTGTTGCTGTTTAAATTGCTTGTTTTAAACCTTTAAATTTAGCAAGCATGGAGGAAGAGCCTGGAGTCATCATTGAGCTTGACGATCGGCCCCCTACTTGGCAACCACCGCTGGTGCTGTATGTGGTGGGTATAAAGGAAGGATTAGAGAAGGCAGCGAATTCGGGCACTGCTATCGAGATGGCCTTCTCTGCGTCTCTGCGCTCCGCATTCGTTGAAATCGAGAAAGACTTCTTCACGCCACTTCATTGCGCAGCTTCCCTTCTGGACACACGCGCATCGCGTATGCGCACACACTTCAGCAAGAATCAAGCCTTTCTTACCAAGGTTTGTTCTAATCTAGTTCCTGAGATTTTAATTACAACAATTATGTATTTTTCAGTGCAAATATGACGTTCAAGAGATCGACTCTTCCTTCGCCCACACAACATCCTCAAGATGTTCGTCGCAAGTTCTGGCTGTGGATGCGGATGCCACGGATTCTCTTCTGATGGGTGAAGATGACGTAGAGATTCAAACTCTGCGAGATGAGATTGATGAATACTATCTGACTCGCCCCTCCTCTCCAAATCCCAATGAATTTTGGACCAACAAGTTGGACAGCATGCCTTCCCTCGCTCCCTTGGCCCTTTCCATTCTCTCAGTGCCAGCAACCAGTGCTCAGACGGAGCGGTCTTTTTCAAGGTTGCACCACCTTGTGAGCGACTATAGGCACCGTCTCTCTGACTCTAGCATCCAGGGCCTCATCACCGCTTCCATGAATCGCACTGTTGTTGTTGGGGTTGACGAGGAAGATGATGAAATTGACAATTCTTAAATGAATCGCTAGTTGCATTTCAGAATAACAGTCTTTTTTCCCTCTCTCTTTCCCTTTTCGCATCCCATTCTTATTCTTGTTTTGTTCAACTGACGAAATTTGTTCCCTTGGAAGGATACAGCTTTACCAGTTGTTGATACTCGTAATACAATTGCTTCTACCATATCAGAATTGCAGTCTTTATTTGTCTTTGAGTTAATAAATGCTAACGTGTTAAAATAAATTCCAAGCAGAACGAAAAAATTTTGTTTTTCCTTATCATTAAAGCAGGCCCGGGCCCGGCCCGGCCCGGCCCGCAAGGATAGTGGGCCCGGCCCGGCCCGGCCCGCAAGGAATTTTACGGGCCCGGGCCAGGCCCGCCTTAATATTTTTAAACTTGGCCCGGCCCGGGCCGGGCCCGCAGTTGGAAGGGCCCGGCAGGGCCCGGCCCGCAAGGAAGGCGGGCCGGCCCGGGCCGGCCCGGGCCTGGTTTTGGACATCCCTGGCCATATGCAATTTTTTTTTGCCCGAAATGGCAAAAATGATGAAATATAATGAAATTAGTTGCATTTTTCAAAGTGTTGAGGAGATACATTTTACTTTGAGCGTACTATTAGACCCTCAGGTGTTCTCTTTGTCTCATTCTCGCCCTCTATTTCCGTCTCTTTCCATCTCGTATTCAAAATAACAAGATCTCTTTTCCTCATGGTCAGTATAAACAACAATGTAAGAAACAACTTTCTAGATTCTCAAATACATATTAGACTCACTGTCAGTCTTGCCTTCTTTCCGTGTTGAAATAGAAACAAGAAAAAAATATGATGTCTCTCTCATCAGTGTCTTTGAAACTGTCATGTCCCGATCCTCGCTCTCTCACCTTGTCACCAATGTCGCCGCGACAGGAATTGGCGAAGTTGGAGAACGGAAAACTGAGCTAACATAGGATGCTTAAAAAGTAGCGCGCCTATAAACAGCGTCAAGTTGTTTATAGGCGTATCCGCTCGGTCATCCCAGCGGCGCTGGCTTGTTTGCTCTTTTGTTTACCAACAGTAGAATGTATAATAAAAATAGGAAACAAAAAAAAATGTAATTTTTTGAGTCCGCTGGACTTTCAAACAAAACTGACTGGTGCAAACTGTTTTAGATTTTATTATGAAGGAATTTCAGTGTCTGAGGGAAAGAAACTGACTATCAATTCATATTTGCTATCATCACATCACATACTTATTCATCAACACGTGCTTGACACGTAATAAATCAATCAATCAATCAATCAATAGTTACTCATTACTCCATTTCGTTTCAATTTATCATCGTCGATTGAAATTCATTTGACTGAAACCATTCATAATATTAGGTCCTAACGTAAGTCGACCTTCCATCAAGGAGTAAAATCACAGGGCAATAACTAGAGCTCTATAACCCAAAAAAGCGCCTGTGCGTTTTCTAAATTCCTCTCATAGCCCACAGGAATAATAGTTAAAGTATATAGGCTAAATTTTACCGAATTTAAAATTATCTAAATCTAATTCATTAACAAATATTTAAAAGAAAATAAAAGAATATCCCGAGACACAGCTTCCTCGTCGGCTCGGTTGCCTCGTCACGAGTTAGTCGTTGATCGTGTTATTCAGCGCGCCCAGGACAATGACCGGACGGACGGAGTTAACGGAAAGAATCAGCGAGGTCATTTGCATTAAGATGGTGATTCCGTATATATTGTTCTGGAATTAACCTGCCTCGATGAAGAAATTGTTCTTGACATCCTCTTCCATCTGCCCCTTCCACACGAAATGGCAGTCCCGGCCGTTCACTTGCGGGCGAGAAGTGTCTGACGTGAGGAAGAGAGATTGGTTATCGATTCATTTCTTCGATTACTATTCCTTGATTACACCCTTTATCCTCTTTGCAATCCTTCGCTTCAATTTATAATACATTTAAACATGAATTCACAGTG
The DNA here is from genome assembly GCA_945643635.1 of Allodiplogaster sudhausi. Classification (NCBI taxonomy): domain Eukaryota; kingdom Metazoa; phylum Nematoda; class Chromadorea; order Rhabditida; family Diplogasteridae; genus Allodiplogaster; species Allodiplogaster sudhausi. The sequence goes on from CALZFC010000251.1 coordinate 2,265,287, forward strand.
CACTCAGCAACAACTAACAATAAGACGACAGGGCACATAAAAAATAAGACCAAAAAAAAAGCGCCTGTTCATTCAACATTGACGAGAATTGTCTAGGGTAAAGAGATTGATTATAAATCCATTTATTTATTTCTCCTGTTTATAATTTCTTTTGTTGTAATTTATTGTCGTACATTTAAACATCCATCGCCATTGTATTATACATGTATTTGAGCGCTCATCATTTATTACTATCCAAGATCGTCTACCCAGCAAACAGTAAAGTGACAGCACAAAGTATATCTCCGCTGGGACCCACAAAAGCGCCTGTTTTCCAAAATAGACCGTTTCTCACTTTAAACAATATTTTAAAATAAGCTAAAGCTACTGAATTTAAATATATTTATATATAAAAATCTATTTAATTAATAAATTATAAATTAAACAAATAAATAGAATAATGAGGGACACAGCTGCCTCATCGGCTCGGCTGCCTCGTCACGATTTCGTCGTTGATCTTGTCCTTCAGCACGCCCAGGACAAGGACGGGGCGGATACCTGTTGCTTTAACATGAGCTCTAGTTGATAATAAAAATTTAAGTACAATTTGCTTCGAAATTTGTAGTTTATCATACTTTTTTTTAGTTTCATTTATTAATTTATTACAAATTACCTCGTTAAAGCGAATCCGATATATGTAGCGAGGAAATTTACAGTAAAAAACATTTTGTTGAGGGAAAGAGAGAGAGAGAAAATGAGCGAGAGAGAGAGAGAGAGAGCGAGAGAAGAGGAGTGGGAGCAGAGAGAGAGAGACAAAGAGAGAGAGACAGAGAGAGACAGAGAGACAGAGAGAGGGACAGAGAGAGAGGATCATACGGCAGACTCAGGGACATCGTATCATAACTGCGAATATGTGTACACCAGCCGATAATTTGTGAGCAATTAATACGTGAAATTAAATCCTCGTAAAAAAAAATACGAACATATTTTAAAGCAAATTATACCTACTTTATTAGTATCAACTAAAGCATCGAGGGAGGAGACGGAAGAGGAGATCACGTCTGAAATTATTCCTCTTTTTTGTAAGTTAATTTTTATTTCCTTATTATACAAGCGCTTTTGCTTGCGGCCTTCTCTTTTTTATAACAAAAGAAAGCAAGGATCTGATAAAAAAAGGAGTCTGGACAGATTAATTAATAAATGTCAGCATATTTTGTATGGGATGTCGGATTGTTTTACATGCCTTTATAGCAATAATTATATTGTGACCTGTTTTCTCCTCTCCCTCTCTCGTTTCTCTACCCGCCTCTTCGACGGAATCACTGCCTTCGGTCCCACGTCGCCCATTTCGGTAACCTGTGCACAAAACGCACTAATTTTATTTCTTTTTTGTTCCCTTTTCTGCTGGTGTGGCTGTGGCTGTTGTTGTGTCGATTCCTTGGACCGAGGAGTTGATTAGCAAAAATAAAAACAATGCATACACATATTTATTTTCAGTTGAAAGCTACTTATTGGTATTTTTTTCATATATAGTAAATAAACTTAATTCAAAACAGTTGGACATTTGGCATAGGAGTTCAAAGACTTTTCCATGCCTAAACGATGTTTCCGCTCTTTCATATTCTCTCTTATTCTTCAAACTTCTGTCTCGAAATGGCAAGAGATGGGGAGACAGAGGGAGGGAGAGAGATATGGGTGCGGAGGAGAGAAAGAGTGTGTGTGTGTGTTAGAGAAAGAAATATATGTACGAGGGGAACCAAGTGTTGATGGAAAAGAAAGAAAGAGAGAGAGAGGGAGAGAGAGAGCACGCGAGAAAACAGAGAAGTTATAAGACAAATGTAACCTTATTGTCCATTTGACTTATAAAGGAGAATGTTATTCACGGCGATAAGCCTTCGTAAATAAATAAAATAATCTTGGCTGCATAATTTAAAATTAGTAAATTAATTTATATAAAATATCCTTAATCTGAACTCGGGACTCGCAGCAGAGAGAGAGGAAGATAGGGAGAGAAAGAAAGAGAGAGAGAGAGAGAGAGAGAGAGAGAAAGAGAGAGAGAGAGAGAAAGAGAGAGAAAGAGAAAGAGCGAGTGGGTAAGGGAGAGAGAGAGAGTAGTAGAGAGTTCAATTGTTGTCGCATCATATTAATAATAATTAAATAAATAAATTATTAGGGAAGCCATTATTAGGTTACTGCGATAAGCCTTGTTAAATAAATAAAAATCATGTTAACTCATGAAAAAAATTAAGAAAAAAAATTGCGCGATTCTTTATTTGTATAAAATAACCTTAACATGAGAACAGAAGGACCCGGTAGTTTTGCGCTTATGAGGAAGCATATTGCTGAGGATTTGAGCGAAATAAGCGATCCGTAAGTGGTATCAGTGCTTTCTCGAGACAACTGCTCACATGAAATTCGGACGCGCAAAATTATGTATTTTTGTGTGACCATTCAGAAGTTCGAAGGCATTCGAAACATAATAAAATCAGTTCATACGTCCTCCTTAATAGTACTGTCCATATTTATGCATATGTAGCTCTAGCGGAGTCATTATCAAGCTTCGCTTTCTTCAAAAATTTTAACTTTGTTCCTTCTACATTTCTTTGCGGAATGAATTTCGTTGCAATCGTGATTGATCTCATATGGTGTAAATTGCTGTCAAATGGTTTCTTTATTACATTTGCGTTCTTTGTTCCAAATAGTTTCGGGTCTTATTGAAGCACTGGAGGAAACATCATCTACAGCCAAGGTGCTCATGTCGCTCCATAGAATTATGAACATAAAAAGTAAGATCAGCGCATTGCCAATTTTCCTTTGGATAGATAGCAGTAATCAGTGCCCTCTATCTCCCCTCTCTCTCCATCCATCTCTCTCAATTTCTCTCACTCCCTCTCTCTCTTCTTGCACCTCCTCTCTTCCCTTACCTGATCCGCGACCGCCCTTACGCTGTCGATGGCCGTTCCATTTGCCCCTTCGACACGAAATGATAGTCCCGGCCGTTCACTTCATTCGCGAGCGGCGGGCGAGAATTGTCTAAGGTAAGATAGGCTAAAGCTAAGGCCACTAAGATTAAGACCAAAGACAAAGTTCTCTAAGGCCTTAGGCTTAGGACACTACCCGCTCAAAGAAAAGATTTTGAATATCGATCAATTTCTTGATCGTCGATAGATTTCTTTCTCTTTCTCCTATTTACAATACTTACACATTCTTTTCAATTTCAACTTATCATCGTCGATTTAAACAACCATAACCTACTCTATTGTAAATACTTTTCACTGTATCATGTATAATATCCAGAAACATCTAGGACGAGAATCAGCCAGAAAAATGGCAGCGCATATCTCGGCTGGGACCGATAAAAGCGCCTGTTCATCCGAAATTGACAGTTCCTCACTTTAAATAATATCTTAAAATTGGCTAGAAATTACAGAATTTAAATATACATAAACTATTGTAAAATAAGTCAAACAAATTACATAATAGCAAAATACAAACTCGGGACGCAGCTGCCTCGTCGGCTCGGCTGCCTCGTCACGAGTTCGTCGTTGATCTTGTCTTTCAGCGCTCCCAGGACAAGGACGGGGCGGACGGAGTTCACTGAAAGATTCAACGTGGTCATTTGCAATAAATTAATATATGAAACTAAATGTTAGTTTAAAAAATTATAATACATATTTTCGAAGCAAATTTTAACCAAATTATTTATTTTCATTAAAAAAAACTCACGGCAACCACTAAACGATACATGTAAAGAGGAAAAACAAGTGTTCTTGAAACTCAAAAAAAACCAACTCGTCAAATCAATGCCGATGCATAATTCTGACCTTTTTATCCTCCAAATTTCTTTATAAAACCTAAAAATTAGGAGTTTTTACTTTTTTTTAAATTCCGTCATCACATATCTGGTGGTTTACGTGTGCTCTCCGTGCGGCCGACCGTGTCCGTGCGGCCGGCCGTGGCTCTTTCTCTTTCCCTCTCTCTCTCTCTCTTTCTCTTTCTCTCTCTCCCTCTCTCTCTCTTTCTCTTTCTCTCTCTCTCTCTCTTTCTCTTTCACTCTCTCTCTCCCTCTTTCTCTTTCTCTCCCTATCATTCAACAATCCGATGTACTCATTGCAAAGTTCTGTTTGAGTCGTCCGTGAGATGATCCTGAAGCGGGTTTTAAATACGTTTATGGGATTTACAAGAATTGTTGAACGATAGCGAATACTTCACCTCAAGTTTACCTTTCTATTAACATCAGCGGCACTTTTTCCGTCTTATTTTGTTCATGATGTTTTGTTAAATATCATTGCTTTTGAAGATATTTCTGTGTACACGTCTTTTCTGACAATTATTCGTTACCAAAGGCTATGCTGCTGCTCCTGTTATCAAGCAACAAATAATAGATAAAATCTTAATCGTGAAAACATAGCATTAGAAATAATTGATTTGAATTATCAAGCTATTCTCAGGATGGAGAGAAGGCCAGGACCTGAGTCCTCCTTCGTAAGGCCACCTTGGACAACTTTGGGAAAGTAACTTCGCCTTGGTAATTCTTTAAGAAACTTTACTATTAATAATTCCATGGAAAAATTATATATTAATTTTGATGAAAATGTGCTGCGTATCACAGATTTTAAATTAACAATAAGTGAGATGGTCAAAGAGAGAGAGAGCAAGTGAGAGAGAGATAAAGAAAGAGAGAAAGCAATAAAGAGAGAGAGAGAGAACTTGAAAGAGATAGAGAGAGAGTTCT